>JAZKJV010000238.1:0-545454 GCA_037367405.1 Ottelia alismoides
TATGAAGAGAAACATATGCATGAAGGTGATAAAGGTAAAGCATAGAAATTAAAAAAAAGAAATGAAATCGTAGAACATAAACAGAACAACAAAAAAACCAATGAAGAGATGAATCAAGAAGAAGAAAAAGGAGGGAGAATGGCCACAGAAAGTAGATTATTAATGCCGATGTAGAAGGAGGTATTCAGGTATCTAACGGTAGCATATGTCTTTTGGTTTCTGGTCTGTTTATTGTCCCCAGATACATACAATTATACTTCACTGTTAAGTAATGATATTTAATGTATTATCAAAGAGGATGGCATCCAATAAGTCTTGCAAGTACATCTTGAGTTTAAAACCATTTCGTCGTACCTATAGTATGTATTTGCTTGCATAAGTGTATACCACAAAAGTGTTAGGATTAGAGTTATATTAGGAATGGGAATCCTAATGAATTAGACTCATAATTATAATAGTTGTTTACTTGTATTCTATTTATAGTTCTATTGGGAATAGGACTACGGGGTTGTATTTGATCTATATAAAAATAGGGTGGAGACACTGTCTCAACACCACCACAAGAACAATGTAACTCCTGGAGAGAAAGGGGGAGAGGGAGAGAAGAGAGGAAGAGAGCGAGGGAACGAGAGAGTTGTACTTGTTCTTCTTTTAGTGGTCTTTCTTCTCCGGTGGTCGCGAGTGATGACCAACCACCATCATATCCGGTGTTCTTTCTTTCATGTGCTTCAGAGTTGGTGAGTGATTGAGCATCTGTATCCGTCAAGTGGTCGTATCCCATAATCGGTATTCGAGGGGAGACGATATCGTTGGGTCGTGTTCCTAACACAAAGTTTCCCTTACCAATATGTTAAGAGATCATATTATTATTGTAACAACACCATTTAGCGCATTCATCGCATGTTTATCTCTCACAAGTAAAAAATATATGTAGGGCTTATGATTGATGAATATATTGAAAGGGAAAATAGCCAAGTAATTTTGCCATATCTACATTGAGAAGATTGCATCTGACAACTTTAAGTTATTTAGATGGTATCTTCATTTGTGGTTTCTTCAATTATAGATATGTATGCCAGGACCTAATCACGATTTGCATTGTACAATTTCAAACCCATCCTTTAGTGCTTCAGTGCCATGGGAAATTCAATGTACTCAAGGGAAAAGTCATAGTCAAAGAACCAGTTAATCTCTCCTTCAACATACATAGTCTTAATTCATGTTTCTCTCTATACATAAAAGGGAACATTTTTTGTGTTAATCACGTAAGAGGTAGGCTAACAAGGATAAGCCTTCGACAAAACATTTATAGTACCTAAAAAAACCTAGAAAACTACGCATCTCTAAAGAAACCTAGAAAACTACGCATCTCTGTCATCATCTTGGGCTTCTCACAAGGCATGACTGCATTTATATCAGCGGAGTCCACTACAACACTCACCTAGAACATAGCCACTTGTCGTAGGTTGCATCCAACTGGTGCTTTTGGAGTGTCTCGAGCATTGCATAGATGTTGACTGTAGTGCTACTCGTTATGCGAGTAAACCAATATCATCAATAAACACCAACACAAATTTGTCCAAGTATTATCGAAGGACCTTGTTCACCAAATCCATGAATGCACTGAGTGCATTCTTTAGCCTAAATGGCATGACTACAAACTCATAGTGGCCATGCAAAGTATGAAATGCAGACTCTAGTGTGTTTGGGTCCTTGATCCTGACCTAATTCTGTCCAGGTTGCAGATTTATCATGAAGGATATTGTATTCTCTGTAACTGATTAGAAGATCAGTTATTTGTGGGAGTGGATAATAACTTTTCATTATCCTCTTATTCAAACTGTCTATAATCAATGCACAATCTCATAGCTCCACCTGTCTTCATGGAAGTTATTGGTGCTCCCCATGGTGATATACTGGGGTGAATGGATTCTTTTCTAATAGCTCATGAAGTTGCACTTTGAGATCCCTAAGAGAGCGGTGCTTCTGCTTTGAAACGTGGATCAACACTTCATTGCATCTGATACTAGCTAGCTCCTCTCTTGCTGACTGATAAGAGATAAGAGGGTTGGAATGAGTGTTAAGATCAAAGGAAAATGTGGAGGACCACATATAGTGGTTGATATTTATACTTTTGATGAAAGAGAGTTAGAAGGGAAAATCTCGAAAGAGGTCGCATGATCTTTATTTGGTTACTCATTCTCGGGTTGTCAAAAGAAAAGGAACGGGCTCTAATCACTCCTCTTTTAGCACCACATTTTATCATTTTTCGAGCTAATAAAGCAAACGCTATCCATATCTAAGCAGAAAGATGGAAGAGAAGATAGAAGAAAAGGAATCCAGGTCGAAAGAGATGAACAGCCACAGTGCAGTGCAACAAGAAAAAGAGGAACACCATATCAAAACACAAGTGGCAAAACACATCCAACAGCAAGGCAACAACAACAAAGAGAAGCACCTCCAACTCTACATGGGTGAGAGAGATGTTGATCATCTTGAGCCGACAGCTACAATCAATTTAATCGATGAGTTCCCACTTATCCAGGGATCCTCTCCCAAGCGCATGCCGGACCTTTACCGATGTAAGGGTATATGATTTAAGTGACGGGATCGAAATCAAGATGTGCTGGATGGCTCGATATCATTAATGGAGCCAAACCGACTGATGTGGTGCGCAAAATTTCAGACCTCAAAGACTTATTGGGATGATGCAGGCGAATGTACATCGTGTCGGTGCACGAGTATGAAATTCTTCAATGCCATAAATACAAAGGCATGGAAGTCATGCAAATGGACATGTATGTCCATTGTATTAGAGATGCACTGTTATTAATAGTGGGTTTAAACTCTTGAGTGATGGTGCCAGTGCTTCGAAACATTCCTTTGATGCATCTTATCTCTCACAACTTCACCTTCCCCTCCCCAAATAATTATGTGATTACAAAAGCAAGATTTTATCTAATTCTGTTCATCAGTGACAAATGTGATAATTTCATCTTGAATTATATGGATAACAATTAAATGCAATGGGTATGGTAATCTTTATCAAATATTCTGACATAATTTTTACCGCAATTGCTAGTAGTTTTTAACAAATTTGTTGATTCGGTCATGGGCATTGTACAATACATATAACTAGGATTAATACATTATCTATTTTACAATATTATAAGTTAACGAGCAAATTTATAAATAAGTAATCATAGTTGTAAGATGACGAATTAATTTCATAAAAAATCGTGATGGCATTTACATAGTAGTAAATTAAAGAAAGTTCGTCCATGATTTGAATTAAATGATAATATTTCAAAAATTCGACGGTATCCGCATGTACATGCAACCTCCTTCACATGATGCGGATATCAATTAGAACCGGATACCCGTTGGAATGGATTAGTTGGACCGTCTCTCGATAATCATGGGTTGTAGCGGGTAATAATACCAGAGATATGCAAGAAGGTTATTCCATTTCAAAAAATTGAATGCTTTATTGATGTCATAGGTTAAGATCAATTACTTCCCTTTCTCTTGTGTCTAGACAATTCAAGATGAATCTAATTCTGTGAAAGGCATTGATATTTTACCGGAGGTGCGAATTGAGGATGAGAGCTAATCTATTAGGGTGTGTTTGGTAAGCATGTTAGGGTGAGTTAAACTGGTAGAGGATAATTTATTTTTGTGTTTTTGTGTTTTAGATAGAGGGTTAACCTGGGGTGTATTTGTTGTGATATGATTGCATTGAAGTTTGGGAAAGTGAGTAGTTATTTTTGATGTAATGGTATTGAAGTTTAGAAAAGTGAGTAGAAGTGGAGTAATTTATAATTTTTATATGATATAATGATATAATATATTATTTTTTAATGAAATTGTTAAAAGAAAATTGATTTATTTAATATACTAAAAAAGAGAGAAAAATAAGATCCACATAGGAGATACAAGGAATGTGATAAGGGTGGTAAACTCTCCTGTACCTTAGAGCTGGAGCTTTTGGAATTATTTTAAAAGAAGAATTAATAAGAGAAGTACGTCCGTAGTTTTCAATTTTAAGCAAATTTGTTTTCTTAGGAGTGAGAGTATTGTCGGCCAAATTAAAATTTTCCAAGCTCCTGCGATCATATCATGGTCAAAGAAAGCATTAAGAATGCTAAAAACCAATTATTATTATTTTTTACATTTTCTTGAAGTTTTGGAAGAAGTATGTAAAGATCCATCAAGAGCAAGCACCTTATCTTGAGTAGGCTAACCAGGTTGAATTGACTTTCCACCCACTGTATGGGCTCCAAAGAACTGGTTTTTTTATATGAATTGAAACACACAAAAGTTAGTGTTTTTTTATAAGATGTTCCATTACTCAAGCATATTTAGGTAAGGTTTAGAAGGAGATGGAAATCTCTGCAAAGGCTTCCGATAAGTCTTTTAATTTATCAATTGGTATCAAAGTTATCGTTTCTATTACTACAATTTTTTCCCGTGACATCTTCACTGATGTTTATTTTGCGTTGTGATATGATATGAGATTGGGAAAAGCAGAGCAATATTTGTGTTGAAACCGTGGATGTTGTCAAAGTTTATGGGTTTTTATCACTTGTGCACTTTTTACTTTCTGTAATATCAGTTATGTCTCTCCTTTTTTTTGGAAAATCAATTGTGCCCTACATTCTTACAAATTGACAATTCTGCCCTTATGTTAAGGTAAAGTAGGGGCATAATTGATATTACAAAAGGACATTGCTGTCAATTTTCTAAGAAGATGGAGGCACAATTGGTATTAAAAAATGAGGGGTGTAACTGATATTACAAGTTAAGAAGGGTACAGATAATAAAAATCTTTTTTTTTTGACATTCCACGTATATGACACTATAATCCTTTGTATAATGTTATTGGATCAATTCTTTTACTTTATCGGCTTATTATCTAGAGGACGTTTTTTTTGTAGAAAATCCTTTTATATGGATTGCTCCTTATAGATATAGAATTGGAAGGAATATACATTGATTTTTTTATTGTTGTAAACTAATGATTGGACTTGCATTTTAGTATCATATCAAATATGTTCGGATCAAGTAAAGTGAGTTCCCTTATTTTGGTTGATATCATTTAGATTGAAATAGGCTAATACTCGATGCATATCAAGGGAGCGTTACTTTTCTTTGTGTTGGTGATACTACTTGCATCTAATCCAATCACAGTTAAGTCAAGCCAAATGAAGATGAAGTGAGTTTGCGACTAATATCCGTTGAGATTATCTTATCTTTTAGTGTTACTTATGTATTTTTATGTTTCCATGTACCTGTCGTGTTAGTTACCCAAGGGCTTTTCTCCTATATAAGAGAGCCCAAAGGTCCTATGAATATCAAGTCATTGATTTTTTCCCAACATGGTATCGAAGCAACGGGTTCCTGTATCCCACCCTAACCCTACCCCCACGTCCACCCCCCCGCACCCTCCCCGCGCCGCCCTGCGCAGTGCCACCCCCCCCCCCCCCCCGTATGCCATCGCACAACCTCCCCACGCGCTTTCCTATGTACCCCCACTGAATCACCTTTACTCTTTTATTTTAGCTCATTTCCGTAGTCAAATACATGTAAATACCTACTAATTCCATGAAATTACCATTATGCATGCATTTGTTAAATATGCATTTTTAACACTTTTTTGTACTCGAATAAAAGAATAAAGAAGAAAAAGGAAAAGAAAAAAAATGAAAATGTATTTATAAAAATAAATGTATACTGACCTGAACCTCGAGAGAAGGTCAAGACTTGACCTGATCGACCATGAATAAAGTAGGGGGAGATAGGGTCTTCAATTCAAAAATCAAAAAAATAATTTGTAAATTTTTCCATGTATATTGTATAAAACTTGTACTATTTTATTTGTACATAAATTGACCTCAAATTAATTATTTTTGTAAACAAAAGTTGTAAATAAAAATGTGTTAAAAATAATAAAAATAATTGCAAAGTAAAATAATGTAAAGATTATAAATAATCCTAAGAAAAGACCGCAAAACGATAATTGAAATGCCAATTCCGGCTCCATACGAACTCAAATTGAACCAAACTCACTTACATTATACTCTAAATTAAATTTTCAAATGGTTGTGATTTCATAATTTTTGGAATTACGGTTGAAAAGTCGGTTTTCTGGGGAGTTTTGTGCAGTTTTATCACGTACATATTTATATATTTACTCATATTTATTTTTTTATACATAATGTATATAATTGTAAATATTATTTTCATTAAAAATAAAATAAAAAATATAAATAAAAAATTTAAAAAATTATTTAAAATACTTTCCTTATTTGTATATATGTATATTGTACTATATGTACATAATATTTGTATACAACTGATTTCTTACATATAAATCACCAAAAAAAAGTAAAGACCTAACATTAATTAATTAATTAAATTAGGAAATTTGTAATTATATTTAATTATTTAATTTATTCATTTAATTGGATTTGAAAGCATGCCATGTATATAAGACATTATTCTATATCATTAATAGCCACCATTAAGGTGTGCGAATTAATTTCTATAAATTAATTATTTTATTTAATTTATTTAATTCTGAATTTTATAATTAATTAATTAATTTAATCATGTATTAAATTTATTTATTTAACCAATAAAAACCTTCCTTATTCGTAGATACTTTCCATTTTGATTTTCGTCTTCTTTTTAATGGGCTCCTCCTTCGTTATTCGTTGATCAATCTTTGGTGGAGAGGAGCCTGATCTTCGAGAGCGATCTTGTCGAAGAAGGGTGCCCAGCCTCCGAGTCGTCTGGTGACAGCGAGTCTAACTTCGTCGAGGCCATCACGGCGTATCTGATCCCGAGGTGAGATCCAACTTTATTTCCCGTCGTTTTTCTTAGATAAATCTTAGATTTAATTTTTTCCTTCGATTTGATTAATCATTAGATAAAAAAATCCCAAAAACTTCCATTACACATAATCTGCGTCCGACACCAAATTTTTCGTCTCACATCACGACCTCTTCATTTCAATTCTACCTCGCACAACCTATCACCTCCGACCATGCACGGTGGCCGGAGACACGGATCTATCTTTCATCTCGCCAAGATCCACACTCATTCACGCATCCTATTTTGTTTATAAATAAATAAAAAGAATAAAACGAACAGAAAATTGTTTTTATTCCTAACCTTTGTTTTGCAGTAAAATAAAAAATTAAAAAAAATAAAAATTTATTTCTGTGTGTTTACATCTCATGTTTAAAAAATAAAAATAAAAAATTTCTACTTCTGTTTATAGTTTAAAAATTCTTTAGAAAAAATAAAAAATAAACAGAAGAAGCAGGTCTCCACGCCGTCGCGGCGCTCCGTCGATGCCACCCCCACCGAGGTCGACACGGCCTTTAGCCCAGCATGCGGCGGTGCCGTTCTGCCCCCCGCGACCCCCGCACCCCTCCGTGCTTGACCTTCCATCGTTCCAGCCCTCCTCCGCCCGAACGGCGGCCAATCTCCGCCACTGCCGCCCCACCCAGCGGCGTCACCGCTCTGCCGTACGACCTCCTACGTGGCCCCGCCTTCACCGTGACCAGCTCCTGGCAGCGCCCAGCCACTCCTAGCGCAGAATCGCCGCGCAACGCTGGCTCCTCCTCCAACCAACCCCGTCGCCTCCCGCGCGCTGCGGCGTGCTCCAGCACCGCGCAACGTGCGCGCCTCCTCCCACATGCCTGGATCTCCAGCCCGTGCCGGCCCTCCGCCGCGCGACCTCCTACGTGACCTCCTGCTCCACCAGCACCGTCCGTCGCCCTTTGCTTGTAGAAGAAGGGCGGGCAGCGACCCCTCCCTTGAGGAGAACGAAGGATCCCAAGATCAGAGAAACCCTAGGAGGTTTAATCATAAAAAATCTTTTAGAAAAATTGCTTCAAAGCCCCTGAAGGTATTCAAATTTACAAAAGACCCTCCCACTAGGTAATTTGCATCTTCTATCTACATTTATATTATTGTTATCTTTTCTGCAAAAACCTTCAAAAGAATTGCACTTTAGTCCCTATACTCCAAATCTTTAATTTCCTTGCTATTTTCGTTAAAATAAATGCTTTTCACGGTCAATAAATTCTCAAAAAATCATGTTATGTTCATGTAATGTTCTCATTGTATAATTTTTTCATCACATTTTGTTACTATTTGATATTTTTAAAAAATAAAAAACAATGTCTTTTTGTCTGACTGAAATTAGAAAAATCATAAAAATTCGAAAATTTGCCTTAAAAATGACAAAAATCATTGTATGCGTATTTTATTATCTTTTAATTTCTATCTAATTTTTGTGCATTAATCATGTATAAAAACCAAAAAAATTGAACAACTAGAAATCTTAAAAAAATGTAGAAAATTCTGGGAAAATCAATAAATTGTGATTTCAATCTCTGTGTGTAGATAATTATTTGTACTTTAGCATAAAAATAAGTTCCAAGAGTATTGGGGCACTTAAAATATTTTTAAGTTGCAAAATACTCTTGGTTGTGCACTGTTTTCTCTTGTTTCCACTGTTAGATTTTTATAAAATCAGAAAAACATCAGAAAAATTAGAAAAAATTATCAAAAATATTTTAAAACAAAAACAAAAATATTTTTCCATAATTTTCTGAGCATTTTTTTATATTCTGAAAAAATACGAAAAGAGTGTGGTGTTGTGAGTTTTTATTCATTTGTGCATATTGTGACTTGTGCTCTATTTAAAAATAAAAAAAATCAAAATTCAAAAACCACTAAAAATTTATTATTGAAATTTGACTACTTAGTTTTTAATCGTGATCCTTGTGTTCTACTCTGGTCGCAATACCAGGTAAATTTAATAGCGAAAACCGCTTGCTTGTCATTGTCTGATTTTAAGTGATTAAAATATTTTTTCATTGACCGTGCTTGGTGATTCGGGTCACAACAAGCCTTGTTTATTTCATACTTAACCCGAGTTGTCATGGTACATCATCAGAATGACGCCGTTGTCGGGGAGCACTGCTTTGTAGTCATTTTTCACTTTTGCTTCTCTCTGTATATAATTATTTTCTGACCATCTCTTATTTACTTTTGTGCGCGGACTGCTTGGAGGTCGACTTGGAGTTTCTTTTTGGAGGACCTGCACAGGAGGTGGAACAGAGAAGACAAGAAGACAATTACTTTATTTGAGAGAACATTTAGACTTTGTTGTAATAATTTAGATACTTGAACAATTGTGGACTTAGCCATTTTTCGAGGTCTGTTTCGCCAAGTGTCGGTGCACTTGGGAGACCTCACCGTTGTTTTCCGTGTTTTCTTGATTTCACCGTCATAACCCTCTATTTGAGTCTCGCGGTTTAGCTCCTAAACGTAGGATTTTTTTTATTGTGATGTAAACAGCTAAGGTCCAACGCCTAATTGATTATCTGTTCCTATAGAACGTAATTGGACCTTACTAAAAATTAATTGAAAAAGTTAGTTTAAATTGATTAGATACCACGCGCCGTGAGGAGTCACATACAATGCTAGCAGGATCCGTTGTGGCGAGCCCCGAGTGACTCCCAAGATCGGACTCCGGACTCAATTCGATTAGCTAGCTATTGTTCTTCACGATCAATAGAAGCTGCTCGTCTAAGGTCGATTTCCTCGTGCATCATATAGGTAGTTTACTTTCAATACTTAATTTATGCGCAGATCATATTGCATGTAGAGTGCTGGAGTAAGGTACGTATTTTCTATCTCTGCATGCATCATTGTGTTTGACCGTGCATTGGCTTTTCGACTTCCTCCCCCTGTTTTTGGACTCAAATTAATCAAAGAGGAAATCGGAAAGCTTGTTAGACGTTGTTATTAAAAAAATCCAAAAAAATGAAAATAAAATAAAATAAAAATTGGGACTGCTAATTGAACTTGACCCTTAAAAGTAAACATAACTAAATTCCTCGTTATTTTGGAGAGCAATCCCCTCATTGTTTGCACTTTTAATTGAATCGCGTACACACTAAGGAGTAGTGTCCAAATCCCATTAAGCCTCCTAAGTGTTTCTACGACTTTTGTTTGATCACCTAAACTCTAAAAAATGACAAGATAATTGACCGCATTCTCACGGTCTTCACATTGCGTAGAGTTGATGAATGGGGGTTTGCTTTGTGTTTGTATGTGATTGGTGTGAGTTGGTTACGTTTATCTCTTTCTATTATTAGCAGTCACTTTCTATCCTTCTCGCGCTCCCTTCATTTTCCTCTCATTATGATGGGCCACAGTCCATTTCAGTCGGATTTTGCAGCTTCTTCATTTCATGCCCATCATGTCTGCCCACTCTCTTGAGAGCAGGAACTCCAACCGACATCCCATCTTCTCCCTCCCCATTCCCACCTTCCCATTCGGGACATGTTGTGAGTGACGCCCAAGGAGACTAGATTGACCATATACGAGACTCGGGCGATTTCATTGCTGAGATGAGAGCGCATTCCATAAGCGATCACATGGAGCAGTTGCAAGCTTTAGATGACTTCTATCCTGAGATGATGCTGAGTACACAGATCAGGAAGCGCAGTCCACTTCTACATTGAGTCTATTCTGTATTTAGATTTCATTAATCTACTGCCAGAGTTTTCAGGAGGAGTGCATGAGGAGCCATATATTCATATATCTGAGTTTGAGGATTTTTTGTGGATCACGAGCATACCTAGATATCAATTCTGAGGAACTGATGATGGTGACCTTCCCTTTCTCACTTCATACTGGAGCTTTGAGATGGCATAGAGAGTTAGGCAAGAAGATTGCTACGTGGGGAGATTTACGATCATTATTCTTGCAGAGATTTTACCCCAGCGTAGAGCAGATTTGATGCGGCCTTGTATTCATGATTTTTGAGTTGACCCACAGGAGCCATTGAGAGATTCATGGTTGAGGTTACCGTTGGACATGCGAGCCCACGATGAGTCATTTTGCAATAAATGTTATTGCAAATATCATTCCCTGATCTGATATGAAGAATAAATAATTTGCATAATAGGTCCCTTAGTGCAATTAGGGTTATGTACCATGGCCATCTTGATGATCATACAGCTGTTGATTCAACTTTTGAATCATAAAGGTTGTTGCTTGGATGAATAATCTAAGGGGTTAGATTGAGGACTCATCAAGCACCGTCAAATGATGTTAAGAGATGATCTCCAGCCTGAGTAGGAGATGGCAATCCTTATCTCTAAAGGCTGATATCTGACCGACCTCTTGATGCAGGTCCTCTGCATAGGAATAGAGATTCGGAGGAGTCAGATTAGTTAGGTCAAAGAGTTGACTTAAAGAGATCGAGATAACCAAAGTCCCATATCGTATGCTGTCACGATACAGGCACGCATCCTCTGACCGGAGACAGATGTGTTACTATATGTCTGAGTATGTACATTTGGCAGACCAATAGGTTGATGACCTAACCAGGTCTATACACCGGCGCGTTGGTGTGCATATAAGGGCATATGAGTAATACGATCTCTCAAAGGGATCATACATGTTCATTTATTGAACCAGAAAACATGAGCTCACTCATGAGATATTGGGAAGAATCAAATTCCGTGCACGGTCGTCTCGCTTTGGAAGCTTGACTGAATTTGTAGGGTTTGATATATACTTTTCGAAAGTATATCATCAAGACCTAGGTATGATATATGCTTTTGGAAAGTATATGATCGATACCGACTCCCAATGATCGAATGAGAAACTTACTGATAAAACCAAGAAGTAGACAATATAAGTCGATCAAATACTTCAGGTTTAATCTAAGTCTTCCAGTATGCAGGATGTACAGGTATTGGGAATACCTGAGGGTGATGTGATCATAAACGATTGTATAACCATGACGCTTCCATTCCTAGGGAGTGATGAAACGGGTCTGGATTTTAGTGACTCCTCTCAGTAGAGAAGTGATCTAATCTTGGTCCAAATGTTGGACATTGATTTGAATGTGATTCAGATGCAATAAGAAGATCAGATTTGTGGTCTTGATTTAATCAAGCATCTATGGGAGGCCCGCAATCTGGATTTGAGATATGATCTCAAATATCCAAGTCACTATACATGGAACAATACAATCGCCCAGTCTTTATCTCCAAGTATCTGCGGAGAAAGCGCATTATCCTTGAAAGAGTTCATGGATAATTCTAATTGTGATAAATGTATCCGAGCATTAAGAAAATGGATAATTAAATGTGCTTTAATTATCATGAATAATATGAATTTGATTTATATTATAAAAGAGCTATCTTAGATAATTAAATGTGATTTGATTATCAAAGATGTAAATAATGTGAATGTGATTCATATTATTTAGACACAAGAGAATAGAGATCCAAGATGATTAAATGTGATTTAATCATCATGTATATGAATAATGTGGATAGCAATATCCATATTAGTCATATATATTATAAATGTGATTTATAATATATAAGAGAGAGCTATTTGTAATTTACATTTGTTAATTAAATGTTGATGTGAATTGGATTCACATTGGACATTAAATTGAAAATGTAATTTACATTTTATTTTGGGTTGTGAATATGATTCACAAATTTCCAATGGCATGATTGCAATGTTCACAAAATTAATTGGATTTATTTTTGTGAAATAATTTGCAACAAAAAGTTGTTGCAAATATTGGAGAAAATCATGAGATAATGCAATCTCATGTAAAAGAGAAAGGAGGCTCCCTTCCTAATGAGGAGAGGGGACGGCCACCAAGTCCTTATAGGACTCATGGTCGTCCACCCTCCTTATAGAAGGGAGGCTTGCCTCCTTTCCTATTTCCCCAATGGAGATTAATTTGATATAAATCAAATTATATTTAATATATATTTGATTTTTATTAAATTAATTGTTGTTGTTTTTAGCAACAAATCATGACCATTGAAAGAAACACAAATCAATGTGAACCATTGGATTTGTGTTGTCACATGGATTGAGATCCATGGATCCTAAAATATTATAAAAGGAGAGGCACCCCTTTGCTCTTCTTTACACAACAAGTGAGACAACAAGTCTCTCTCTCTCTCTCTCTCTCTCTCTCCCTCTCATGGTCGTCCACCATGGATGACCTACAGAGGTTCTCCATCGCCGCGGCATCGTCGTTATGCTGTCCGATTGTTTGCTCGTGGATCTCCGTCTACTTCGACGTGCCCTGCTCGTGAATAAGACGTCGGATCTCGTGTGTCGAGATCAGGAGATCCGCCGCTTGGATCATTAACATGGATTGCGAGAAGCCACGCGATTCATCCCCGCGCTCGCAAGCGTCTCCTCCGACGGATCGGACTTGAGACAGGAGGTCTCTTCGTTTAGAGACTCGATCACAACCACGTTTCAAGAGGTAACCCTAATAATTGTTTGTGGTTTAGACGAAACGATCAAGAAGTGTTCTTGGATCATGTGGTTTCGTCACATGAAAAAAATTTAATTTCCGCTGCATAGAACAACTAGTACAACTAGTCGTTCTTCGTCCGTATCCGATACGATGATCACGCTTCCGTGATGCGCTTGAGGATCTAACCATATCCTTCAGTTACTTGATCTTTTGAGGCGATTGGGATCAGGGATTTTCGGTGACTGACCTTGTCCAGATCGCCATTAGGGGGATGACCACAAAGCAGATTGCGTATGTCATTACCTCGTGTGGTGGTTCACACCACAGTCCCGACCTAGATTTATTTGAGACCATCTTGGGTACACTTTCAGGACATTACATATTTACGAGATGATTTATTCGGGACAACACACAAGGTAGATATGACACATGTTGAGTGTGTGGCACTTCATGACGATTCAGACAACACACACCAATCAGAGGATATGGATGCTACTACTTTTCATATGATGGATGTGTTGACTACCATTGTGAGTTCCCAAAGCCGGACATTTGGATGAGTTCCCCATGGTTTTACAGCCAGATTTTGAGCTAGTCCCGCACTTTCACGTCGAAGATTCTTGGATTCTAGAACTGTTGGTATCCCAAGAAAATGAGAAGGAGCCTACATCTTAACCGTCCTTGAGTCATTTCAGTGTCCATGTCTAGTAGATTCAATGTCTATTCCTTCAGAAGATCTTCTCATATTCGAACATTTAGATACATCTTAGCATAGAATGCTTGATGAGGGACCGATTTTTGATTTGACAGACCTAGATAGTCCCGGTTTTGAGCATTGTGTCCTCCCATTTGATGAGGTCGATATATTTTTGGAGGACCTGATATTTGGCAGCATAGATCCCTAGTTCCCTGATGATTCGACATTACTCCCGAGGGTTATCTGCGGGAGGATGCCACGTACCCTGTGTACTCGATTTCACTTTCAGAGAGTGTACCCGATCTGGCGGATCACGAGACCGAGTCCTCTGATATTTCTAATCATACCGAAGATCTCGATATTTAGAAATATTTCGTTACTAAGTTCTTAAAGTTTTTCAAGGCCGAAGAGAAGTCGATTTCTGAACAGACACACAAGTTTTTACTCATGCTTCATGGTGTAGAAGATGCCGAGATGAAACTTTCACAGAAGTTTCATGTCATGTGCATCATAGAAAAATTTCCCAAGTCTTGGGAAGACTTAGGTATGATCCTGAAACATAGAAAGAGGAAAATTATATGGATCACTTGATGATGGCAATCACCATAGAGAAGGAACACATGAAATAAAGCATGTGGTTCCTATTGATATTCAGTCGAAGGTCAATTTCCATGACCTCGAAGGAAAAAGATAAGAGAAATGGTAGTAACAACAATAAAATGAAACAAAAAGACAACATCCAGAAAAAGACAAAGAATAAATCTTGTTGGCACTGTAATCAGATTGGCTATTGGAAAAAGATCGTCCGTCCTTAAAGCTCAACCTAAGGGTGCAAATGAGAGTCCACAAGTGAATAGGATCACTTCGGGACTTAGGGCTAGCGAATGGTATGTCTCTGTAAAACCTGAATTATACCATATCCATGATTCTAATAAGTGGCTCGTGGATACGGGAACCAATGTACATATCTGTTCTAACAGAACTTTGTTTTCTGCTTATTAGACCTGCAGTGGTAGGACTGCGAAGTTGGGGAATGATTATGCCGCCAGGGTATTAGGGTCATGACAAGTCAACTTGAGATTCTCCTCTGGATGTGTTTGGACTTTGCACAAGGTGCAGCATGTCCTTGACGTGAAGAAGAATATTTTATTTGGCTCCATTTTAGTTAGAAATGATTTTAAGTTGAACTTTAAATGTAATAAAGTTGTCATTATGAGAGATGGTAATTTTTACGAAAAGACTATTTGGCATATTTTGATTTGTTGTTTAGAAATAGATGTGATTCAGTAAACATTGATTCAGTGAATGTTTTGAATTTGAATATTCTAATTCCATGTCTCATGTTAATAATTGAGAATCTTATAATCTGTGGCAAGATAAATTAGGACATGCGAACTTAAATTCAATTAAAAGAATGACGAATTTAGAGTTGACCTAAGCACACTGCTGATAAAACTCAAAAATGTGAGATTTATGTGCAAGCAAAGACACTTAGGAAGTCTTTTCAGTCTATCTCTAGTTATAGTGAAATTTTGGATCTAATGCGCACAAACATCTGTGAGTTTAATGGTGTATTGACCAGAGACAATAAGAAATACTTTATCACCTTTATAGATGATGATAGTAGATATTGTTATGTGTATTTAATGAAAATCAAGGATGAAGCCTTAGAGAAATTCTTTATATATAAGAATCAGGCTGAGAAACGAACAAGAAAAGAACTTAAATGACTTAGGTCAGATAAATGAGGTGAATATACTTCTAACTTATTTGATGAACAATGCAAGCAGTTTGGTACAGTTCATGAAGTTATTGCTCCATATTCATCGCAATCAAATGGAATAGCAAAATAGAAAAATAAAACCTTAATCGGCATGATCAATGCTTTCCTACAGAGGCCTTGAATCCGGCTTGCTATATTCTAAATAGGATCCCTCCAAGACATGGAAAATGTCCTTTTGAATTTTGGAGAAATAGAAAATCAGGCTTAAGATATCTCAAAGTATGAGGTTGTTCCGCTAAAGTTTTAGTCCCAGAACACAAGAGAAAGAAGCAATCGGCATGATCAATGCTTTCCTACAGAGGCCTTGAATCCAGCTTGCTATATTCTAAATAGGATCCCTCCAAGACATGGATAAATGTCCTTTTGAATTTTGGAGAAATAGAAAATCAGGCTTAAGATATCTCAAAGTGTGGGGTTGTTTCGTTAAAGTTTTAGTCTCAAAACACAAGAGAAAGAAGCTAGGTCCTAAAATTATTGATGTGATTTTCTCAGGTTATTTGGAAAATAGCTATGCATACATGCTCTTGGTAATTCGATCCGAGATACCAGACATAGATGTCAACACTATTGTTGAACTCCCATATGCTACCTTCTCTGAGAATATCTTCCTTATGGAGATTGGGATTCATCATAATCTGACAAATGATGTTGCCTTCACATCAGGATCTATTCCAGATCAAGAGAAAAGGATCACAAATGCGGGGGGTTGAGACTCAACCTGAACCCAATGACCTTTCATAAGAAATTGAGCTAAGGAGGAGTAAACGATCACATATAGTCAAGGATCTAGGTAGTGACATTGTTGTCTATCAGATCGAGGGTGATCCACCAATTTACAATGAAGTCATGGCTTCATTTGAAGCAAAACAATAGAAGGAAGCCGTCAAATCTGAGATGGCTTCCATTATGGCTAATGGAACTTGGGAACTATTTGATTTACCCAAAGAATGCTCTACCATTAGATGCAAATGGGTGTTTAAGAGAAAGCTAGGTCTAATGGATCAATTGAAAAGTATAAAGCCATATTAGTTGCCAAGAACTTTAGGCAAAAGGAATGTATCGATTATTTTGATACATATTCCCCTGTGACCAGGAAGATCACAATCTGGATGCTTATAGCATTGGCATATGTATATGATCTCTTTATCCACCAGATGGATGTGAAGACCGCCTTCTTACAAGGCGATCTTGAGGAGAAGATTTATATGAATCAATTGGGCTTGTGACTTCTGAGAATGAGGGAAAAGTTTGCAAGCTTGTTAAATCCCTTTACAGATTGAAACAAGCACCAAAGTCGTTGCATGAAAATTTTGACAAAACTATTTTATCGTGTGGCTTTAAAGTTTATGAATCCGACAAATATGTCCATTCTAAGGTGAAAGGTGATGTGTATCGTCTTGTGCATGTATGTTGATGACATACTATTATGTGGATCACATGTGAGGATTATTGATGAAACTAAAGCATTCTAAGTAGCAAGTTTGAGATGAAGCACATGGTGTATTGCTAATGTGATCTTGGGTTCCAAACTGACAAGGTCGGATGATAGGATTGTAGTTTCTCAATCTCACCATGTTGAAAATGTACTTGAGAAATTTGGATATCAAGATTGCAAAGCTGTAAGCACTCCTTATGAATCATCCAAAATGATGTTTAAGAATAAGAGTGGAGTATCTGTAGCTCAAGTAAGGTATTCATAAGTGATATGAAGCTTAATGTATCTTGCAAATTGCATGAGACCTGATATCTCATTCTCAGTTGCAAAGTAGAGTAGATACACTAGTTGTCTCGACCGTACTCACTGAGAGGCTCTGAATCGAGTACTGAAGTGCTTAAAAGGAACTATTTCCCTTATTTTGCATTATGGTAGACATCCATCTGTACTAGAAGGATATAGTGATACAAGCTTGATAGGGAAAATAGATGAGTCTGAGAGTAATGGTTTTATTGGATGTCTTTACCCTTAGGGGCAGTGCAAACTCCTGGAAGTCTGTGAAGCAGACCATTCTAGCTCGGTCTACCTTTGAGGCTGACTTGTGTGCTTTGGACACCATTGGAATTGAAGTTCAATGGCTAAGGAAACTATTCTGAAATTCTCATGGTAGTTCAGCAAGTTTTTGCGATATCGGTACATTGTGACAACATGAGAGTTTAATCAGAAAATAAGGAGACACATACAAATCAGACGTAAGACGTTAAAGGATTTGGTATCTCGATGAGTGTTGGCTATGGATTTTGTTGGATCCAAAGACAACATGGCAGATCCGTTGACTAAGAGAATTAATAGATCTTTATTCTAAGTCTAGGCTTGGGATGTGATTGAGACCCATTGGGAGTTCCTCTACAGTTGCAACCTAACCGATCTGAGTGGAGATCCCACAAAGTAGGTTCAATGTGGTAATAACAAGTTGTTTGGAGAATTGGTTAAAACTCTTATTTTAATACTTATGCACCCGTGTCTTATTCCTGAAAGCATGAGTGTTATTTAAGCTGCAAGTTTAGGAAGAGCTTAGGCTCTGAATGGGAACAAGATTTAGGACAGGATGATAGCAGTGCATCCTTTGAGAACGCCACCTATGTGAATGTTATTGTGGGTTGATTCCTGAACACACTTATGAAACAGGATAAGGGTGCATGACCTTTAAGAGCACCAACCATGTAGATTGTACCAATAACGACACCTTGTTGTTTCTACCACATACACTAACAGTAAGGGTTTTAGCTCAAGACGTAGTTCGCTCAGTTCCTGTTAAAGTGAAAGTAGTAAACTCAGGTAGAGGTTCAAACCGGAAGGTACCTTTACTGAAAGCAAAGTGTGGCAGCTGAAAGATGCCTTTACGCTCTTTGAATCTCTTTTCAAATTGTAAATTCGTAAGGGATTGTTGTATTTAAAGCTAATGCACTTTGATTTTAATTTGTTAAACCTATGCAATTATATTAGGAAGTAATTTAATTTCAATTAAGAAATCAAATGACATTGGAGGGAAAGTTGGGAGTTATCAAATTTGAAAAAAAATGGATTTTTTGGTGGAAGTTTAAGTACCGCATCTAGTGTTTCTAAATTTTTAGTGGACTTATATATTAATTCACACTCGAAGCTCTTGTAGAAATAGTAGAGAGGAGGAATGGAGGACCCCAATGCAATGTTGTCATTCTTTTCTTGCTTGTCGCCACCATTCATGTTTTCTCTCTTGAATTGGAAGCAGTACATCTTGATGTGCCCTTCTTCTTGCAATAGTAGCACTCCATGTTATGATATCTAGACTTGAACTTGCTCATGTTGTTATCCATGCCCTTATCATTCTTTATCATGCTCCTCCTCTTGTTCTTCGTAACTAGAACCTCCGAATGTGAAGAGCTTCCTTGAGATTTTATTCGTATCTCTTTATTGAGAATGATAGATTTGACAGTCTCTAAAGAAACAACTCCATTAACTGCAGAGTTAGTAAGTGAGATTATAAAAGTCTCCCAAGAATCTGGTAGAGTAGCAAGCAACAACAAGCCCAACACCTCATCCTCAAACTTGTTGCCCATGCTCGTCAACTGACTTGTAATTCCTTGAAAATCATTCATAAAATCTACCAAAAAGCTGCCATCCTTGAACTTCAAGTTCGCCAATCTCTTGAGAAGAAATAATTTGTTACTTTCTATCTTGTATACATAAAGATTTTCCAACTTTAATCATAGGCTTCTAGCATGGCTATCATCTTGGATGTGGTTATAAACATTCTCATCAACGAACTGTCTGATGAAATCACAAACCTGTTCGTGTTCAAATTCTCATTCATCATATGTTTTGACTTTAGGTTTCTGCATGGAAAACACTGAAAGGTGCATGGTCTTAACATATAAAATGCCATTCATCTTGTTTTTCCAGAAACTGTAGTTAGTCCCGTTCAGACTTATCATACGGCTTGAACCAAACTCTGTCTTATAATCTGCCATTGAACAACCCCGTTACCACTCTGTTGGGAACGAACGACCCCAAAAATAATGTGGAAGCATATCTAATCAAGCAACTTGATGGATTAACAAACAAATCCAATCAAGTGTTACCAGAACCACGAGCAATCAAGCACAAAATTCAATCACAAGCACAACTACAAACATAGGAAATTTTAACTTGGAAACCCCAAAATGAGGCGGAAAAATCATGGGGCCGACTCGACCCGAGCAAACTTCTCCATGGTATGGTGATAAAATAGTTTTTCCTAAACGCTATACAAAGCCAAAACTTCTCCCCAAGGTGTATCAACAATGAACCACACTAATGCAAATAATTGAGGAAGAAGATGGAGAAATGTCACCCAATGATGGCTGTCCAACTTGCTCCACAGCAGCCGAATGATCTCTGGTGACGATCCTCGGCCCGATCCTTGCAATTTGTAGGTGGAGAAGAGGGAGAATGTTGCAGCCCTCTATCCTGGAAAGGCAGCATCGGTGGCCCTTCTTGTTGGAGAAAAAGAGTCATCTATAATCCCTGGATTCTGTCCGACGAATCCTAAAATTTGCTGGGCAAATTTCAGCCATGACCATATTTAGGTGTTTTGCAAAAATGCCCACAATGAACTGGAATTATCTTAGGGTTACAGCCCAACAATCAGGTGTCTTTGGGAAGTGGATGGAGTGTCTCCGAGGTGTTCATGTTATGATGCCCAAAAAGTAATGGAAGTGAGAACTATGTTCAAAAAGGCAATGGGGGGGGGGAGCTTCTGACATCGTTGTTTCTAAGCCACTAGTTAGAACAACTATAGGCATGAACAAACCGTTGAAATTCTCTTAAAAAGGCAAGCGCCTCCATAAAACCATTTAACTCGTATTCATCCACGAAACTTAAACCTACTTTCTGCAAAAATAAGGAGCTTTGAGAAATAATAGGTTTCGAAGATGCAATAAAAAACAAAATAATCATACAAAATTTACCTGTACATCAAATCTCCCCTAGAGACGCTATATCGGATTGAATTCTGGATTCGACTTCACCATTATAGGAATTCTCGCCTCAATCTTGAACAGAATGGAGTCCAAGGTACTTTCCAAGGGGAATCAAGGAGGCTTCCCATATCCCCGTTGTTCATCGGTGGCTAGTGGAAGATATATGTTCTGACGAATAAACCTTTAAGGCACTGTTCGACAAGAGGGTTAAACTCCCCTTTGGGGAGTTTACCCCCCTTAACCCACCCTCCCTCTCTCTCATGTGGGCCCTACTTTATTTCTTTAAAAAAAATAAATCAAATCTCCGTCATCAATTCCATCAAAAAATAATATAATATACTATCATATCATATAAAAATTATAAACTACTCCACTTCTACTCACTTTTCCAAATTTCAATACAATCACATCACAATAACTACTCACTTTTTCAAACCCCAATACAATCATATCACCACAAACCCACTTCTAACACACCCCCAGTTTAACCTTCTATCAAAACACCAAAATACAAAAACGGGTTATCCTCTACCAGTTTAACCCACCCTAACCCGCGTACCAAACGCACCCTAAAGGAGTCAAACAAAGACTGACTACTTATTGAGTGTATCATATCATGACATGGGTGACCAACGACGTTGGGCCTAGCATTGTTGTCAACTTCCTATACAAGGAGACTATAAAGGACATGTGAGATGAATAGACATAAACGTATTCACAGCAGACTCCCAAGTCTTGACTTGCATCTATCTATATGTAGATTTGGTTTGGTTCTCAGAGAGAGTCTTCTCTTGTGGAGTACTACCAACTTACCAGATTTTGAGGAATTTACCATATTCTATCCAACATGTTGTATCGAATAAGTGGAAAAGAGATCTGAATGGTAGGTTTACTGATTTCTTATTAGCTTTTATCCTCATTATTAGATGGTGAAGGACTAAATCCTCACGTCTATACGCTCCTCCATCAAGGTCATCTTTGGTCGACTGCAGCAACCGGTAATCTCTAATGGTCATACACATCCTCCGGGGGCTATGGAAAACTCTGGTTTTTTGGTGGCATCGGGATGGGGTAGCTGCTACATCTCACGAGGAGGCCAAGGTTGAGACTTTGGCCGCATGGTCACACCTACTCTCCATGCATTTACTGCCGCAGATCCAACCATCCATCTGAGAGGTGTTCGGCAAAGTTTGGCAAAACTACACATGCTAATATGCTATCATCTCTCATTATGATGCAACTGTGATAAAGACGACCCCATATCAGAAGCCAAAAGGATGACACTGACAACTTGTAATGGTGGCGGTAGATACAACAGAATGTCACTAACAGATTGTGTAAAGAAGCTAGTCTGCTCAAAGAAAGTGACATCAACAGAGATATAGTATCGATGCTCAACAAGATTATAGCACATACAACCCTTTTGAGTGTGAATATCCTAGGAAAAAAACATTTGATAGACTTAGGTGACAACTTGTCAGCAGCATGAAAACTATAGACAAATGTAATGCACCTAATCCTCAATGGTAAAGAGAAAGATGGCTCATTGGGGTACAACAAAGAGAAAGTAGTGCCCCCCTTTAGGACAAAAGATGGAACTTTGCTTATGAGATGGACAACTATAAGAATGGCATCCTCCGACTAGGACTTTGGAACCTTCATCTGAGTGAGCAGAGACCGAGCAATATCAAATAGATGTTCGAGTTTCCTTTCTGTTGCCCCATTTTGCTAAAGGTATACGGACAAAAAGTCTGATGTATCGTCCCCTAAGAAGCAAAAAATGATATCAAGTCATGTTGGGTAAACTCAAGAGCATTATCAGTTCGAATAATCTGAATACAAGCAGAAAAAGATATTTTGATTTATTGAAAGAAAGTCGTGACAATTTTGTTAATCTCAGGTGTTCCTTATTAGATATACCCAGGAAGATATATTATAATAATCCAGAAAGACTACAAAATATCTGTGACCGCTCAAGGTGCATACCGGACAGAACCCCCAAACATCACAGCGGACTAAAGCAAAAGGAGCAGTACGGCACGACTCGGCATAAGCAGGAAAGGAAACTCGATGATGTTTCTCAAACTCACACACCTCGCACTCAAATCTTCAGAGTAGAGAATTCGGGGAATATTATGAAGAAGCCCCTAGCAGAAGGATGCCCAAGACGAAGATGCCAAAGAAACGGATCATCGGAGATAGACGCAGCACCAACAAATGTAATCAAAGGGCATTGTCCAGATAATAGAGATCATTCTTCTCATGTCCCACACCAAAAATCTGCCTCGTTCAGATGTCCTGAAAATAACAGCAGAATTTCTCAAAACTCACACAACGATTAAGCTTAGTACAAAGCTTATGAACGGACAAGCTGAGAGGAAAATCAAGGGCATAATGAACTCCATTGACTCAAATCTTGGAGGAGAGGTCCATAGTTTCAACAGTAGTAATGGGGGAATGAGCCCAGTCGAAAACCCGAACTGACTTCAGTGATGAATAAGGTTTGGAGAAGGTAAGTAGACTACCTTCTCCTATCAAATGTGTAGAGGTTCCAGAGTCAATAATCCAACTAGGAGCATAAGCAGTGGTGGAGTTTACTATTGTACCTGAAGTGGTAGCTAGACTAGCAGTACTAGTACTCTCACTGGTGGAAGCATTAGGTATAGGGTTATGTAGAAGCTGCAACATACGCGAATAATCAGCAGCACTGAGTTGGTCGACGGTCCACTAAAGTATGGATCAGGAGATGCCTCTGCAGTATCTAGATGTTCTCATATGCATTATTGGTATGAGGAGATAGCCAAACTTTGCCCAGCATAGCTCTGACATATGGTTCCAGCATTGGTAGTGAATATATTGTGGGTATTAAGGATCACTAGTGTCACGTCCAAAACCATGCAGAGTCACGACCTATGCCTATGTCATGTCCACGACCACAACCAGAGTCGTGGCCTCGGTCTCCTCGAAAGCTTTGTCATCCTCCTTGCCTGGATGAAGCAAAGTGGGCAGAATTCTCTATGGATGGTATAGTAGAAAATTATCCATCAGATGTCTCCAGTTTATGAAAACGATTAAAGATAGTCTTAGTCAATAGCATGGTATCAGCCATCAGAAACTTATCCTTCACCGCTAGGTATCAAGGATGCAATCCAGCAAGAAAACAAGAAACCTACCAATCGATTCGCTTTGCACCTATTTAGTACAACATGCAGGATGAAATATCGCGAGATCCTCGTATAGACCGATGAGATATCGATAGTACTCAACAAGAGTGGATTCCCCCTGAGATGTGGACCAGATCTGCATATATATGTAATGTCGACGAGGCATGACTTGATCGTCTTCTAGGAATATGTTTAATCTATCTCTTCCCATAACTCTTTGTCATGTCTTTGTAGAGCAAATTCGCAGCAATATGCAGTTCAACGTTGTTGGCCATCCACGTGATGACCTGATAGCTGTCTTCAAGCCACGTGTCAAAGTCTTTGTTCGTGTCGTTCAGATGATCTTTCGTCAAAATGTAAATCTTTCGCTGACCACTGATGACCAAGGTCCGCAATCTCAATTTTGATTTCATTTCGATCCCCATGGTAATGGAAATTTCGATGAAATTTCAAGAAATTTTGATGTTTTAGGTGGAAATCTCGGAATTTGCTCAAAAAATCATTTTTTCCAATTTTTTGCAAATTAAGGTCATCTAAGTTATTATAACAATAAATAACTTACAAACACCCACCAATATCACACATATAGCTCATTTATACACTTTATATCGCGTATATCAGTCATATCGTTGGTGTTGCTTGATAGATATTAAAAATGGATTTCTTCCAAGTTCTTACACTTATATCACACATTGATTTAGTGTTTCAAGTATTATGTCACGACGATATTGATTATTTATATCAAACTTATATCACAAATATACACTTATATATACTTATATCACACAAATGTTAGAAATGGAGATCTAACACCTAATACGCATAAAGTCATTATATTTAATGTTTTAAGTAGTATATAGATTCTATGTTTTGATTTGTAGGTAAAAACATCTTAGCTCTAGAGGTTCAGACAAACAATTTTGAGAAAAACCATATAAGAGATACAAAACATGAAAATCATACATACATCTAAGGTTTAATTCTCGGAATTAATTAGTATTAAAATGTGTGGAAATGATTGAAATGAAAAGTAGTATTCACCGTATCCCTAGAGCTCTCTTATATAGGAGAAAGGAAAATTTACATAAAGAGACGGAAGAAATAGAAATTTACAAAGTAAAGATAAAGAAATATAAATATCTCAACATTCCCCCTCAAGCTAGAGCATATATGTCTATCATGCTCAGCTTGGAACAACAACGGTGGAAAGGGCCCTTTACAAGAGCTTTGGTAACATGTCGGCAATCTGATCGCCTGAAACAACATAAGTGAATATAAGCCCCTTCTGGGTTAAATCACGGTGTAATAGCAGTCGACCTCAATGTGCTTTGTTCTTTCATGAAACGCTGGATTATTAGCTATGAATAGAGCAGCTTGATTATCATATTTGAAATGCATAGAAAGAGGCACCTCAACAGTTAGGTCAATCAGAACGAACTTGACCCACATTATTCCCGTGCTCCCTTGGGCCATGACCCTATACTCTGATTGAACGATGGATGTAGCTACAACTGTCTGTTTCTTACTCTTCCATGAAACCAACGAGCTGCCCACAAACACAGTGAAGCTAGAAGTAGACTTCATTTCCTTGGGACACCCAACATAATCTGCATCTCCACATCCAGAAACTATGAGAGACGTCTCTCCTGAATAGAAGTCCTGCACCTAGAGAAGACTTTAGATACCTCAAGATCATGTTGATTGCATCCATGTGTACCTGCCTAAGCTGCTCCATAAACTGATTGACCCTGCTGACAAAAAACGATATATTAGGCCCGGTAATAGTAACATACAACTTCCCTACCAGCTCTTTGTATTGTCTCTTATCCACCTTTGTGGAGTCATCATCATAGAGCCTAGCATTGGGATCCATTGGGGTAGTAGCAGAACTACATCCTGTCATGCTCATCTCGGATAAAAGATCAATGACGTATTTCCTTTGTGTCATTACCATACCGTGTTGATTTCTTACAAATTCTAGGCCAAGAAAATAATGCAGGTTGCCAAGGTCATTGGTCACAAATTGTTGTCCAAGGAAATCCTTAGTTGTCTGAATACCCTGATCATTACTTCCTATAACAATAATATCATCAACATAGACCAAAATAGCAACAGTACCTCTCTGGGTTCTCTTAACAAAAAGAGAATGATCCGCAGTAGATCTGACATATCCTTGTTGTTCAATCAACTCTGAAATTCTGAAACCAAGCCCTCGGACTCTGTTTAAGGCTATATATAGCTTTGTGGAGTTTACACACCATACCGGACTCCCCCTCAGCAGCAAACCCTGGAGGTTGCTACATATAGACCTTTCCATGCAGATCTCCATAAAAGAATGCATTCTTGACATCTAATTGGAAAAGCAGTTAGTCCTATACTACAATAACAACAATAAGAATCTGCAGTGTAGAATGGCGCGCAACTGGAGAAAAGTTGTCCTAATAATCCACCCCGTAGGTTTGGGTGAACCCACGAGCAACCAATATAGCCTTATATCTGTCCACAAAACCATATGCATGGTGTTTCACTGTAAACACCCATTTACTGCCAACAACAGATGCACCTCGAGGAGCCGGTACTACACTCCATGTACCACGAGACTATAAAGTTGACATCTCTTCCTCCATCGCCAGACGCCACTGACTACTCTGCAATACTTCATGATAGGATCGCGGTATTTCCACAGCTGATAATCCAACAACAAACCTTTGAAAATCCCCAAAGAGTCATGCCAGGGAAACAAGGAAAGCAAGAGGATGCATAGTGCATGCATGCCTCTTCGTTCATAGAGCAATAGGCACATCCAAGTCCGTAGTATCCACAGAAGGTGTATCATCTAAGACATCCTGCATCTCAAGTTGCACACTTAAATCACCAGTGCCATTAGTAGAACTCATCGACTGCAAGAAGATAAAACATATGCCCCTGATGATTTGGGACACGACTAGGACCTCAAATATCAAAATGAATCAACTCAAAAAGACTATGACTACTTCGACCTGACGACTCTTGAATGTGGACCGATGATACTTTCCAAGCTGACATGCCTCGCACTGAAAAGTAGAGCGAGGAGAAATATGTGGAAGAACGTGGCATAGCTTTTGCAGAGGAAGATGACCAAACTGAAGTTGCCACACATAGGGAGAAACAGATCCAGTGCACCAGCATAAGGAGATTGTATCAGTCTGCAGAGGCCTCATTGCTTATGGCCAGATCCAATCACCATGCCTGTAAAAATGTGCTGAAACACAAAAGATAAAGGGTCAAATATGGCACGACAATGTAAATCCTTGGTGGATTGACTAATGGGTAGTAAATTCGTAGAAAATTCATGAGGGTAAAGAACATTCTGAAGCCGCATTGCAGGAGTTAATTGCATCTCCCCCTGACCAATAATGGGAGAGTGTGTTCCATCGGATATTACAATTGATCTACCTGATTGAGTTGGGTTATAAGTACTAAATTGTCCTCTGTCACCACAAAGATGACGGGAAGCTCCTAAATCCATAATCTATTCCGACAAATCTGCCCTATAACAACTAGTAAAAGCATATGTTATACCTGATGTGGACGCAGAAGATGAGGCTGCTACCTCTGATGATCCTGACGGAGAGCTAGTTGAACCAGGAGCATGCATAATCTCCATGAGCCGTGCTACTAGTTCATCAAATCTTTGATCAGATGCAGGTGAAGAATTGCCAACTTGCTGGTTTGTTCTACCACACATGTTGAAGCTGGAAACCCATGCTTAGAATAGCATGTTTCCTCAGAGTGACATGGTTTGTGGTAGTAAGTATAAGGCTGACGGGAGGGTTGACTACCCCCTCCCCTACCACGGCCACCTTGACGACGATAATGTGTAGGCCATGTAAGGCTCCCCCTACCACAAGATGTTGCCATGGCTGAAGATGTCTGAGGCTGTTGAATACCACCAGAATGAATGGAAGCCTGCTCAACCTGCGATATGCCTCCTCCATCAGAGGTATGGTGGCAACAGTAAGAATCTGTACTCTAGCAGCATCATACTCAGAGTTGAGTGTCGCTAGAAAAACTCCGGTCGTCACCGAATCCCTATATGCCTTGAGTTGCTTTGGTGTGGCAGTCAAGGGAATGTAACCATGTAAGTTCTCAAATAAACCCCTTAAAGAAGTGTAAAGGGTATGGATAGGATGACCATTCTGCTTCGACGTGAAGATATCATGCAGAAGTTGCAGAATCTTTGACTAGTTTTTCGTCGGAGAGTACATAACGGCAAGAATGTCCCATGTAGTCCTTCCATGTTGACAATCCCCTGTTGAAAGGATGGTCTGGCGATGGGTGGTTCGTCGCGGGGTGGGGGATGGAGTGGAGGTGTCTGGCGGAGGGCGTCATTTGGTTGGGGTTGCGACGCGTGATACTGACGAGGATTGGGTGCACGTCTCCCACAAGAAGCTGGGGAGAAGGTGCTTCCGGTGTGGTTTTCGTGCTCATTTGGCGTCGTCTTGCTTGATCCATGCGCGTTGCTTTGAGTAGGGGCGGGTAGGTCATCGACGGGCCTCTTGCCCTATCGTTCTGGGTCGTGGGCCAACACGGAGACTGGAGAGGGCCTCTCCTTCGTCTAGCGGTGGTGTGCTGCAAGATGGTCGTTCTTTTGCTTCGGTTGTGGCGGGCATGGCGGCCGATGAGTGCACCCATGTTCTCGTGGGTTCTTGGTTAGTGGACTCCATCTCGATGGAGTCGGTGCAGGTTTATCTGTGTGAGCTTTTTGGTCCCCAGTTCTCCGGAGACGTGGTGCCGCTGGCAGATTGTAGGTGTTGTGCTCATGGTTTATCTTCGTCATAGAGGGACCACCTTCTGTCTCTTAGTGGTGTGGGTGCGATTGCGTGGAGATTGTTGCGCTTTGCGGACGGGGCCTTTTGCGACTCTACAAGGTGTTTAGTACAGGTACGAGGTACCCCTCTCCTCTCTCGTTCTGTTTGCTGCTTGGGGCCGGCCCTCAGGCGTTGGGGCTCACTAGTCTCGGTTATGGAGGATGACAGGCGCCCGGGGTCTGACCCGGATGCCATGCTCTTGATGATGGATTGCAGCAGGGCTGAGGTGGTTGTTTTGGGTAACTCGCTTTCCTCCGCGATCTTGGATGTCAGCCGGTTTTGTTTCCGTGTTGAGCTGCAGCTTTTGGATCCTCCGCTGGCTCCGGCATCTGCAGCATCGGCGTATCCGACATCGGTATCGGCAGTTGATGCTTCAACTTCCAGGTTGGCGGTTGGGTTCCCTGCTTTTGTCACGTCAGGCTCGGGTTGCAAGGAGGTGCGGAGGAGTCCTTACGGGAACCCGTCTCGGGGGCCCCGCGTTTCAGTCTCCTTGTTTGTGAGGCTTACGAATAAGGACGGTTGGATACCTTTCTGTTCCAGGTTATTCACTCATGGGCTCTGGACCCCACATTCGCTGTCAGGCTTCCGGATCGCTCTGAGGGTGCTGTTTTGAGTGATCCGATTATGGATTGTTTCGCGCTTTCGAGCTCTGAGGTTTTCTCGGGTCCTTCAGTGCTTCTAGACCGGCCTTCGATTTTCCCTTTCGCACCTCAGCTAGAGAAGGCTCATAGGGGTTTGGAGCGTCTCTCGCTCGGGCCATGGAATGGCTATGTTGATCCGATGGTCCCTGTTGGGGGGCTCGCTCCTTCATCGGCGGCCTTAACCTTTGATGAACAGTCATAGTGTGGTTCGGAATTGGGAGATCAACCAGTTACGGAGGTGTCTTCCGCTCTGTCTTTGGAAGCGTTCGTTTCGGGTCCTTGAGGAGTCAGTGTAGCTGACAAGAAGTCGGGAAAGCGTTATAGGAGGAGGCAAAGATCAAGGGCTCACCATGGGATGCTTCCGCCATGCTCGAAGCAGAAGGTCCGAATTGCGGAGGTGGCACGAGTGGTTCGCACTCGGGGTTCGAAATTGTTCGCCCAATGAAAGTTCTCTCGTGGAATGTTAGGGGTCTGGGTGACCTGGATAAGAGGAAGATACTCGGTACGCGATTTCAGGATTGGGTATGTGATGATATCTTACTTCAAGAAACGAAGCTTCAATCAATTTCAGATTTAGTTTGGCGCTCCTTTGATGCGGGGGGGGGGGGCATTGATGAATTCAGGGCGATCGATGCCCTTGGCTCCTCGGGAGGCTTGCTCTTGGCATGGAGGAGCTCGGCTCTCTCTTTCCGTGCAGAGCTCAGGGGGAGGCATGTACTCACGGTCCTCCAGGAGTGCATCCGTTCTTCTTCCCTTTTAGCCCTCTCTTGTGTCTACGGGCCATGTGATCATATTGAGAGGCATGAGTTGTGGTCGGATCTGCAGACGGCTAGGTCAACTTTTGTGGGGGTCCCTTGGCTCGTTGGCAGCGATTTCAACGTCACGCTCCGATCTGTATACCGGCTCCGTTCTTGGGGAGGGGGCAGGATCCGGGCTCCGACGAGTTTGTGGATGCTATTGACTCCATGGACCTAGAGGTGCTGAATGCGGCGGGTTCGGGATACACTTGGAGGAATTCTACCTCTCGGTCTCATATTGACCAGTTTTTGGCCTCCTCGGAGCTGCTTGATGTTTTCCCCTTGGCCTTTGCGGTTGTTAAATCGAGGACGATCACACTCCGATTCTTTAGGATTCGGGTGACCTGGTACCACCGAGGGGGGTTTTCGGATATGAGAGGAGCTGGCTTTTGGAGGACTCCCTCCGGGATCTGGTTGTTGTGCACTGGTCCTCCCTACCGGTGTCCGGAACTGCGGCATCAAGGTTTGTGCAGAAATTGGTCTCTTTGCACACGCGCTTGTGCGCATTCAAGAGGGAGTCCAGAGATGCGCGTCATGCGGCTCAGGTGGAGGCAGAGGAGGAGGTGTCTAGCCTTGACGTCATGGAGGATCTTCGGAACCTAACCAGCGATGAGTTGGTCTTGCGTGCGCTTGCCTAGAAGAGAATTGCTGTTGAGGATAGGAAGCGCGCTATCGAATGGAGGCAGTGGTCTAGGAGCATCTGGCTTAGAGAAGGTGACGCGAACACGACTTTCTTCCACCATGTGGCTAGTGGAAGACGTAGGGGTAAGGCCTTGAGATCAGTGATTGTGGACGGTGTGTGCGTGGATGGCAACAGAGAGATGGGTAAAGCGATTGCGGACCACTTTTGGGATTTCTCGACTGCCTCGTTTGAGAGGCATTGGAGGTGGACGGGGCTGGGTGCTCCGAGTTTACCTCCCTCTTTGGCTTCACTCTTGACGCAGGCTATTTCCATGGAGGAACTGAAGGATGCGATTTGGTGTCTCAACGCTGACGGGACCCCAAGCCCCGATGGCTTTCCAGTGGCCTTTTACAGAAACTTTTGGGACCTGGTGGGCGTGGATGTATTGGAGGTCATCTCTGAATTTTGCGGTGGAAACGCGGACTTCGAGAGGATCAATAAGGCCCTCATCTTTCTCCTTCCTAAGAGCTTGGTGGCGGAGCGAATCGAGGACTTCCGGACCATCGTGTTGTCCAACGCTCTTTACTTGATTGTGGCGAAGGTCCTTGCGGTAAGTTTGAGTTGTACGCTTGAGCACATTATCTCACCGTTGCAATCGGCTTTCGTCCCGAGCAGGCAGATCGCTGATTGTTTGTTTCTTGCTTTTGAGATTGTCGCGGATTGGAGGAGGCGGGGGAAGGAGGGTGTGCTCTGGAAGGTGGACTTTGCGAAGGCCTATGACACTTTGGACTGGAAGTTTCTCTGGTCCGCCCTACATCGGAGAGGGTTTCCGGACTTGTGGATTTCGTGGATGAGGCGCTGTGTCACGACCTCATCTATGTCCATTCTGGTGAATGGTCGACCGGATGGTGGTTTCTTTCAGTTGCGGTGGGGTGTCAGGCTGGAGTGCCCTCTGGCCCCTCTTCTTTTTGTCATTGCGTCGAATGTCTTGGACCGAATTGTAATCCGTGTTACCAGTAGTGGCTTCTCGATGGGTTATTCGCGGGATGGAGTTGAGATCCTGCTTCTCCAGTACGCCGCCGACACCGTTTTCTTCATTGAAGGGGCGCTGGAGAGGCTTCTGGCATGGCTTTGGCCCTTGAGCTTTTCAGTGAACTTTCTGGTCTGTTTAAGAATGATAGTAAGTCCAAGGTCGTCACCTTCGGATTGTCCGACGGGGAGGCAAGCAGATGCGCTCAGGTCCTGGGTTCAAATTGTTGTGCCCTCCCTGTCAAGTATCTCGGGGTGCCGTTGACTGTGGGGAGAACCATATTGGCTGATTGATTACATATTGTTGAGACTTGAGAGTAGGCTCGCCGGCTGGAGGTCGATCACCTAATCCAAGGGGGGCGCCTGGTGCTGCTCAAGGCGGTTCTATCTTCGATCCTGATTTCTTCATGTCTACTCGCCTCATGTCGAAGGGGATCAGTATTCGTCTTGAGAGATTGATGTGCAGATTCCTTCGAGGCAAGGTCGGGCGGGAGACCGGTGGGATGCATCTTGTTAAGTGGGATGAGGTCACGCTCCCCAATAGTGAAGGTAGTCTTGGCATCCGGAGGATAGACGCTATGAATGAAGCCCTACTCCTGAAGTGGGTGAGCAGACTCTGGGCTGCCGGTGATGATCCGTGTTGCAGCCTTCTTCATCGAATCTATGGTCTTAATGGTGCATCGCCTCTTCCTAGCTACCGTGTTTTGCCTCCGACGCACTTCTAGAAGGGGATCCTGGGGATTCTTCCTCGTTTTCAGGCTCTCTTCAGGCCGACGCTTGGTAAAGGGGAGTCTTTCGCTTTCTGGACTGATGATTGGACGGATGGTGGGCCCTTGCGTGAGCATTTTCCCCGTCTGTTTGCTTTGGCCGCGGATCAAGGGGCGTGTGTTGCTTCGTGTTGGTCGGACAGGAAACTGGATGCCTACGTTCTCTTCAAACTTCTCGGATCAACGCCTTGAAGATTCCTTGTGTTACTAGATTCCTTACGTGAATCGAGGAGGCCTGCTGGGCACAAAGATCATTGGATCTGGCGTAGGGGCCCTTTTTCCGTCAGGAAGGCGTATGGGGCGATTCGCAGGCCGCCCCCTTCGAACTCTGAGGCTCTGCGTAGGGACTGTGGTTTTTTGTGGGGTCTTGGCCTTTCTGAACAGATTAGCTTCTTTTTTTGGTTGTTCCGACGGCAAAGATTGATGACGAGAGACCGTGTGCTAGACTTCTGGGCATCATTTCCGGTAGTGCCTCATATGTGAGGCTGAGATTGAATCACTTGATCATATATTCTTCCGGTGTCAGAAGACCCGCCCCAATCTGGGGTGGGGATACTCCCAATTGGGCCTGTACGACGAACTTGACCTCCTTTTGCAGCTCCCTGGTTGAACAGAATGCGGCCTCGTCGGGTTCTACTGCAACCTCTTACTATCGTTTGGGCTATTTAGATAGCTAGGAATGCTCTATTATTCACGGGTCAAAGGTTCTATAGGGAAAATGTTTGGGTGCATGCTACAATTTTAGTGCCGGAGTGGGTCCTGTAGTTTGTTTTCCTATACTTTTTCCTTTCTCTTAATTTCTAATAAATCTTTAGAGCGGACATCTTCGAGTTTTACCCCCTCTTTTTGACTCAAAAAAAAAGTCCCATGTAGCCTTCGTTGTGGGCTGACTCAATATATCACTGGCTATCTCCATGGACACAATCCCAAAAAACTAGACACGTGCATAAGCGTCACCTGCCTCCCATGATGCGTTAACCCCAGTCTTGTCACCAGGCTCATATGCTTCTTGTCATTACATTGCATTAGGCTCATGAACTGCATGGCCCATAGTTCATAGTTCGTTCCATGAATCTTCATATGGGTGGTGGACGTTTGAAGGCGCCCAGGGATGGAACATCCGCTTTGTCGTTTGATATGACGACAACAATCTCCAAGATTGGGGTGCAAACTAGAATGACTATGTCTACACAGACATATAGGAAGACGGTTGTGGGTGTAGACTCATACCACAACCTCTTCCATCCACTGGAGGCTTCTTTAGGTACCTAGGACGGTTTTAGAGGATAAAAACCCACACCTTAGGAACCAAATCAGAGCTAGCAGGACCCACGAGAAAGGGGGTGCGACAGCCCTTCCAGAACCAGAGTACCGGCGATAGCTATAGCCATTGCTGCTTCCTAGTGGCGGCGGCTGTGGCGGCCGTTGTTACGTGGAAATCGACGACGACGGCCGCCACTAGAGGACACGCTAGGGTTTTGGTAGGGCAGGAGGGATTCTAGGGCACAGGCTCCGATCTAGGACCATCGCTCTGATACCATGTGGAAAGGATTGAAATGAAAAGTAGTATTCACCTTAGCCCTAGAGCTCTTTTATATAAGAGAAAAACTCTAAGGAAAAATTACATAAAGAGATGGAAGATTTGAAAATTACAAAGTAAAATAAAGAGATAAATATATCAACAAATTATAATTAACAGAAAATTCTCAAAATCTTGTTTTCTAAGTGTTAAACATTATATCAGAGTTTCTCCTTTGAAAAATCATCTTGATTCCACAATAAAACAAAAAATCCTAAATTTTATCTTCCATATATCTCGCAAAATAATCCAATTCTGTCCAAAAAATGAAATACCAATACGAGAGGAACAAAAACCAAATTCCCGTCATATATCAACAAATGTGGCAAGATTGGAGTAATATACCTCAAAGTCATGAAGGAAGAACCCTAAAGGAAGAAACAAAGCAGATAAATCAGTCGTTTCGCTGATATTTCAGTCATTTTGCTAATATTTCGATTTTTCATCGATATTTTGGTCATTTCGTTGATATTTCACCGATATTTCGCCAAAATCCCAAGAAACACAATATATAGGGCAGTTTCGAAACCCCGATACCCTCGAAATCAAAATTTCTATCATGAAATTTAAGACCATTCAAAATACCTTGAAGGCATGAGAATAGAGCATGAAGTTTTATGTGCCCTTAAGTTTGATAGAAGTGGCTTGTACCATCATAGAAGACGTAGTGTACAAGGGCCAGGTCTTAGTAGGAAGAGATGCCATCATGGTCGGATAAAGAGTTCAAGAGAGTAGATTTAATGCTCAGTCATGCATACAAAAGACTAGAATGTACCCTAAAATGTAAGCACAAGCATGATGGGGTCTGAAAACAAGATGAACAACAGCCCTAGAGAGGCTAAGGATCGTGGAGGGGTTTGCAGTTTTGTTGGGAAACCTTAACGGCCTGATGGCTTGGAGGGCCCTGGCGGCGAAGCATGTCAGTCTGGAGAGGTTTAGCGGGGGCCTTGGAGGTCTAGAGAGGGCTTACGACCTGAAGGGGATTAGCGGGAGCTCTTACGATGACAGACTGGAGCCCTTACGGCAACATCATGGAGGCAATGCAAAGGCCTCAAGGCCTGAAGAGGCCTAGGGCGACAGCCCCAAGTCCGCCTGGAATTGCCGGTGGAGAGGGGCCATTGATGGGGCCTTGTGTGGGGCCCTAGGTAGAAAAAAGTGCCCAAGCACGAGCCTGCGAGAGGGGTGAGGGGTTGGTGGTGGTGGTGGTGGGTGCTAGGTCAGAATCCCGATCTAGGACCGTTGCTCTCATATCATGGAAAAAAGGATGAGAAAAATGAATGACATGTCTTATTACATAGGTTTAGGTTTTCTTTTATAGCGCCTAAAGAGCTAAAAAGAGTAACTACATAAAGGACCTCAAAGGATAACATGACTCAATAAATAAATAAACAACATAGTTTAATAACAAAATAACTCTAACACCTTTTATTATTCAATATTGATTATTTTATCTTGAAATTAAATTGGAAAAGGGAGTTGATAATTTGTTTTCAATTCATAATCTTAAAAGTGGTTGAGAACCACATTTGATCTTTGCCATTAGTTAAAAATTAGGAGTGCATTCTAACAAATCGAAAAAAGAAAAAAAGGAGAGGCATGGAAAGCCGTATCATGATATATCGGCGATATATCGGTATCGACAGGTCACCGATATATCGTCGATATGTCCGATATCGGGTATCGACACGCAAAAAAGGCGAGCTGAATCCAGATGTCGGCGATATGGCGTCGATATATCGGCGATATATCGGTATCGACACTGTACCGATATCGATATGTCCTTCCATGAGGAGAGGTAACCCAATCCTTCCTTTATTCAATTGAAGATCACAAAGTCTCTATATCTCTCTCCACACGCCCACCCTTCTCTCCCCTCTCTATATGCCCAACCCCAGCTCTAGGGTTGTCTATCATACGCCAAGCCATCCCCATGTGGTTTGCCCTCACGTACAGAGAGTAACATGAATCGGAACGAGTCTCCTCGTTATAGAACGTATACTATGTACTACGTAGTCACCTGAACTGGAAAGACTCCTCATCAGAGAATGTTGGCCTCTAAATGCTCCATATCTATGAAGGATTGAAGGGTCAAACTAAAGAAAGCGGTGGGATTATCCTCGTCAGGGTCCATGGTTGCTGGAGATGAAGGGCTGAAACTGAATCTCCTCATCAAAGAATTGGGTCTCTCCCACACTTGCTCAGAGAATGGGATTTCTATTCTGGAGTCCATATGGATCTCTGTGTATCAAGCCTCTACGATAGGTCTTTGTCATATGTGGTTCACATGAAAATCTCGAGTCCAAATCAAGAGTATGGGGACCTCTAACATAATACTATACCTTTCTCCATACTTTTTTTTTGGAAATCCGGAAGCAAGGGGGATACACTCGATGGTGCACTCTCCAAGTAAGATTTATTCAATAGAAGGAATCAACAAAAGGGACAACAAAAAAGAAAGCGAACAACAACCAGCACGTATAGCACGACTACAAAGCCCAGTCCCTCACCAGGTGCTTCGCACACGTGATGCAGCGTGAGCCTGAAGTATAGGGCCGAATAATTATCCGTCAATTTTATTTATGTTTGTTTTATTTGTCGCATTTTATTTAAGTAAGGGGATCATGTGTGATCTCGAAATTAATTAGTTAGTTTAAATTTGATTTTCGAATTTGAATTAGAATCAAATTAGGATAGAGGTCGAATTGAATTTTAATTCAAATCAATTAGGATCGAGTGGGATTTTAAATTTGATTTGCTTCTATTTTTGTAATTCCAACTCTACTATATAAAGAGGTTGGTAGCCTATTGTAAGGGACAGTTCAGCTTGATATAAAATTTGAGATTTTTATCTCCCTCTCCTTTGTCTATCTCTCTCTCCTCGTGATCTTCACGTTCTTCCCCAAAATCCCTCGTATTCCCGACGAGCATTCTTTTCTCAAACCCTCCATTTCTACCATCGAAAATCCACCTCCAAATTATTTTTTTCGTCACGCAAAATCGCGTTTGCATCAATTGGTATCAGAGCATGGCCTACAGATCGTCCTCACGATTTGACGATCCGTCCAGACGCTCGCACCGACATGCATCAAGGGATTATCGCTCGTCTGAACGAAAACGGCGAGCCGACGACGCCTACAACAAGGAGACAGAGCGCACGTTACGTGATTTGCATCGTTTGCAAACCACAATCCACTCCGAGTTTCGAGCTCTTGTGGCTAACTTCGAGGCCCTACGTGCCGCCAAATCAAAGCCTCCAACGACGTCAATCGTCGACCCCGACTTTGAAGACAAAAAACTCGTTGTCAACGAAGAATCGGTCGTCGACGACAAAATTCAGATCGCAGTAGCCGCTGTTCAACCCGATTTTGAAGCAAAAAATAACGGTATTTTCACTGCGGATAAAGATTTAATTGATATGACTCCTGTACAACCATACGATGATGATACGGGTCCAATACTTGATGAAAGTACGAATCTATATTATGAAAACATCAAGTTTTCTGGGGCCGAAGCTGCTGTCCTGGAAGCTCCTGCGACACCGCCTCCTGCCGCCCCCTCACCAGCCCAGGACCCCGCCCCGCCAACACCCGCTGCCCCCACCATCACGCCAACGCTGGCCGCGACCCTCCTGCGCCCCCCCCCCCCCCACACACACACACAGCCGCAAACCCCAACCCTTTCCGCCACCCTCCAGACCGCGTTTCCTCCCTCCAGACCACGAACCCCAACCCCGCGCCAACAGCCCACCCCTCCCACATGCGCCCCTGCTTCCTCCCGGCTCCAACCCACCCTGCCACCTCCTTCCCACCCCCGCCATCCCTCGCGCACCGCGCCCTGCCCTCGCCCGCACCCGCGCCATCGCAGGCCCGCCACTCCAACACGCACCCAGTACCTAGCCCCCGCCTCCCCGCGGCGCCGCCACCGCTGCGAACACCCTCCCTCACCATCGCACACCCCCCTTTATCCCAACTACGCCCGGCCAAGCACCTTCCTTCCGCCTTCCCGCTGAGTCGCATCCGCCCCGCCCGCCGTCGCGAAGCCGCCGCCCCCATCCCGCGCTATATGCGCAAGAAACTCGGGCAAACCCTAACTGGGGTCCCGAGGGTTACGGGATTTGAGTCCCACGGCAGGTGGGATTGGAAAACCCTTGGCAAATTTTACAAGGAAACCCCCCCTTGCTACATATTTTATTCAGAAGGACATTTCAAGAGGCCCTCTTCCAAAATGCCCTTAAATGAAGGGGTACGAAAATTGCAGTAATGCCCTTCTATAGAAAAAGACTACAAACGTAACATTGAAAAAGACCTAATTGAAGGAGTTTGAAGCTACAGTTCGAGGATGAATTCTCCAACACGTATCTACATCAGGCAATTCGTCGAGAGACGAATTTTTAAAGCGAAGGAGAGTTGATGCAGCGTGAGCCTGAAGTATAGGGCCGAATAATTATCCGTCAATTTTATTTATGTTTGTTTTATTTGTCGCATTTTATTTAAGTAAGGGGATCATGTGTGATCTCGAAATTAATTAGTTAGTTTAAATTTGATTTTCGAATTTGAATTAGAGTCAAATTAGGATAGAGGTCGATTTGAATTTTAATTCAAATCAATTAGGATCGAGTGGGATTTTAAATTTGATTTGCTTCTATTTTTGTAATTCCACCTCTACTATATAAAGAGGTTGGTAGCCTATTGTAAGGGACAGTTCAGTTTGATATAAAATTTGAGATTTTTATCTCCCTCTCCTTTGTCTATCTCTCTCTCCTCGTGATCTTCACGTTCTTCCCCAAAATCCCTTGTATTCCCGACGAGCATTCTTTTCTCAAACCCTCCATTTCTACCATCGAAAATCCACCTCCAAATTGTTTTTTTCGTCACGCAAAATCGCGTTTGCATCAACACGCCACCACGTTCTCCTTGTAAAATCTTTGGCCCGAGAACACGAGATCATTCCTCCCCCGCCATACTGCCCACAGCACAGCAATCGGAAACATAACCTCCAGCCTTGGCCTTCCCTTGTTAGCCTGGATCGAAGACTAAAACGCAAGAAGGTCATCGGAGCAACACCAACCCAAATCAACCCTTGCCAAATCTCAACCACCACGGGGCACAGAAAGAATAAGTGCTCCACAGACTCGACCGCCGCAGCACAGAGAAGACACTGGTCGGACACCACGCCTAAGAGCCGAGCACAACGGTCTGTCGTCATCAGCCTCTTCCTCCTCATCAGCCATAAAAAAACCTACCCACTCCGGGAGCTTCAAAGCCCAAATACAGGCACAATCAAGAGACAATTCCACCGACAGCAACGGAGGAGGCTTAGCAATAGCTCCATATGCCTTCTGACCGAGAAAGGGGACTCCCTCCAGCACCAGTGATCAGACCCCATCCCCCCAACAATCTGCCACCGAACACGCCCTATCGGCAGCCAGAGCAAAGAGGCGCGAGAAGCGGGAGCAAAGCGCCCCCCCCCCCCCCCCCCCCCCGCCGCCCAATCGTCCAGCCAAAAGAAAACCGACTCTCCCCCGCCAAACACCGGTCTGAACAGCCCGACGTTCTTCAGAATCACCTCCACAACATTGACGACGATGCAATGTGGCAAACCTGCGACGATAAGCCACCACCCACGTCATAAATCCTCCGCACGGCAATAACACAAAGATCCTCCCCAGGCCCCCCATATCCTGCACGCCCACTTTAGGAGTAAGGCCTCATTCATCTAAGAAAGCGACTTGACCCCCAGCCCCCCTGCTCCTTCCCGCACATAACATCTTTCCAACCAACCAAGTGCATCCCTCTCGCCCCCTCCCCTCTCTTCCCCCAAAGAAAGGCACGCATACGCTTCTCCAGCCGGGCCTTGATCCACTTGGCATCATCCGATTGGACAAGAAATAGATCGGAATCGCCGACAGAACCGCCTTAAGCAAAACAAGCCTGCCCCCACGCGAAAGCAGCGTGGACCTCCAGCCCGCCAGCCTCAGTTCAACCTTCTCCACCACTTTCAGCCAATCCCTCAACCGCAGCCTCCCCACAGTCAACGGCATCCCCAAGTAATCCAACGGTAGCGAAGAGCTCGCCGACCCCAAAGCCACCGCAATATCATCACGGTCTAAAACCGCAGGGCCGAAGGGCACAAACACGGACTTGGCCACATTCTTGACCAGCCCAGAGAGCTCGCCGAAGATTTCCAACGCCACGGCCATCCCCCTCGCCTCCGCCACCCCCCCTCCAAGAAAAACAATGTATCGTCTGCGTACTGCAGGATCGGAATATGCAAATCCCCCTAGAAAAGCCCCGCGAGAGGCCGCTGCCACGCAAAATATCCGCAAAATCAGACAAAACGTCAACAACCAGGATAAACACCAAGGGAGCAAGGGGGCAACCCTGCCAGACCCCCTTCCTTGGCTGAATCCAGCCCCCCTCCGACCGACTGTTGACCACGATAGACATCGACGCGGTAGTGATACAACGTCTAACCCATGATATCCACAGCTCCGGGAACCCCTTCCTTTTAAGCACAGACCAAATAAACCTCCAATCCAAGAAATCGTAAGCCTTTTTAAATTTCACCTTCCACATGATGCCACGCACCTCCCTCCTCTTCCAATCCGCAATGATATCCGACGCCAACGTGAGACAATCGGCAATCTGCCGGCCCTTGATGAAAGCCGACTGCGACGGGGAAACAGCATTGCCAATAACGCCAGCCAACCAAGTAGCGAGAACCTTTGCAATAATGAGATAAATGGCGTTCGACATCGAAATGGGGCGAAAGTCATCAATGGAGGCCGGCGACGACGACTTCAGCAGCAGAATAACGAGAGCCCTGTTGATCCTATCGAAAACCCGCATTTCCCCTGCAGAACTCGAGAGCCACATCAAGCACCTCATGACCCACAAGATCCCAAAAATCTTTGTAAAAACACCACCGGGAACCCATCCGGGCTAGAAGTCGCATCACCATTCAGCTCCCACACCGCATCCTTAAGCTCCTCCAACGACCAATCGCGAACCAGGCACTCGATCTGATCGGGCGCCACCACGCGCGTGCCTGAACCCAACCACCGCCACCTCCTGGGGATAGTTGACGAAGCCACCTCCCCGAAGTGATCAGCAATGGCCCTCCTCATCTCTCTATTACCCTCAACGCGCGTCCCCCCAACAACAATAGAGCGCAACGCATTCGCCCGGTGCCTCCCACTAGCCACCTGATGGAAAAAAGACGTATTTGCATCCCCCTCCCTAAGCCACTTGATCCACGAGCGTTGCTTTCATTCCGTCACGCGCTTCTTATCCTCCCGAGCAACAGCCACTTGAGCAGCCACGCGATCGGCGAGCTCCACCTCCGAGAGGTTCCTGCTATCCCCAATCTCGTCAATCCAGCGAATAGTCTCCTCCGCTTCCAACCTGGCTGCATACCTAGCCGCCCTAGACTCCCTCTTGAAGGACGCCATACGGACCCGCAGCGAATCAAGCTTCTGGGCAAAGCGAGACGTCGCGGAACCCGAAACAACCGCCTCCGTCCAATGCGACTCCACCAGGCACCGAAAGTTTTCCTCAAGAAGCCAGCACCTCTCATATCTGAAAAGCCCCCGTTGGTCCGGTACCGCCCCCGAGGACCACAAGATCGGATTATGATCGGAGCACCCCGCGACATCGCCTCCACAGAGGCAAGATCAAAAGCCTCCAAAAGCGTGCTGGAAGCAAGGAACCGATCCAGACGCGACCGAGAATTGGAGTTCCTCCAAGTATAAGCGGTATTCACCGCGTCCAGCACCTCAAGGTCCAAAGAATCCACCGTGTCGGCAAATGCAAGCGAGCCCGGATCCTAGCCTCCCCTTCCCCTAGGTCTGTCCGAAGATAACAAGGTGACGTTGAAATCACCCCCAACCAACAAGGGCTACCACCCGCAGCCCTACCAGCCTCCAACAAATCATCCCACAGCTGCGCCCTCGCCGCCCCGCAGCATGGGTCGTACACACATGAGACCACCAATCTCATGGACGGACCACAACAATTGAGAGCCACAGTTAAGACAAGCCTCCCGCGGCTCATCGACTCCAAAGAAAACCGCTCTGACCTCCATGCCACCAACATACCACCCACGGCGCCCGCCGCATCGATAGCACAAAACCGATCCAATGCGCCCGCGCCAAAGGCCCGCCATTCATCGTCTGCCAACGACTGAAGCTTCGTCTCCTGGAACATGACAATGTCGCAACCCCACTCAATACACTTGGAACCCACAGACCTACGTCTGTCCGAGTCACCAAGGCCACGAACATTCCAAGAGAGAACCTTCATTTGGAACCTTCGGATCTTCCCACCGTCCTGACCATGCCCACGGTCTGCGCAACACGCCCCTTCAAAGGAGGACACGGCCCATCGTCCAGTTGCGCCGACCTAGCTCTGTTCCTCCTTCCATATCTTTTAGCGCTCCTCCTGTCAGCGGCCCCCTCGCCGTCCGAAATCACTGAAAGACAAACACCCGCATCTCGAAGACCATCGCAAGAGGAGAGACCGGAATCCGCCGAGGAGAGCGCAACAACCTCTGCGTCCTCAGCCCGCGCCCGAGGGCCCCCCACCGCTGCATCTTGAACGAGGAAGGAGAAAGGGATCCTCTCTGGGGCGCACCCCTACGAACATAGGAGCTCCCAGGAGGGAGCGAAGCACCGTGCGAAGTCGCCGCACGAGGAGGCAGGAGCATGCAGGGGGTCCGGCCCCGACCACACCCGGTTCGAGCCAGCAAAAGCCTCCAAACATGTCTTAGAACTCGAACCAATAATCGGATCCTGATACCGGTCCACATCTTTAACTCGCAACGTGAAGTCCGCACCCGCAACCGGCCCACGCACAGCAGCCGAAACACCCGCGGCACGTGCCGCCACGTCACCATGCAAAAAGAATAATCCTGGCAGCACGAACAGAGTCGAGGAGAGGTTCCCGAACCACCACGCGTTGAGCAGAGGAGAAACCGTTCCCCCTAGGGGATCCCTTGGAAACCCAACCGTCATCTCGCCACCCGAAGCGTCGCAAGACCCACGACCGTCCTCCTTCGCCACCACCGCCGGAGAAGGCGGAGCAGCCGCGACCACCGGAGAAGGTGGAGGAACCTCGCCCATCAGCTCCGCAGTGAACGAGAAACAACCTACCTCCACTTCTGCGAACAAGCTTCCCTCCCCGATTCCATCGAGAAAACTCTTGCTGCATTCGAACAGGATCTGCATGTCTTGCACAGGCGTCCCAGGACGGAGACCGTCTTCCAGCACCTCCCTGACCGAGCCCCACCACCTCAGCGCCTTCCTCAAGCAACCAAGCGTCCGCGAAAGAAAAGGAACGCCCTTAACTCTCGCCACGCACACCTCGACCTCCGAGCATACCCCATCTGCGTACCGCAAGGGCCTCCAGCAAATGTTCGCCGCATCTCCATTGCGCAGCAACTGAGCCCTCTGGCCCGACGTCAAACCACGCACGCAGCATCTCGTCGCAGACAGCTTCACGACATCGCCAACGAAGCTTGCTCCCAAAAAACCACGAACATGTCGCTGGACCACGTCCCAATCAAACAGGCCCCTTACAGCAAAGCCGACCAACGCATGCACGCTTACGCCCCTCGCAACCTCCCCCCTGGCTACCACGCTTCGACCGCCTCCCCCCCACGACACCCTCAGACGCCGACAACAAAGAGCAGCCGACCAACCTACTCTCGCTACGAACCACCTCCGCAAAGGAAGCACTCCCTCGCGAGAACTCCACACCTTGAACCTTGCACCCTCCTCCACGAACCATACGACCAGTCGAGGTTGATGGAGAACGACCGCCACCCGAGACAACTCCACCACCCCGGCTGCCTGCCAAGCACGATGCCTGACGATGCCCCCCCCCCACAAGAGTAGCACCTCGGGGGTAGGGGGCACAGCGAAGCGATATGCCCACGCTCCCCGCAACGAAAACACCTACGCCATGGCTTCTGGTGCGATACCGACGTCCACCCCCCCCGCCTCCTTCCTCCGACAGACCCCCTTCGCCGTCACGCGTGACCATCCGATCCCCATCCCCACCTTGCGAGACCACCGCCTTCCCTTTTGCCTTCGCACTCGCCACCTTCGTACTCCACGCACTCGCCTCCGCACTCGCCTCCGCACTCGCCTCCGCACTCGCCTCCGCACTCGCCTTCGCACTCGCCATCCGAGCGCCTCTTCTCATCTCCCAACGAGCCTCACCTTGTTTCTCAAACCTTTCTCCCAGACTTGTCAGAAATTATGGTGTCTACCAAGTTGGGAGAAGAACTGAAGCAGGGAAAGCAAAATCAATTCCTTTTTTCTCAATAAGCCAAGCCGTTCTTTTTTCAATCGACTTTTCTCCCTTTTTTATTCTTTTTCAAAAAAATATGATTTTTTGTGCGATGGATTTTTTTCTCAATCACACTTTTTTTGAAATAACTATGGCCCAAATCAAAGAAAATGCAGCCCCACTTTTCTTTGTTTTTATGTTGTGGCCCGCAGTTGGGCCTAAAACTCTTTCTCACATATTGCAACAGCCCAACATGGGCCGAAATATCTCATCTCCATCTTTTTTTAGCAGCAAACACGACCCTATGGGCATGAAATACCTTCTCATCCTTTTCAAAAAAACATACATCCCATTTTGGGCCCAAAAATCAGCAGCATCCCAATGGCTATTAAAGCCTAACTAAGGACTTCCCCTCATCCATCAACACTTAGGGTTCTCCGAATGGAGAACCCGTCGACGTCGCCTAGAGTTGGAGATGCACGCGAGAGGGGAGTGCCACCTGGAAGTATCGCCGCATGTGAAGGGTATTGCGGTAGTAATGGAGTCTGCGACAACGAGAAGAAGCCACGTAAGGGGCAGCGCCGACTAAAGTGGTGAAATGGAAACCTCAGCAACATGGTGCGACTGACGTAGAAGTGTTGTCATCTGGAGGTTGTACCAGAGAAAGAATATCGCCAGGGGAGGGGAGAATGAGAACCCGTCTCCTCTTCTTCTACTTCGACTAATAAGGCGATGCGTTGGAGGTGCGCAATGATTCATGCTTTGGAAGGAGATCTCCTGGATGAGATGCAAGCAAAGAAGATGCACGCACTGTGAGCATCGAATCACATGTGCTTGGAGATGATATTTTTAGCGTTGGGAAAAGAGGACATGAAGGTGCTGGCATCATGCAAATTGCATTGATGTAGGAGAGAACCCTTTATTCGGACGTGGGGAACCACTGGTGTCTGTTCGGAGAAGGTGCATGCAGATGGAGATGATAGCTAATACGGAAAGTTAGGATTCCATCATCAAGGAAGGTTTTAAAAAGCGTGAGGCGTATCGAGGTGTTTTCCCAGTATTACGCCTCGAAGAATATCGAGGCGTGAGCCTCACTCGTGAAAGAAAATTTTTCATAAAACATTTTACTTGTAATTACAATTTTCAAGTTCTAGAAATTAACTAATTATGATTAAATACATAACTCCATGACATTTCAAGGCTAACATCATGGTTTAACATCCAAGTTGTTATATAACTTTCTTTTTTTGGACTCTAAATCTGTAAGGAGTCAAGTAAATATGGATATGCAAGCACGATACTGAGTAACTCTCCACAAAGTTTAAAGTTTTGAATAAAATTTAACTAAAGGAACTAGATGTAACAGACCATTTTCAAAATTAGGTGAGATATGTGTGTCATTCAATTGAGAATGATAAAAGGTAAGCAGTGAATCAGTGATTACTTTTTTACTTTACCATAAGGATTGGGGGATAAAATACTTGAATATTTCGTGTTATGACCATCTTTGTTCATGCATGCTTTGATGTGTATTAATTTAGTCCTGATTGAATAGAAGAAAAGATGAGACATGTTTACAAAAATATACTTTTCTAAATTAGGTTAAAGTAAGGGACTTGCATCCAAACATTTTAATAAAGAAGGCATTTATACTTGATTCATACTAAAGAGTAGAGGTATTAGATTTAAGGACTCAAGACTCAATTTTTTGTTCATGTTGATGTATAAAGAACATGCGCAACAAATTAAAAATAAGCTTAATATGTTAATAAAACTAAAAAAAGTGCATTTTACTGAATCGTGAACTTAAGGACTTGAAAATACTTGTCTACGAAAGATGAAAAGTTCACAATTAAAATAATAATAAAAATATTGTAGAAAAAATAAAAAAATCATCTCATACATGAGGTGCTGCCTCATAAGCCTCGAGGCACACGCCTCACTGAGGCTGCAAGAGGCTATAGCCTCGAGGCATACGTCTCAGCGCCTCGAGGCGTATTTTTAAAAACAATATCATCAGGAACCCTACTTGCTTTCGAATCCGAATAATTTTCAGAACGTGGACAAGATGTCTGCAAGTTATGCAAAATTAGGGTTTCAAAAACCTAGAACTTTCTTGAATATCTCAGCAGACCATGAACATGATCCATAATAAACATAAATCTTCAAGAATACAGCCCTAAAGTCGAACCCACTCTTATATCATGTAGAAAACGATAATGCGAAAGCGTAATAATCAGATAAAGATAAAAACAATAAAGAACACCATGATTTTTACGTGAAACCTACTACATAAGAAACGGGATGAAACCACAGGAGAACCTCCTTAAAAGGTTGATTTGTGTATTGACTCTCTCAAAGAATACAAAAGGTGTGGGGCTTCTTATATAGCCCCACTAGCAAGACCAAGTCACACTAATAGACTGTGTGGGACTAAACCTATGGAGGTGGTAATTCGACCCTGAAGGGATCCAATTACCTATTTGTGGATGCATACTCTAGCAGTCTTTGTTGTTCGATTGCTTGTTGCTCAATCACTTAAATGATTGTTCGACGCTTGATAAGTCTTAAAGGTATTGCTCGATCAACTATTGTTGGTTGGAGCCTTGTAAACACTCAGGGACTTTGTAGAGTCAATTTTTGCATCGTCAACATTGGTCTTTTTGATGTTCTAGCTTCTCTGTGTTGCATTCTTTAATCTTTGTGAGGCACATAGTTTTGAGGGATTTTTCAACCCCCTCCCCCCCCCCAGGCCGAATGATGGAGGATATAATGGCTAAGGAGGGCCTGATCTCTTGGTTTTGTCCGAAAATTTATCGATGGAGAAAGTGTACAAGCTGCTGTCGGCCCATACCACAATATCAAATGCAAACTTAGCTAGAGATTGCATACTATTTCGAAAGGTATGTGTATGGCTCTTCTGTAGGAAGAGGTTGGTAACACGGTTTTCCATGTGCCTTTTGTACCAGACTCAGCATCCTCATATCCATTATGTAGGAGGCCCAAGATATTGACATCTTTTTTCATTTGTTAGAGGTTGGGCGAAAGATTGGTCTAGAAAGGATGGACACCGTAAACCATGAGCAGTTATGGAACAGTTTTAGCGGTTCAACATACTGCTCTAAATTTATCATTTTTGGAACCTTTAGTTGGCTGAGAAAGCTTTAAGGGGGCAGAGACGATAAGGGGAATGAAATCACCCATATGATTTGTTTTTCCGATTCCTGGTTGCAAGAGCTTCCGGGCTCACTTATCAAGTGTGATCCATTCTTTTTCTTTAGAAAAAAAGTCGATACAAAGAAAAGGTAGTAGGAGACGATTTTGAGCAACAATAGATGTTGATCCCAAACAGGAAAGGGTCCCAAAAAATAAGTCCAACTCAAACAACAGAAGTAAAGTTTTTCTCTGCCATACGATGATCTCAAAAGCGGGGCTTATTAATACAAATAGTGTTAGAGACAACGTTGTTTCATTTGCATATAGACAAAAAATACTCTTTTTGAGATATCTCAAACGAAAGTAGAATCAAACTCTGCTCTGACAAGAACATATGAGGGATGATGATCTCATTTTGATCTCAATTTATTTTCTTAGGTCCATCGTAGTTAAAGAATGATCTGAAATAAGCTGAGAGATATACTTGCCTTGTTAACGTATGCTCTACTTCGTTCCCAAAGTGGAGACCGGGTTTTGCAAATTTCTAAAATTTCCCTGGCTTTCTTTCCATAGCTTCCACAAATGGATCATATATTGACTAAGGCTATAAGCATGCCAAAAAGGAAGCCATTCCATATTCTAACTTGAGCTTTCAAGCACACATCCAAGAGGCCAAAAGGGAGGGAGGTTCGATTTTTCTATAAATGGGCTATGTTTGCATTCAAACTTTAAATAATCTCAATGCAAATGCTGAAACAACTATTATTCTATCTTATTCTCTATCTCTTGCAGAAAAAAAGCTAACCAGGCTTAGAATAGTGCAAATCTATTTTCAAATAAGAGAAATTAATATAGCTCTCCGCTGATCCAAAACAAACAAGTTGTTTAGATATGCATTTACAACAAAAAGATGTCATCATCGTGCAACTCTATATGATCAAAACCAGTTGCAATCACAAACCTGGTATCGCCACTGATGGGAACGCGGAGACTGATTAATCACATCTTGCTTGCGAGAGTACCGAAAAGCGAGTGCCTTCCCTCGGCAACAACCTCACCCGTGGTCTTGTTGGTCAACACTACTACGGTCCCAACATAGCCCCCTTTCCTACCAAGAACCCTTCCAGTGATCTCCAGCTCGTCCTGCCCAACAAGCAACATGGTCCCACCAAAAAAACCCGAAAATCAGACTTAAAATGGACTGGGATGCGAACCATTCCTTCTTACTTACTTACATTCACGCTTGCTTTGGAGAGGAAGGTGATGGACATGTCTACTGAAACCTTTGTAGCATCGCCCTCCGTGCGGATCGCTGCCCCGCCGATCTCGTCCACCAAATTGGCAATAGCGCCGGGGGGGAAGTTACCATCACGATCCTGATATAGAGGGCAAACGATCAAGTTACAGTCGTCGGAAGTCGTAGTTGTGGAACAGAGATGTAACTGTGACAGACGGTGAGGCGAGGAGGAACGGTGAAGGAACAGGAGAGAAAGCCAGGCTTTAAGTCATCGACGCGGATGCCCCTGAGGATGAAGCCCTCGAAAAAGCTGCAGTCGATTCCCGGGCGTCGCGTGGGGACGACCAGGCTGTCCACGAGGTCCACGGCTTCACCTTCCAAAGCCGACAGAGCCGACCTCACCTTCTCATCCATCGCCGTCCCAACGCAGTTGTTGACAATTAATTATATGTCTGCCGGAGAAACGGAGCCGTCTAACTATATAATTCGTGGAAGAGGAGGAATAATGGGTTGGGGAAGGGATCGGGTCGCCGTTGTGTGACGTAAAAAAAGTGTGTGACCTTCTACATCTATAAAAGGGCTTTTTGTCCTTTGTGCCCTTTTTAACCTCTTCAATATCAGTTTCTTTTAAATTAATTGTACTCTTGTATTCTTACAAAATTTACAATTCTATCTTTTGTAATATTAGTTATATCTCTACTTTACTTTAATGGAAGGGCAGAACTGTGAACTTTGTAAGAAGGTATGAGCACAACTCATGATGCAAAAAGGGAGGGGCATAACTCATATTGTTGCAAAGGAAGTTACAGATGGGTAGTTGGAATAGTGGCACTTTGATTGGCAAATCGATGGAGGTAGTAGGTACGATGGAAATAAGGAAGATTCGGATACTATGTCTCCAATAAATAAAATGGGTTGGAGAGAAAGCACGGGAGATCAAGAAGACATGCTTTAAACTTTGGTATTCAGATAACGATAAGGGTAGAAACGATGTTTGAGTGACTGTTCATAAGAATTTGAATGATTGTGTGGTTGAGGTGCAAAGATTTAGTGATCGGATTATTTTGCTAAAATTAGTTCTTGAAGAAGAAATTATGAATATCATCTCAGTTTGTGCACCGCAAATTGATTTAGATGAATGGATTAAACAAGCTTTTGCGGAAGATCTAGATAGATTTTTTATGAATCCCATAAAGAGACTAGGTGGAGATCTTAATAGATAGTGGGAAAGGATGCTTCTGGGTATGCTAGTATTCATGGTGGCCATGATTTCAGGGATAGAAATAGATTGTGGAATCTTCAAATGGAGCAATCAACTTTAGGAAGAAGGTTTTAGAAGACTTATCTTGAAATTGTAACGGGAGTGCAAATGAGATATGAGAGATGGGAGCATCTTGTATCCAAAGACTAGCCAAAGAGATGCTAGAAGAGTCAAAGGGAGGAGTTCCAAGTCAAAAGGAGGCTTGTGAAGGAGTGGGGGTGCAAGAGAAGCTCAAAATTAAAAGAGCATGCTTTAAAGCTATGTCTAAGGATAGAACAAAGTAAACTGTCACAAGATATAAAATAGTGAAGAAGGAAGTAAAGAAGGCTGTAACCGAAGGTAAGTAAATAGATTATGAAGTTTTATACAAAAATCTCGACTCTAAGGATGGTTGCAAGGATACATTCAAGTTAGTCAAAGCAAGAGAAAGAAAGACCAAAGACCTTTCTCAGGTGAGATGCATTGAGGATGAGAAAGGTCGTGTGCTTGTTACTTATAAGGATATAGAGACTGGATAGAAGCAGTGTTTACATAAGCTTTTCAATGGAGAAGGCAATAGAGAGATCACTTTGGATCATCTAGCTAGTAGTGAAAGTTACTTGAATCGTCCAAGATAAGGACGAATAGAAATAAAGGAAGTAGAGGAGGCTTTGACGGTTATGAGACCTAGAAAAGGTGTAGGACTGGATGACATTCCTATAGAAGTATAAAGAGTTTTAGGCGAGCGTGCTTTGACTTAGCTTACAAATTTATTCAGTGTTATTTGGCAAAGCAAGAAAATACCTGGAGATTGGAGGAGAAGTATCAAAGTGTCTCTTTATAAGAACAAAGGGGACATTCAAAATTGTTCAAATTACAAAGGTATCAAGTTGATGAGTCACACTATATAAATTTGGGAATGTATGATCTGAAGAAAATTGAGTCAAGTTTCCAAAGTAAAAGAAAATCAATTCGGATTCATACCATGTCGCTCAACCATTGAAGCCATACATTTGCTGAGGAGAACAATGGATATTTATAGACCTAAAGGAAAACCTCCATATATTTTTTATTAATTTGGAGAAGGCTTATGATTTTGTCCTACGTGAGATATTGTGGAGAGTTTTGGAGAAGAGACAAGTACATGTCCTATACGTTAACCTCATAATAGGATATACATGATAGTGATTTATCTTGTGTAAGGATACAATCTGGGAAGATTGATTATTTTGACATCAACATTGGTTCGCATCAAGGTTATGGACGAGTTGACAAGTCACATTCAAGATGAGATACCTTGGTGTATGTTATTTGTTGACGATATTGTGTTGATTGATGAGACTAGAAATGGAGTAAATAAGAAGATTGAGGTCTGCAGACATGTATTGGAGACTAAAGGATTCTGTATAAGTATGGTAAGATTGAATATATGGAGTGCACTTTTGATGAAAATGGTAGGTAAAGGAATCAAGGTGAAAATTGGTGATGAGAACATTCAAAAGAAAGATTCTTTTGGATACCTAGTATCAATTTTGCAACATGATGGAGAAATTGATGGATATGTTACTAATAGAATAAATGCAGGCTGGCTAAAGTGGAGAGGAGAGTCTCTGTTGTTCTCTGTGATAAGAAAAATCATTTAAAAATCAAAGGAAGGTTCTATAAAAGTAGTTGTGAGACCTACTATGCTCTATGGATTTGAATGTTGGCCTGTGAACCGTAGACATGTGCAGAGAATGGCAGTGGCAGAAATGAAAATGCTAAGGTGGACGTACACTATAAAGATTGGATTCGGAATGATGCAATTAGAATGAAAGTTGATGTAGCTCTGATCGAGGATAAAATGCGAGAAAATCGTTCAAGGTGGTTTAACCATTTTCAAACGAGGTCACCGACGCACTGGTTATGGAGATGCGATATATGGGATGTTGAGCCGGTTAGGAGAGGACGAGGAAGGTCCGAGAAGTGTTGGAATGAGACTACACGAAGAGATCTTAGTTTTTGGATCTAAGCTCGAGAATGACCCAACATAGATCTCAATGGAGGCAAAGAATCCATGTAGCCGACTATACTTAATGTAGGAAAAGGCTTTGTTATTGTTGTTGTTGTTGTTGACTAGATAATGCAAAGAAAATTCAGAAAATTAAAACATATTTTTGTGATTTTTTGTGATTTTTTAGAATTTTTAGAATTTTTTTATGTTTTGTAATTTTTAAGAGTTTTTCTGAAATATTTTCCAAAAATATTAGGTTATAAAAAATATAGCAAAATACACATATCGATTTTTTTTAAAATGTTCAACACATTTTGTAGTTTTATAGAATTTTAAATTCCAAACAAGAGAAAATGCATTGTTTTTGAATTTTTATAAATAGGGAGATAATTTCAATTGCTTTGTAAAAATATATACGTGATAGAATATGGTTCCATGAACTTAAGATAATTTTCCTATAATATTTATATTTAAAATGATATTTTTAATAACTAAAGTAGAAGTACACATTGGAGTATTTGATTATGCGTCTCTTATGTGAGAAATAGATAAAAGGATCTCTCCAGGAGCAAGATCCATTTATCCCATACAGAGTTTAGTCTCACATCTACCAGTTTGGAGATGTGAAGACTCAGTGGGAGCTATACATAGACCCCCACACCCCTTATATTCAGGTGAGAAAATTAATAGACTGTCAGCCCTGCGAGGCGTTCACCCATGGTTTCATCTCGCCCCTTAGGGAGTAAGGTTCCAAGTTAAAATCCTGGTGTCCGTAAAAGTTTTATTCTTTGCTCCGATTTGCTTCCGCGTGTTTATTTTCCAACATCATATCAGAGCGGGTCGTTCTTGGTTGATTTTTTTAAGTTTGTTTTCTTTGGAGTTCATGGGGTGATTAAAATTCCCGTTCAAGTTCTAGGGGTCCTGATGGAACCCTAATTCCACCATGCAGTACCTCACATCTAGTGACTCCAGATGGCAGCTCCATGACCGAAGACGACGCTCCAAGTCTCGCTATCATCAATGAGAATCAGAGGCCCCAGGCGCTTCAAGCGAGAGGGAGTTTCCATGTGAGGGCGATCACCATGCATGTGCAGGAGGCCAACATCCCCGGCTCCAGGCGATGCCTTAGCTCCAGCATGAGGGTTCCTATTGTGAAACCTTAAGAAGAATTGTTCTACCAAAGATCCCATGTCGAAGATGGAGATTCGATCAAAGCAAAATCTTTATGCTCACGAATCATCCTTCATGCGTGGGAAAAGGGGCTTCGTTCATCTCCAACGAGGAACGAAAATCAAAGATCCAGGTGGCAACGACACACCTCCTGAGTCCTCCCTCTAGGAGGAGGTTCTTCTAGGTGGAGGAACCCCCCCCCCCAAGGGGCTTCGCGCTACCCTACGACATCCCAGGTATCGTAGATCCCATGACGGAGCCATCTCTTGCGAGAACTCCGGGCACGCATGAGCTTCAGGCGACACAACTACAGGTGACGAACATGCTCTGGATCCATCAGCGAGCCCACCTTCAGCAGTGCAAAAGGAAGAAGCTCTTCATCAAGGAGCGGTGACACTCCCTTCGAAGGCGTGTGCCGCAAGCTCCAAGCAAGCGACCATCAGATCGAGGTCCCCCCTTTGGAGGCGAAACTCCAGGAGGAAACCCTCACCTTCTGGTGGTGGCATCTGTTGCAGCAACCCTTCCTTTTGCAAAAGGTTCCCCTATGGGGACCCTAATTAGTGGGGGCATAATTTTTAAAAAAAGGGGGGAGGGGCATTTGAAAGCCCAAATGGCCTGTCATGTTAAAAAAAGGAAAGAAAGAAAGGGGGAAGGGGACAACTGTAGAAAGGCTCAAGTTAGCTTAAGTATAAAGAGTTTTAGGTGAGCGTGATTTGACTTAGCTTATAAATTTATTCAATGTTATTTGGCGAAGCAAGAAAATACCTGGAGATTGGAGGCGAAGTATCAAGGTGCCTCTTTATAAGAACAAAGGGGACATTCAAAATTGTTCGAATTACGAAGGTATCAAGTTGATGAGTCACACTATGAAAATTTGGGAATGTGTGATCTGAAGAAAATTGAGTCAAGTTTCCAAAGTAAAAGAAAATCAATTCGGATTCATACCATGTCGATCAACCATTGAAGCCATACATTTGCTGAGGAGAACAATGGAGATTTATAGACCTAAAGGAAAAACCTCCATATATTTTTTTTATTAATTTGGAGAAAGCTTATGTCCTACATGAGATATTGTGGAGAGCTTTGGAGAAGATACAAGTACATGTCCTATACGTTAACCTCATAATAGGATATACATGATAGTGATTTATCTTGTGTAAGGATACAATCTGGGAAGACTGATTATTTTGACATCAACATTGGTTCACATCAAGTTCAACTTTGAGTCCATTTCTCTTTATTTTGATTATGGACGAGTTGACAAGTCTCATTCAAGACGAGATACCTTCGTGTATGTTATTTGTTGACGATATTGTGTTGATTGATGAGACTAGAAATGGAGTAAATGAGAAGCTTGAGGTCTGGAGACATGTATTGGAGACTAAAGGATTCTGTATAAGTATGGTAAGACTGGATATATGGAGTGCACTTTTGATGGAAACAATGGTAAAGGAATCGAGGTGAAGATTGGTGATGAGAACATTCAAAAGAGAGATTCTTTTAGATACCTAGTATCAATTTTGCAACATGATGGAGAAATTGATGGATATGTTACTAATAGAATAAATGCAGGCTAGCTAAAGTGGAGAGGAGCCTCTGTTGTTCTCTGTGATAAGAAAATTCATTTAAAAATCAAAGGAAGGTTCTATAAAAGTGGTTGTGAGACCTACTATGCTCTATGGATTTGAATGTTGGCCTGTGACCATAGACATGTGCAGAGAATGGCAGTGGTAGAAATGAAAATGCTAAGGTGGATGTGTCGGCACGCAGTAAAGATTGGATTCAGAATGATGCAATTAGAATGAAAGTTGATGTAGCTCCGATCGAGGATAAAATGCGAGAAAATCGTTCAAGGTGGTTTAACCATTTTCAAATGAGGTCACCGATGCACTGGTTATGGAGATGCGAGTTTTGAGATGTTGAGCCGGTTAGGAGAAGACAAGGAAGATCCAAGAAGTGTTGGAATGAGACTACACGAAGAGATCTTAGTTTTTGGATCTAAGCTCGAGAATGACCCAACATAGATCTCAATGGAGGCAAAGAATCCATGTAGCTGACTATACTTAATGTAGGAAAAGGCTTTGTTATTGTTGTTGTTGTTGACTAGATAATGCAAAGAAAATTCAGAAAATTAAAACATATTTTTCTGATTTTTTTGTGATTTTTTAGAATCGTTAGAATTTTTTCTATGTTTGGTAATTTTTAAGAGTTTTTTCTGAAATATTTTTCAAAAATATTAGGTCATAAAATTAGCAAAATACACAAATCTGATTTTTTTTAAAATTTTCAAGACATTTTATAGTTTTTATAGAATTTTAAATTCCAAACAAGAGAAAATGCATTTTTTTTGAATTTGTATAAATAGGAAGATGATTTCAATTTCTTTGTAAAAATATATACGTGATAGAATATGATTCCATGAACTTAAGATAATTTTCTTATGATATTTATATTTAAAATGATATTTTTAATAACTAAAGTAGAAGTACACATTGGAGTATTTGATTATGCGTCTCTTATATGAGAAATGGGTAAATGGATCTCTCCAGGAGCGGAATCCATTTATCCCATACATAGTTTAGTCCCACATCTACCAGTTTGAAGATGAGGAGACTCAGTGGGAGTTATACATAGACCCCTCACCCCTTGTATTCAGGTCACAAAAGTAATAGATTGTCAGCCTTGCGAGGCATTCTCCCATGGTTTCATCCCGCCCCTTAGGGAGTAAGGTTCCAGGTTAAAATCCCGATGTCCATAAAAGTTTTATTCTTTGCTCTAATTTGCTTCCACGTGTCTATTTTCCAACATGGTATCAGAGGGGGTCGTTCTTGGTTGATTTTTTAAAGTTTGTTTTCTTTGGAGTTCATGGGGTGATTAAAATTCCCATTCAAGTTCTAGGGTTCCTGATGGAACCCTAATTCCACCAGGCAGTACCTCATGTCTAGTGACTCCAAATGGCAGCTCCATGACCGAAGACGACGCTCCAAGTCTCACTATCATCGATGAGAATCAGAGGCCCCAGGCGCTTCAAGCGAGAGGGAGTTTCCTGTGAGGGTGATCACCATGCATGTGCAGGAGGCCAACATCCCCAGTTCCAGGCGATGCCTTGGCTCCAGCATGAGGGTTCCTATTGTGAAACCTTAAGAAGAATTGTTCTACCAAAGATCTCATGTCGAAGATGGAGATTTTATCGAAGCAAAATCTTCATGCTCATGAATCATCCTTCAAGCGCGGACGAGGGGGCTTCATTCATATCCAACAAGGAATGAAAATCAAAGATCCAGGTGGCGACGACGTACCTCTTGAGTCCTCCCTCTAGGAGGAGGTTCTTCTAGGTAGAGAACCCCCCCCCCCCCCCCCAAGGGGCATTGTGCTACCCTTCGACATCCCAGGTATCGTAGATCCCATGGCGGAGCCATCTCTTGCGAGAACTCTAGGCACACATGAGCTCCAAGCGACACAACTGCAGGCGACGTACGTGCTCTGGATCCATTAGCGAGCCCATCTTCAGTAGTACAGAAGGCAGAAGCTCTTCATCAAGGAGCGGCGACCCTTCCACGGCGTGTGCCACAAGCTCCAAGCAAGCGACCATCAGATTGAGGCCCCCCCTTTGGCGACGAAACTCCAGGAGGAAACCCTCACCTTCTGGTGGCGGCATTTGTTACAACAACCCTTCCTTTTGCAAAAGGTTCCCCTATGAGAACCATAACTAGTGGGGTCATAATTTTAAAAAAAGAGGGGGAGGGGCATTTGAAATCCCAAATGGCTTGTCATGTTAAAAAAAGGAAAGAAAGAAAGGGGGAAGGGGACAACTATAGAAAAGGCTCAAGTTAGCCTAGGAAACGAGTTTTCCCCTTTTTTCAAAAAAAGAAAGAAAAGAAGGAAAAAGAAAAAGGTGCATACAATTAAAAAAAGTTGTACGTAGTTTAAGAAAGCCGTAAAAAATATGGTTGCACGGCTACAAAAATAATAATAAAATAAAAGAAAAAAGATAAGAAAAAAAGTCAAGAGAAAAAATGCAAAAAATAAGAGATTGAAAAGCCGAACAAAATAAAATGAGATCGGCTAATTGTTTTGTTCCCCATCTTCTTATCTTCTCCCAACTCGGTCGACATCTCTGTTTTCTGACAAGTATAGGAGAAAGGGGGAGTATTGTGTAGAGTCACAGGTCCATTCAGATGTCAGACTCTCCATACCAGCCAAATGTCCACAGTCTGCAATTTTTCAGATGAAGATTCTCCATGTACAGTTTCAGACTCGACGCTAGATTCTGAGTTATTGGTTTCAAACACACACATGTATGTGGTCTTCTTTTCAGATGTACACATGTTTGCCACCTTTTTGTGTGGTCCACATCATTCATGTTGTTTCATCCAGAGTTTTTATGTGATCCATAGGGACTCTAGAGTAGGGTACCGTTCCATATGCCATGTTGGCAAGGGTTTTCATGTGGTTCATAGGGACTCCAGAGTAGAGTACCATTCTCTGTGCCAGATGGGAGAGGAAATGTTCTCCGATGAGGAGACTTCTTCAGACTTCATGCTCAAGCGATCGTGAACTCCAGTACGAGATCCTTCTGAGGTTCTTGTGTTAGAGAACCCACTTTCGAGGTCCCTATGAGAGAGGCCAATCTTCAGAGATCTGCGTATGGATAATTAGCGATTCTCTTTTCGTCCCTTTTCAGAGATGGAGCAGTTGTCCACATGTTGTGGCGGGCTGGAGTACTCCGATGAGGAGACTCATTTTTATTTGCAGTGACTCTAACGGGCGCAATACATAGCACATGCTCTCTGACGAGGATATTCACTTGACTCTTACTCCAGCCTGTACACCTCACCTACACTACATGAGAAGCAACGTCCTCGATAGTAGCCGACAGTTGTGCGCGTTGAGTTGATATTGCCTATAGTGTATTGTAGCATGAGTTGAGTTTTCTTTATGTTTGTCCAAGATGGGCATTGCATGCTCCAGCTTGAGGGGGATTGTTGGAGTATTTGATTAGGCATCTCTTATATGAGAGATGGGTAAATGGATCTAGGGATGCAAAAGGACGGATATGGATACGGTATAGGTATTACCATATCCTTATCCGTTTCAAAATATGGATACAGATACGGAAACGGATATCGAAAATTGAATACCATATCCTTAAATATGGATAGGTATTCGGAATCGGATAATCATGATTCGGCTACAGATATTTAAGAAACCGATACGGATTGTCCTATAAATATTAAGTGCATCCTCATACTTTTAATTAGAAATGATGTCTTTACGAACTTGTAATTGATGGATGACTAATCCTAAATTCATTAAACTTACAATGTTACATAATAAATAAGAAAATAAATTAAAATATTGAAAGAAATAAATTGAAGAGCATATAATAAAATTGTACGATGGCATACCTTTGCCTTCCTTCATTTGAAATGTTTATAAAATATATGTAATATCGTAACGCTATAACCAACTAATAAGATAAAGGTGATATGGTATATTCGTGAAATGACATTATGATAAATTCTAAATTTTATTACCTTTTTTTGATATTTCATGATGAGGTACAATTTCATTTCAATGCTACATTGAGGCATGCAAAAAAATTGTGAAGCTTAAATATTACTGAAAATATGGATAATACGGATATTTGTATCCGTATCCCTGCAAAATATATACATCCATATATGTATCCGTATCTGAAAAAAATCTATAATGGTATTCGTATCCGAAACTGTATCCGCGAAAAAATTAGAACTAGTGTTCCTATCCATATATGTATCCGCTAAAATCTAAAAATATATATCCATATCCACTTAAAAGTGATACGGTAGCGGACGGATGCGGATATATCGCATCCGGTTGCATCCCTAAATGGATCTCTCCAGGATCCATTTACCTCGTCTAGTGTTTACTTCCACATCTACCAGTTTGGAGATGCGGAGACTCAATGGGGTCTATATATAGAGACCCACACCCCTCGTATTCAAGCGAGAAAAGCAATAGACTATCAGCACTGTGAGGCGCTCTCCCTAGTTGCATCTCGCTCCTTAGGGACTAGGGTTCCACGTTACAATCTCGGTGTCCATAAAGTTTTAATCTTTGCTTTGATTTGCTTCCACATGTTTATTTTCCAATAGTACAAAATTAAATCAAAAATACAGGGACCTAGTTGTAACTTTCTATAAGTTTCAAAACATTTTATAATTCCTTAGCAAAACTTCGGGGTATACATGCTATTTTTGCACAATAAAATATAGTACGCGTTGGCAGGGATGTAAATGCAAATAAATAGAACTATAGGGCCAAGTATGTAATTTATATAAAAATATTTCAACTAATATTTAATGTTACATGACCAAATGTAAATACACAAAACCCGAAGGGGGTCCATGTAAAATACCTTCTCCCACATGATGACTAAGGATCCAGCGAGGGTCTAAAACTATCCTCACCGAATGAGCGAAGATGGGTTGTCGCTGAGGTGACCGCTTATGAGATCACATGATCAATCAACAAGTACCCATAATGTATAAATAAGTAATGAATAGCCAAAAATGTGAGGCACAATTTATTATATTCTACAAACAAAACTGTATAGCATGTAAGCATGTAAAGGTCAAACCACAGAGATTATTGCTAATCAAACTAATTATACACAAATGTCCATTTTATTTCTTTTTGAGTTGGTTTTTTTTATTTTTGGTTCTTCTTTTTTTATTTTTAATTAAATTAATAAATAATATATGTACATAAGTAATTTAATTATAATAATAATAAGATAGATATATACACATACACACATATAGGTAGGGATATAAGAGAGAACGAGACAATCAAATACAAACAAGTTCTATTTTTTAAGGGTTTTGATTTTTGATTTTTATTTTTTTGAAATTTTTTTATTTATTTTTTATTATTGAAAATAAAATAAAACTATATATATAATATATTAGCATATATTACAAGTATATAGATTATATATATGTATATATATATATATAGATAGTATATATGGTAAATATAACCAAAAATTACAGAATACATATTTTTGTTTTTTTCATAATTTTATACTATTTTTTGTATTTTTTTCAGGATTTTTCCTAATTTTTATATATTTTTAAATATAAAAATATCCCAAAATAGGGATTAAATAAATATGTCGAATTGATTTGAAGGTTAAAATAGCAAAAAATATTAAAAATTCTTCAAATCAATTTTAATACATAAATAATAATATAGAGAAAATTTAGGGATAATTTTTTTGGAAATTTTGTTGATTTATACTATTTTTATTTGATTTTGGGTCTTTTTAATTTTTAATCCTTTTCTGCTTTTAGGGATTTTCGGTCTGGAGTCATTATAGGTAATAATAAGCACACTATAATTTTTTTGTTTTTAAAGGCATCTTGATATTTTTTAGCATTTTTATAGCTATATAGGGAATTAATTCTCACTGTTTGAATTCTAATAAATAGATAAATGCATTTGCATAATCATGTCATGAAAATTCAACATTCAAGGCATTTTCATGCAATTATGCAAAATGAAATACACACAGGAGGCATTTTTAACAAAAATAAACAAGTACATAAATTTTAAGGTACTGACAGGGACCTATCAATAATTAAAACAAAGTATATATATATATATTTCAGAACCATTTTACAAAATCTAGGGGCATACATGCAATTTTCCACAAAATACATAAGCTAAATGCGCCTTCGAAGGGAACTTATGCAAATATACAAACACTCCGAGTCCCTTATACAAATTTTCCAAAAATGTTAAAACTGAATATACAATCTTATGCATTAAATACACATAGATAAAGGCACCCGTAAAATGGCCAACTCATGTGGCAAGCCACGTGAGCTGAGCTGGCGTGGACATGAATGTAATATTAGGAAACAATAGGGGGCTCACTGTAAAATAATAAAAGGTGGAGAGTATGTAGTGCAAATTTCCCCTTATTTGTGTGCAGGTCAATGATTGAAATCTCCTTACTTAAAAACATGATGGCCTCGTATCACGCGATGACAGATCGATTGATGATGGCTAGGATTACATCTCGGGCTGAGATCGGGCGGTTGAAGCTCGATTGATCGGACTTCATCTGGAATGTCGTTCTTCATCGGACGGTGCTGGAGTGTCATGGAAGAACACTTCAAGAACAGTGTTGTGTGTGGCTTCGATCCGCTCCTCTCTTTTGGCATTTAATTATGATTTTTATTTATTTTCATGGGTTCAATTATTATAGGTTACGTTTAAGGGTTTTACTTATAGGTATATTTACCTATATTATGTATATTGTATTTTTATTTTATTATTTTAATCTTATAATATATTTTTATAACTTATTTTTATATACAGAAATATATATATATATGTGTGTGTGTTGTATGTTTCTAATGTTATTTGTATACTTAAATAAATAGAAGTATATTTATATAGGTATAAATATAGATATTTCACATATGTATTTATATAAGCTTTTTTTGTGTTTTTTCATGGTATTATTATATTCTAAATATGTACATACATTATAAATAATATTTATAAAATTATAAAAATATAAAATTATAAAAAATATAAAGAATAAATAAAATGGATATTTTATTAAGGCAAATTATATAACTGGGGTCCAAAACCTAAGTTTCACACCTTAACTCCAAATTAAGTGAAATCACCTTCATTAAATAGTTAATTAAAAGTTATATACAATTAAAGTGATTTTGATATATTTTGAATTTTTATTGAGAAGATATGTGTCTGGGAAGTTGAAATTTTGGATTCTTATTCAGAGTATAAACGGTACAGTGTGTATTATTTTTTATGAAGTCAATTTTGTATTTTTTCTATATATTTTTATCTACAACTTTCATGTACAAAGTTTCTTTATTTGGTGAATGAATAATATGGAATAAAATGGATCCAAAAAATGAATTATTAATGAATAAAAGAATGGGATTTTTATTTTCTTTTTTGCCCTTATCTCCCCCTACTTTATTCCTTGTTGACCAAATCAATTCTTGTCTTGATCTCGAGGTTTAGGGTCATAAAATGCCTTTGACATTTTATTCTTTTTCTTTTCTCTTCTTTTCTTTTCTTTATTCTATAATTTTGACATTAAAAATCATATTTTATATACAATAAATAAAATAAATAATGATGTTAATTTGTACAAAATAATGCTAGCTACATGCATTTAGATAGGGTTTTAAGGCCAAAACAAAAGAATAAAAGTGAATAAATGTAGATTCATCACCCCCTATACTTGTCTTTGCTAGTCCCTAGCAAACACTTATTCTTATAAGTGCAAGAAAGAAAAGAAAGAAAAGAAAGAGAAATAACTTGGAATAATTGTCGACTTTTAAACTTTATGTAATAAAGTCAAGTTTGGATCATAGAGAAGGCCTTTGGATTAATGATGTGTTCGGAACCACATGAAAGTCGGGAAGTATGACATAACACCCCTTTCTTCCATACTCCTATCATCCAATCCAAATCACAGCCCGATCAGAACCATCCTCTAATTCACATACTCCTGCTACCCTAAAGTAATAGAACCATGTATGTGAATTTGTTCAGCTCTCCCAAGATAAAACTGTTAAACCATCAAGGCATCTGCTCTTCTGATAGTTCGTCCTCGTGGAGACAGATATTACCTTCTAAGGTCAAGTGCTTTTGTTCTTTACAACTAGATGGGAATAAGTTAGAAGAAAAGGAAAAGAAGTAGGAATGGATCGGTGTAGTCTTCATTCCCTTGTGAAGTCGGTTAGTGTAACAGATTCTTCACCAAGAATAGGTTTTTTCTGAAGCTCAATTTTTTGCATAATTTTTAGTATAGGATTTTTTGGATATTTTCTTTATCTTTGTAGAGCTTCTGCATTCTTCTTATGTCCTAGTGGATATAGCGTCTTTTGTCCTAGTGGAAAAGTTGCATTGGTAGACCATTCCTTATTCGAAGCATTGTCTCAATCTGTCTCCAGTCTTTAGATATCATTGTTACCAAAAGGAGTGGGTTAGAGTAGCTGTGTCGGTAATCCTCCAGAATGGTTCCTGAACCACCCTTGATGAAGTGGCCTTGCATCATCCTGACTTAGACCCCAAGATTTTTCAACAGTCTATCTGAGTTGAGCTAAGTGCTAGGTCAGAGGCTTCCAGTCACTATCTCAAGAGTCTTACGGATGATATGAAGGGTTCTATTTAAGCTCATGGAAATGACTCATGAACATAGTCTTATGGAACCTAAAAATCAAGTCAGTGTCACCTGATCCACTTCCAGTCCTCAATGGGTTCCTCTGAAATTAAGTGTAATAAGGTCTAAACCAAGCTCTAATCTTCATACTTTATTTGGATTTGTTCTATTATCTATGTTATTCCAAAAAAGGTGAATGCTATGTACAATGCAAGAAAATATTTTTGTGATGTAATTTTCTAATTTTGAACTTTTATGGATTTTTGGTAGAAAAGTTCTACAAATATTTATGTAGCTTTTGAAAAGATTATCAAATATTTTTGGTATTTTCTATTTTGCAAATTTTTAAGGATTTTTCAAAAAACAAAATATTTTTGGAACAAAGAGGTAGTATGGGCACCTATTTACATAGGTGCGAGTCCTTTTATTTACAAGAATTTGGATTCAAGAATTTACGAGTTTGTATATACAAAGTTTATAAAGAATCTTTATTTGCTTGAATTCTCAAAAATAATTTGAAAATATTTTTGAAAATATTTTGAAAACTTTATCTTGCAAATTAATTTGACAAATAATTTTCTACAAACATTTTTCAAAATTTTGAATATCATTTTGCAAATATTTTTCAAATAGTGTGTGTAGATTTTCAAAAATATTTTTGCAACGATTTTCCAAACATTTGCAAATGGATTTTCAAAATATTTTATTTGACTCAAAGAAAAGAAATTTTTACAAACAAAATATATTTTACAAAGGTTGAAAATATTTTACAAAATAGTTTCCAAATAGTTTCGAACAGATTTTTCAAAAAGATTTTCAAACCATTTTTTCAACATTTTGCAAAACATTTTTACCCAATTTATTAATCGATATATACACAGATTTTTAATGAATTTTATACAAATATATTCTTTACACTTAATATGTTTTAGCCATACTTGTTGAAAATACAAAAGTACGAGTTATGGTTAAAGTATATACAAATATATATGACCTCCTGTACTTAGCTTGAGATATGTCCTCATAGATCAAAGAGAAAAGAAAATACATAACCCGGGCTAAGTATAAGAGAGCCTATACTACAACGACTAAAGAATAATGAATGAAAGAATCAGAAGAATGAGAAATCGACCGTCCCTCCATACTTAGGAATAAAATAATCCTAATTGTAGCAGATTGTATCTACATGCGTAGAGGGTCAAGGATGGGAATGAACAGCTCAACGATCGTCCAGTCTCCCCCTCATACTTAGGGTAAAATATCCCAAAGTATAGACAGGAATATCAACAAGAGAGGAGACATGTGAGGTTTCAAATAATGAAAATATGAATTCACTCATCCCCCCTATACTTAGGATGAAGCATATCCTAAGTATAGAAGCAATGAATGAGGAAAATAAAGCACGAAATAGAAAATATAAATGAAAAGAAGAAACGAAGAAAACTAAAGAAAGATTTTTTCTAGGGACATTATCTGAATCTTGTATTGTTGCGTTGGTTGTGAAGGATTCATCAATGATTACTTGAGATACGTTGAAAACAATCAGGAAAGTGTCATGCTCAAGTTACGACTTCAGTAACTGACCATTGACGATGATGGTTGTGCGTCAGCTGACAAGTTTGATATCACAATGCTTCTGTTGTCACACACTTCTTTCACTCTGAATGGCTCTATCCATTTACTCTTTAATTTGCTCAGGGATATCCTCAACTTTGTGTCAAATAGCCATACTTTATGTCCAGTCTCAAAGGTCTTTTGTTTGATGAACCGGTAGTGCCAACGTTTAACCTTCTCATTGTACATCAATGTGTTATCATAAGCATAGTTTCGAAATTCCAGGAGCTTGTTCATATCCTCATTCCTTTGCTGACCACCTTTATGTGAGTCCAAGTTGCATATATTGATCACCCAGAATGATCTATGGATCAGTTCCACAGGCTGATGGCACGTCTTTCCATACACAAGACGATAGGGCGACGTGCCCAGTGGAGACTTGTAAGCGGTTTTCTATGCCCAAAGGATGGAGTTCAAGAGTTGGGACCAATTCTTCCTGTCCAGTTTCATAAGATTCTACAAGATTGTCTTGATTTCTCGGTTTTATAATTCTATCATGCCATTAGTATGGGGATGATAAGGAGACGTGATTCGATGCTCGATGTCGTGCTCATTCGTTAATTTTCTAACCTCTCTGTTAATGAAGTGACTACCCCTGTCTGATATCAGAATCTTCCGAATCCCAAACCGCATGATGATGTTCTCTCTCAGAAATCGGCACACAGTGCAACTATCTGCAGCTCGAGAGGGGATAGCTTCAATCCAATGACTCACATAATCAACGGCAAGAGGGATGTTCTCGTAGCCCTGACTATTGGGAAAGGGTCCAATGAAATCGATGCCCAAAGCATCGAATACATCTGAAATCTGAATGAACTTTAGTGGCATAAATATTTAGTTGTAAGGGTACCTCTCAATCTCTAACAGTCAGTGCAGCACTTGACGTATGTTGTGGCATCCTTAAATAGTGTAGACCACCAGAGGCCACATTGCAATACTTTTGCTATCGTTTTGTCTCTAGAGTGGTGTCCACCATATTCAAGTGAGTGACAATGCTCGAGGACACTATGATGCTCCTCCTGAGGGATACACCATCACCAAATGCAAATTACTCCTTACCTAAATAATAGCGGATCTTCCCATTGGAAGAAATGGATATGGGATTGGAATTTCTCCTTATTGATCTTTCTTAATCTTGTGGAACTATACTAGAAACGAGACACTTCACAATATCACCATACAAAGGGAGTGAATCCACGGTCAGAATTGACTCATCAGGAAAGATGTTTGTGATGGGTGCATTGCTAAGTAGGGGCTCTTGTTATTCAATTCTGGAGAGGTGATCTTCTACCACATTCTGAAATCCATGCTTGTCTTTAATTTCCAAATCGAACTTTTGGAGGAGAAGGATCCACCTAATTAGTCTAAGCTTGGCATCCTTCTTCTGTTGTAAGTATCGGATAACAGAGTGGTCAGTGTAGATGTGACTTTAGATCCAAGCATATAGGATCTGAATTTCTCGAAGGCAAAAACCACAACCAGCAACGCTTTCTCCGTAATAGTGTAGTTGCGCTTAGATCTCGAAGGGTAGAGACCAATCTGGCAGATGTAGGACTGTGTTTTGAGTGAGTAGCTCCTTCAGTTGATTAAAGGAAAGGAGAACTTGCTGATCAACATTAAACTCGATCTCCTTGCATAACAACTCGGTGAGAGGTTGGGAGATGCAGCCGGAATCTCTGATGAATCTCCTGTAGAAACCCACATGCCCCAGAAATGACCTCACATTTCTGACAGACTGAGGTGGCTCTAGATTGGCAACCACATCCACCTTTGCCAGATCAACTTCCATGCCACGTTTAGAAATGACATGACCTGACACAATCTCTTCTGTGATCATGAAGTGGTTCTTCTCTCAAGATAATAAGAGATGGACTTCTCAGCATTTCTGAAGTACTCTGTCTAGGTGCTGAAGACAAGAATCAAAGCTATCACCATAGAAAGAGAAGTCATCCATGAATTCCTCAAGAAAACTTCCAACCATATCGGCGAAAACTACAAGCATGCATCTTTGGAATGTGGCAAGTGCATTACACATATCAAAGGAATTCTTCTAAAAGCATAGGTGTCGAAAGGGCAAGTGAATGTAGTCTTCTCTTGATCTTCGGGGGCGATTACCACTTGTTTGTACCCGAAGTACCCATATAGAAAGCAGAAGAAATCCTTGTCGGCCATTCTTTCTAAGACTTAATCAGTAAATGGCAAGGTAAGTAGCCCTTCTTTGTTGCAGCATTAAGATAGTGGTAATTAACGCACAAATTCCAGGATGTCGGTACTCGAGTAGAAATCTCCTCTCCTCTTTCATTTGTCTCCACATTAAGACCTGATTTCTTGGGAACTACATATAGAGGGCTCACCCATTATGAATCAGAGATGGGATAAATGAAGCCTGCATCACACCATTTCGTGATTTCTTTCATTACCGCATCTTGCAAATTTGGGTTTAGTCTTCTTTCTAACTCTTGGAATGGCTTGACATCTTCTTCCAAGTAAATATGATGTGAGCACATAGCAGGATTTATCTCGTGGAGGTCTGCTACATGCCAACCAAGTGCCTTGTAGTTTTTCTATAGAACCTCGAGAATCGAAATTCTTGATCTGGGGTCAGCATGCTACTGATGATGACTGCATACATATTCTCTGCACCCGTAAGGAAGGCATACTTAAGGCCTACCAGAAGTGGATTTAACTTGGGTTCTGATCTGGACTGCTTCTCGGTCACTTCAGAAACTGAACTGGTGAGTGGATGAATTGTCGAAAATTTGGAGGTACTGCTCACCTCAGTGATTTGTAGTTCAACGGATAATGTGATAACAAATCTATAATGAAGTCATCATGTTCGGACTGGCATGAATCTTCTGAATCAAATAGATGCATCAATAAATTAGAATATGTCTCCCAAGTGATCTCAAAGCTTGAGTCGACAGTGCTTTCTAGGTCCTCCTCATGAGAGAGAATTTCCAAGGTCCATCTGTCATTCAAAGAGAGTAATGTATCTCTGGTTTTTGTAATAAATTCACTGCCTGCTTCATGCAGTAGTGCAGGACTTTCATAAGATACAACTTTCGGCTCACTGACCATGTCTATGATAACTTTACTGCTGCCCGATCTGAATGTGCTCTTCTCATACCCATATTCTATCATGCCCTCTACATTTAGCAAGAAGGACATCCAAGAATGATTGGTGTCTAAAGTAATGGTGCAGGGGAGTCTATATCAAGGACTACAAAATCAACAAGAAGCAACATGTCCTGCACCTTTACGACAACGTCTTCCAACAGACCTCGAGGTCGCTTGATGGATCGATTATCAAACTGAAGGATCATGTGTGTCTGCTTGAGTGGACCCAACCCGAATTCTTACAGTAATGATGAGGGCCATAGGTTGATGGAAGAGCCATTGTCAAGTAGGGTTTACTCGAAGATTTGATCATAAATCGTGCATCTGATCAAAAGTGTTCCTTTGTCTGGTTTCTTATGAGGAAGGTTGCTGATGGATGCAACTGTAGCCATGGTGAGGATGTACTTCTCAACTTGATGGTGCATGTTGTTGTGGTTCAGCTGACATTTGTTTGTACATGCTTCCTTTAAGCCCTTCTTCACAGCGGACATGTCATCCATGGTTTGCATCAATGGTAACTCAACAGTTGACTATTTTAGAATATCCACAACGCCTAGATCAGACAATCCACTTTTCCTTTTTGCATTTTTTGGATTTTTCTATTGCATCAACAAAAAAATATTTACAGAATTAAAACCAAAAGCATTGTTCTTATTTACAACAGAATTCTTGTCCACTTTATGTTGTACATTCAGACTACAAAAAGGTGTACATTCTAGAAATGATGTGTTGCTATTGTTGATGGACATAAAAAAATCGTGGCCTCCACTCACTCGGCTGGCTCTGGATCTGCGGTTGTGGCTTGCTTCTGCATTGATGGCACAGCTTCACTTCGACAACAATCATCTTTTTGGTCTTTTCTTCTTCTATTTTTTTGCTGATAAAGATGATGGTGGCCGACAACTAGCATGGATCCTCTTCTTCTTCCTCACTCGAACCTGTAGCTGGCACGACTGATGCAAAAGATGACAATTCACCTAGTGAAGCTTTATTCTTTCCCCTAGCACTCACAGATGAAGGCAAAGTCCTACCGCTCCTGAGAGTAATAACATTAGATACAATAAAATTACTATCATCTGACTCTACTTGTGTAGAGGAAACTTCAAATTCTACTTGATTTTTTCTTTTAAAATTACTAGGGTTGGCTTTCGACCTGGGCCGGGATTGGAGTTTAATGGTCGTCAGGTCGTCCAACTTCCTTGTCATCTCTGCTAGACATTTACCAATTAGGCCAGGCAATCAAGGCTCGGGTTCATGGGAATCGGTTCGGAGGGTCTAGTGTGCTACTCGTGCTGAGGCTACTAGTGTGGAGGCTAAGATGGGTGTTGTTGGTACTGTTGTTGAGGAGGAGGAAGCTGAAACTGATGCTAATATAGAGAAGGAGGATACCGTTGTTGAGGTGCAACCGTGTATTGGTGGTACGGTTGATGTTGATGGTACGATGGCTGCGGGTACTGATATGACTGTCTCCAATTATTGTGGTATCGTGGAGACTGGTGATGTTGATACTGTGGTTGAGTCTGGGCAAATATCCCTTCTCGATGTTGAGGTAACATGCGAGAATTGACATACTGGCCCTGCTGAGGTCCGCCTAGACGGATCAGTTATGTGTTGTTCGACCACACACGGTTCACCTCCTGAGTGAGAGGTGGTGGAAGCAAGAATGGATCAAAAGAAGACAGGGGGTCCTGTTGGTAGACGGCCAATTGTTGCTACTGTGGTGCTTGGCCGGGAGTCTTCACGTAGTACACATGCTGAATTGCTGGTTTCTGCTAACTCATCTGAGGTTGTTGGGGTGGTGTTGGCTCGTTAACTTATCTAATCATATTCTAAATACCTATGTTAGGTGAACTTATAGTATTATATAGGTTAATGACACAACATTTATGTATGCACACATTTTTATGGTTTTTATAATGCAAGTTAAATATTATAATAATCTACAGAAAGAAATCCATTACAATACAAGGCAATACATACACATGCACAATCGCAATATAATACTCCTGAATTAGAATGATAATTATGCAATCGAATTAATATAAAATGAGCCCTAAGATTTGGATGTATTCTTAATATGTAAGTTAATTAGACATTGTATCTATTTAATAATACACCTAAATCAAGTAATATTTATCTTGCAAACAACCTGCTCATCGATATGTTGGAATCAATAATTTTATGACCGAATTAAACTCTAGATACATCAAGCAAAATCATGGTTCAATTATTGCAAAATAATATATTCGTGGCATTGAATTAAACGTGAATAAGCAACAAATTGATCTGAATTATTAATAGTCACACCGTGATTAACTTAGAAAATCAAGTGTACCAACATAAAGAGCATAATAGGGTTCTAAAACAAGGCAAAAACCACTTCAATTAGATTTATGATTCTCAAGATATTCATAGTTCATTCCATGAGCATTTTTACAAATAAAAATATATACAATCAATAAAAAATCAATCCAAATGAGGCATGAATGTAATTAATGAAAGTCGTTTGGTTATAAATGTAAATAATGTTGTGTATGGCTATTTATGTAACTAAATAGACCTGACAGGTGATGAACCTCAGTTTCATCATATTAATTTGCCCATATTAACCCCCTAGATTAAACCAGTGTCAATAAAAACCAGATAAATCATTGTATATATCTGAGTCTTGGAATAAATTAAAAATATAAAAAATTACAAAAGCAAATATTGTAGTATTTTTATACCTTTAAAAATGCTCACAAAAAAATTTCACCCTTTATTTGACCTCCTTTGTGTTTTTGATCAACATCAAACTTGTAGATCTCATCGAGATGTACAACTTTCATGTTTTGAGTTTTTTCAAATTCGGTCTCCTTCTATTTCTTTTTCTTATTTTTCATCTGAATAACCTGATTGGGCCACGTAGCTCTTTCTGGTTGAGCTATGTGGCATGATTCTTTGTGCACCATGTGCCCTCGCTCATGTGTCGTTCGATTTCCTATGCACCCTCATCGCGATCGTTCATCTGCGCATCAATCCCTGTCGTTGGTTCCGTCTTTGTTCCCAACCATATGATCTCTACCTACGTGCCTCCATCTCGACCTTTCATCCGCGCTTCAATGTCAGCCCTTGATCGCTTCTCCCAAGATCATATCGTTCGCCCTCCCCCGCCTACTTCTCTTCTCGCCGCGTATCGCCCTCCAATGCCATCTGATCTTCTCCTACGTGCTTTAATCGTGGCCGCTGCCTTGCGCCCTTCTCTCAACCATTGGATAATGAGATCCAACCGTTGAGCTCCATCTTCCTCCTCCAGGCCCCTTCTCTCCCACGTTCTCCACCTCGCCAAACCATCATCCCTTTCCCATTTTCGCCACCTCTTCAACATCTCCCTCATCTCCATGACCATGCCCAGTCAAAGCTTGATCCTCCTTCTTCCTCGCGGAACCATGAGCTACCCACGTTCCCCTCTTTTCCGCTCCATGCCTCACATGCAAAACACGATGACCACCATCTTCTGCTCCATCCACGCTCCTTGATATAGCCCATCTCCGACTGCCTTCACACTCATCCACTTGTATGTGGAATTGAGGCCAGCTCCTCTCCGCCTCCCTGTGACAAGGGGAGGCCGGATCGAGGTCGCAAAGATGACCCAATCTCCGATGAGACCCTTAATCATGGTAGGCCTCGCCCCCGGTGCCCGTCCGTCGGCAAGCTGCTCCGAGGGGCTGTCGGAGTTCAGCGATAACCTGAGTCCCCCTTGGAGCTCATCCTAGGCCGTCGCATCCACCCATTTCCCCAGGTAAGTCTCTCGATCTGTCTTTGCCTTTTTCATCGAATTTCTCATAATTATGTAGGATGCCACCCTCATTTCCACCTTCCATTAACCATCTAATTAGCTTCACCTATCCATGACCACCTTTGCCGCATGTCCCGCTCGCTGTCTTCCCATCTCCACCACCTGAACACTTCCAACCCACCTCTTCTCCAAGTCACCGGAGATAGAGCTCAGTCCCCCACTCCTCCGCTCGCCAGGGACCCATTCCACTCACTTCGCACCTCGCACTTGCACGCTTCTGCTTGAGCTAACATCTGTAGGTCATCTACTTCATTGGTCGGAGCCATCGCCAGAGCTACATTCAAGGGCGTCGTCTTCGATGGGCATGCACCTCCAAGAGGATCTAGACCTCTACGGTGGATCCCAGACGTCGGAGCTTCATCGGCAACATCTCCCTATCCTTCCCCGAGCTCCTGACGTTCAACCTCAACCGGGCGGAGCTCTTCGCTACTCGTCGGAGCCTCGCCAAGTCTGCCGTAGGAGGCGTCGGTGTTGGAGATAAAGGACGCATAAATATCGTCCGACCACCATAATCAGACGGCCACCAAGATACCAAGTGTCTTCACCGAGCCTCTCCATCGAGCTTCTAGGCTCGGAATATCCAAGCCAAGCTAGAGCTTCAGTAATCGACAAGTGGCCTGAGCCACTCCTGAACCTAGCTTCGAGCCTCCGTCAACCACCGAACCTAGCCTCACGTGCTCGATCACGTGAACACTGGGTAATTTGTAGGGGGCCCCGACAACTTATTCAAATTGCAAACATGTCCAATGAACATGTGCATACTACACGTGCCTGGGGTTAATCGCACCTGACCCCCTTCGGGTTTGAATAATTGCAATTTAGCCTTTGTACATGTGGAAAATTACACAGAAAGCCTCACAGTTTATTTTATTTGCATTTAAGTCCTTCCAGAGGCCTGTTTGTATTGTTTTTCCCTATTTATTTTGAAGTTTTTCTTGCGTTTATGCCCTTCGATACTTTTGTTAATATCTTGAGCATCCAAGCTCTATTTTAGTTGATTTTAGTTGTGTTTCGAAGCTTGTTTCATTGTCTTTCTAATGGCATGATTGATTTCTGATTTAACACATTGAGCTATGATGATTAAATTTAATAAAGTAGTACCTTTTATGTAATGAGTTCTCATGCCTTTCATTGATTCATCACTGAAATTTGTTTCAGTAATGGATCCTGAAGTTGACTAAAGTTTCTTGGCTCAGATATTTTATCTAATTAGGGCATTTTTTTCATCATTGCAAATATGCATCATGCTGCATGTTAAAAATCAAATAAAAAGTGTGTACATTGTATGTCTTTTTGTGTGTTGACCTATGAATTTTTAATCCAACACTTAATCTGAATAATGGGAGTCTAAATATATACTTTAGAGGCTCGTGTCCCTGAGTTCGTCCTTTTGGCTTGCTCAAGTAAAATAAACTAGACTACTTGCATTTCATTGATAAATCAATCCAAGTGTTTTATGATGGATCCAATTCAGCCTAATTGCAATGAGATTTCTGAATGTTAATTTGACATTATTAAAGGGATGAATTTTGGGACTGTCAACAAGACGTACTCAATAAACCAAGGCGTGTCACGTGGGTCACATGATGGAAGACCAATCTGCAATATGGAGAAGTAGTGAGTGTCTTCGGCTGCAAATTCCCCATGACCCATGTGTGGGGCGCGTGCGTGCAAGTCCTGCGCCTAGGTTCAAGTGGTGGCAGGAGGCTCGAGCCATGTGGGTTGCTCGATAGATTCGAGACATGGTTCAGTTCCACTGAGGCTAGCGGTTCGTAGCTGGAGCGTGGATCACATCTGGGCCATCAAGTCATTGTGATCAGACAGTACTTGTAGCTTGAAGGCATCTGACCTCCTCTGGGAATGGCAGAGGTAATGAATCTCCAACGAGCTAGCACTTCCTCCATCGTCTTCCTTTTGCCTTGCTGAAGGTCAGAGAACCTCTGTAAGGGTCTATTGAAAATCTGGGACATTCGAAGATGGGCTGAAGATAGAGGGATCGAGAGTCAATGAATCATCATAGGAGGAGAAGCTCTAGTACTGAGCCCACCACGAAGCTCTGACCATTGACGGATCTTTGTATCTTCATATGTTATAAAGCATAACCAAAGTGAGACGATGGTTTTTTGATGAGATGAAGGGTTCGGGGTGCTAGAGTGAATCCCTAAATGGGTTCCTCCTCCTTATTGGAGTAGGAGGATGGTCGAGGTGCTTGAGGTTCTGGAGAAGGGGAGAAGATGATCGGAGTGATACACAAATGTGGTTGATGTCTGGTAGAAGTTTTGATTGATCAGATGAAGATGATCATGACTATGGATGCCTAATTAAATCAGATAACATAAGAGAAAACAAACAAAGAAGCTTACCTGAAGCTTGAAGAAGAACACAAAGTAGAGGAAATGGCTTGGTCTTGAGGACTTGAAGACCTTGAGTCTTTGTTTGATACATGTAGCCACTGCGGGAAGCTTGGACAACCACGATTGTGGCTGTGTACATGGCCCATCAGCCATGGATCACACGGAGGGCATCTCCATCAAGGCCCCTCGATCCTCACCCTCACTGTCACCGGAGAAGAAGGGCTAAGGAAAGCCCTCACACAAAGATGGAACATGTGGAAGGGAGGTTGGAGGTGGGTTTTTATCAAATGCCAGGTGGTTAAAAGTGGTGGTTTCAACCACATGGAAGTTGGTATGGAGGCATGAATGTTGGAAATGGAAGTAGGGCATGAGAGACGGATGAGATATGATCAAAATCATATCATAAATGTGAGAATAGGACAAGTGATCTGATCAGAGAAAATGGATGAAAGATGGACGATGAAAGGTCACACACCTTGGGGTTGCAACCGCTTGAGGTAGGCGATGAATAGGTGCCATTGGATTGTGAAATCCAACGACCATAGAAGAGGCATGCATAGAACATCGAGATTCACTTGATCATCATATCAAACGCTCTCTACTGATATGGGAATGAAAGAATCAAAGCTATCTGATCATGAAATCAGACGGTTCAAGAAAGATGCGAGGCCTTGTAAAGGATTAGCTAGGTGGAGAGCGATGATTGGGCCACGTGGCCCAATCAAAAATTAAGAAAATACAATAAATTGTGTAAAATCAATATACAATAACAATTGGTGTTAAATGGAAAGTTTTCAATATGAAAGTTATGTATTTTTTCAAGATCTACAACTTTCTTGTTGAACTCAAAGTCAAAATAGGTTATATATATTTTCATTATTTTTGTATGTATTTTTAATAAATAAAAGAAAGTTTTTATTTCTTTTATTATATTTTGGTATTTTTATATTAATTAATAATATATAATATATTATATACAATATTTTCTAATTTTTATTTGGTTTTTTAAATAAGAAGAAACACATAAAATATATGGAACCATAATACATATATTAAATACTTATTTATACACATTAATTAGCCTTGTTTATATACAAGGTATTACATGTTAAATATAACTAATCATTTATTAAATTAATTGATTAGTGTAAGATAGAGGGACAATTAATCTAAATAATGGTGATGAATATGGGATTCTTTAGGCAACAATGATCATACTCCCATAAGCTACTTCTTCCTATTTTCTTCTTAGTGCCCAACTGACCTGACTTAGAAGGTAATTGCATGCATCGCTAGGAAAGATTGGCTAGATAAAGGGAATCTTATGATGATTAGTTGAATAGTTGGTCGAATTGACATATTAAATAGAACAAGCCAACATATTTTGCACATAGAATTCAAAGAACTTCAATGATACAAGAGAGATGTGTAATGAAGTGATTGTTCAGAATTTGGTGATGAGATGAACTAAGAATATAAAGTTGTGGATCTTGAAGTCTATTTGGTTTAAAATTGGATCACGATCAAGTTCTAACACACATTTAATCAAAATATTCGATCTAAGCTTTGTCCTTGGTCATTGAAATGAATTGGAGGAGCTCAATTCCTTTTCAAAGTGTTTCACTCATTCTTTAAATAAGGGTTTGTTCGAGGACGGGCAAATCTTAAGTATAGGGGAGTGATGAATATGGTATTCATATACCTAAAAATCGTAAATTGAGCTCTAAACTGGGTAAAAAAACACTAGCATTTGTATTTACTTTCGTGTTTTGATATTTGCATGTGTGTTGTTGATATTGCATAATTAGCATCAAAATCACAAAAAATACAAAAAAAATAAAACCCAAAAATCAAGAGGGTTGTACTTCTATAATGATCGGAAAAATAAGAAATACTTGGGTAGTGAGCCCATGTATTTTGTCTAATACCGCAAACTTGGTCAGCAAGATTGAGTCGGCAGATAAAAAGAAGAAAACTCATGAAAATCCAAAAAATAGGGTTTCGGATGTATATATATGTACAAATATACATATACTACTAACTTCACTAAAATTTATAAATTCATGTTAACTCCCATTAATATGAAACCGTTTCTGATATGTAAGTATAACTAACCTCCATCTATGAAAATGCAAAAATTACTAACCTTTGTATATGGGAAATAAACCAATACCCTAATTTTAGTATGTCTGAACAGAAAAGTCATATTCACTATACAACCATTAATTAACTGATACTCATTTTTAAAATATTGTACATTCAATTCCTTTCAAAATAAGTCTGATTTCAAAAGAATCAGAGTTCATTTGTAAAAATTAGGTTTTGGGGTTCGATTGCATATGGTATCATTGTGCATTCAAAACACTATCATTTCATAAGAATAATATCCTATTTTCACTTTATTTTTACATTTATTAATTTATTTGTTAATATAATTAATTACAAAGAAATAAAATAAAAAATATCAGAAAACACATAAAAATGATGAAAACAAGCCACTAAATTCACTCGTTTATAACTCATTTCCTTGTTTTATTTTGTGTTTTTCTCACTTATAAAAATACAAAAATATATAATATGTGAATATTATGGCATTGATTTATTAGCATATAATATGTATATATCATTCAGGAAAAAACTTTAAAAATGCATATACCAATAAAATACCTTAAAACATCATTTTCTTGACGTAAATTACTTTGTTGGTTCTTCAACCCTTCATGGAATTTGTAGTTGTCATTGAGACTGCAACTATCGTACCATGCTCTTGGTGCTTGTTTTACTCCATATAAAGGTTTATTCAATTTATAAACAAATTTAGGGTGATCTTTATCAACAAATGCAGATTGTTGTTTAACAATAACTTCTTCTATCAGATAACAACTAAGAAAGCACTTTTTAGATTAATTTGATAGAGTTTTATATCTAAATGCGCAACATAAGCAAGTAGCATCCTAATTGATTTTAGTATGGTTACAAGTGCATAGATTTCATCAACGTCTATAACTTATTGTTGATTATAACCTTGTGCAACTAGGATACCATTATTCCTAATCACTCGACCTTTATCATTTGATTTATTTCTATAAATCCATTTAGTTCATGTTTAGGTACAAATTCATGTACTTCACTTCTTGTAAATTGATTAAGTTTTCCTTGCGTTGCAATTGACAAAGATTCATCTTTTAATGCATCGTTTGTGTTACTAGGTTCTATTTGAGATACAAAAGTTTTAAGTACAAAGTTAACATTTAGTTGAGATATTGTCTTAAATTTATTTGAAATTTCTCCAATTACATGTGTCTTGGGATGTTTTTTATTGAAGATCTATTCTTTGGGTAGCTTATTTGCATTAGTTTCTTTTATCTTAGTTATATCAATGAATTTTATTCTTTTTCTTCTTCATCTTCAATCAAATTTTCTCGACTATTTAATCTTTTATGGAATTTTCGTCGACATTTATATGCATTGTTCTTCCATAATTAGGTGTTCTTATTAAAAACTCCATATGCTTTACTGTGGTTTGAGCATCTAATGAATATGCAGTCATTACTTTTAGCATCAAACTTATCTAAAGTTATCTCTATTTTTTTCTGAAACATTTACTTCTAAACACTTCAAAAGTATATTATCTTGGGGATTTTACCATTATAAAGTTATAACTTGCCTTTTCGAGGGTTGGTCGAATTAATACTCTGTTTAGTGCATAACAAGAAGTATTAGTAGCTTCTGTGCATGTATATTTAGGTAGACCGCATTCTTTTAATAAAATTCCAACACATTCTTGTAGAGTTCTATTCTTTCTTTCTACAACTCCATTTTGTTGATGTGCTATTGGAAAAGAATATTTATGTTTTATTCATATTCATCACAAAAACTTAGTGAATTATTTACTTTCAAACCATGCTCTTTGATCTATACGTATTTTAAGGATTTCTTCATTCTTTTTTTGTACTAGTTTTGAAAAGTTTACGAAAGATTCTATTGTTTAATATTTAGTTTTTAGGAAGATGGTCCAAGTAATCTTAGATCACTCATCTACTACAAAGCAGAAACTACAATCACTAAGACTTTTTACTCTTGTCAGTCCAAATAGATCTAAGTGAAGTACTTCTAGGGGTCTAGATGTTGAAACTAAGTTTTTTTCTTCCTAATGAGCTCTTGTGAAGTTTTCCTAGTGAACGGGCGTCACAAAGTGTTTTGGGGTTAATGATGTTAATAGGTAGTCCATTTACCAAGTTATTCTTAATTAAATTGTTTAGGTACTTGGGGTATAAGTAATTTAGTCTTCTCTGCCAAAGGTTAGTTTCATTATTACTAGCACGAAACAATCATAAAGCATTATCTTTGTTAAACTCTACAATATAAATATCTTTTAAACCTTTTCCAATTAGCTCAGTGTCCATTAACATATTCATCAAGTATTGTAAAATAGTTGGAAGAAAACAAAACATTGAAACCTTTTATACAAACATGACTTACACTGAGTAAGTTATCCTTTAAACCATTAACTAAAGAAATATTATTAAAAGTTGCTTTACTCTTGGCAACTTGCCCGATACCTATATGCCCCTTATCGATGTTCCCAAATGTGGTTGATCCTCCTTTTTTGTGTTCCAGGATGGTAAAAATCATCTTGTCTCTAGTCATGTGTTTTGAACATGATCCATTGCCTTCCTTCATCTTTGTCTTACAATAGCTAAGGCTGACATCATTCTTGATATGATAAGCGTTAAGCTTTTAGTCCAGATTGAGAACATATTTCTTGTGATCTACATTATCTCAACCTACAAAATAAACTTTCCTTTTAGCACCTATGTTTTGGGTCCATGGTGGTTAGACTTTCTCTCTCCAATTTGACCAAGTAACTTGTTTTGATATAATGAAGTACTAGTAAACCATACATCATATTTTGAGAATTTCATTTAGATTCAAGCAGTTTATACAAATTCTATTTGCCTTTAGTAAATCTAGTAAGATCATTTGCAAGCTTATCACAGTTTAACTTAAGACTACTAATTTCTTTTCCAGGAAAGATTATATTTTCTTTCTAGCAAGATAATTCTTCAATAATAGTTTCTTTTTCAAAAACTAACTTGTGTATCCTATTAACTAACTTTTCACTCTCTAATTCCAACTTTTTAAATATTCAAAAACTTCATGAATAACATCTAAAAGTTCATTATAACTTTATTGAGTTAGCTCATCTTCCACAACCATTAGTCATGGGCATGTTGATTCTTCATTACATGAATTTGACATGAATTTGAGTGGGAGCCTCTTTTTTGAATATGAATCACTCCATGTTGCTTACATTGCCTTCCTCTTATGATTCTTCTTGAATTTCTTGGGTTACTCATTGTTTTTCTTCTCTTGCTTTAGTAGGGACAATCCCTTTTAGATTTCCCTTCTTTTTGTACTCATAGGATGTAGGTGCAACCTATTTATCTTCTCTCTTTGACTTGAAGATTCTTTTGTTGCCCAAATTTATTGAACAATCTAGCAACTAGAGTAGTATCTTTATCATTTAATCTTCATTAGAAAAGTCTTGGGTTTGACGACCATTCCCCTAGGATCTCGGTACTCGGCAAATCGATTTCCATGCACATACAATTCCACATTCAGAATACACAATATAAATGTAAGCATGAGAAAATACCACAAAAGATGGAACTAAAATTTCCTTTACATTCATAACATGTCCATCATTCATTAGTTACAATCCATTCTATGTCCACAAAATCATATCACATGTATGCATTCAAAAATTATCCAAACATACATGGTATATCATGTGTCTCTCAAAACTACAAGTAAATAACATTAAAAGCAAGTAATTGTACCACAAAAGAAAATTGTGTAACTGCACAAAAAGAAGTTCAAGTAAACAATGATCTTCACTGATGCATTTGCTTTTGAGAACCTGCATATCCAACACGTAGGTAAGTTATGAGCAAAGTTGCTCAGAACAATATAAAATTCTTAACAAGTAAGGTACTAAAGAAGCGTACAAAAGTAACAACTATGTAAATTGTATCACAAATAAATGCAACTTTAGTCATTTTTATTAGATATGAATAACCCAAACTTCGTGGATAGTCTGTGGTTTGGTCCGGATGAGACCTCACACTATGACTCTAAGACAAGAAGAATGTCTTAGGGCTGGGGAGCCTCCGTAGACACGCAGTGGTGTACGATGCATCCTAACTAAGTTCCCAACATATCCACTTATCTCCATTAAACAAATTGTATTTCTGATTCCTAATTCAAATTTCAATCCATGAATCATCATGAACCACTCGAGTTCACTAGCCACATGCAAGAGTCCTTGGTGGTGTAGGATACGAGTCAGGGCACTTATTACCAAGATCATTCTTACCGTAGTCTGAATAACCACGACTAACACAATCCTCCTTATCCACAGGAGATTTATATTTCATTCCGAACTTCATCAAACCATTTTTTTGAAACTCCTCTCTTAGTGTCTGTTTGGTTGCTGGGTTGGGGTGGGTTGGATTGGGTTGGGGTAACCTGATTGGAACAATAGCTGTTTGAGATGGTTATGAGGGTTGGAGGGGGTTGGAATAAAGAATGTGATGTAATGTCACTATGATTTGTGATAAAATTCCATTCCATGAAAAGAGGGGGGTAAACCGGGTTACCCCGGAGTAACCCGAGGGTAACCCGGTTACCAAACGAGCCCTTAGTGCTCCCACTCGGAATACTAACCATTGTGACCTACACTAGCCAATACACGGACGTTAACCCTAAGTGAGCAAGCAAAATGCTAGACCACCAATCATGACTACTCGACGCGCTCTCGAAGCACTAGGCTAATGGCACGCACCGTCAGGTTTGCACATCGGTGTGCCAAGCACCATGTCCTCCAACCATCGTAACTACATAGTAGTAGTTGGGATCACGACCATCTAGGCTTCTACCCGGAGCCCCAAGGGTGCATGCCCCTCCCTTGGCGGCAACTATTCCTCTACCCACATGTCAGAATATTCGTGTATATTCACATCTTCACTTGGATATTCAATACTAACCAACATAATATAGATCCCAACTTTCAAGATAAGCAAGCAGCTCCTGTGAGGACTATCTAATGCATTTAATTAAGAGGTCACATTAAAAATAAAGACCAAATGATAAACAAGTTACATATTTACTATACCCATTCATATATGAATCTACACATATATATGGCCTGTTACTTGCCGTTAGCTTCTTCTCCTTAGATCATGAAGTGATATCATTGTGCTCCTCAAGGGTCAAAAGATCCATATGTGATACATACAAATCCGTTCACAAATATGCCCATCCTCTTAATAGAATTTTCTAATTTATCTCTTAAATGATATGTGAATGTTAAAGTGTGAGGTCACCCCACTTGGGGACTGCTAATGAAACAAAGAGTTGGTTTATTATTTGTTGAATACATATCCCTGAGTTTCAAGTTGAAATGTTCTTGGACGCTCATGTCATACCAGATGTACATCCTTTCATTTGACTTTTCCCTTGTTTCTTCCCTGCAATTTTTGTATCATTCATATTTATTCCATCCAAGGTTACATTACATCATAGATACAGTTTTGTGTTAAAAGATTTACACATCTACTGCAACTAGCAATAACTATAGAATAAAAGTGTTGCATGCCCACTTTTCCACAAAATGACATATTGCAAAGTTCATGCAAGAGGAATTTAAAATCGATCTCATGGGAGAACTCAGATTTTTCTTGGGATCACAAATTAAACAGCTACCATAAGGGATCTTCGTAAATGACATGAAGTATACTCATGATCTTCACAAAGATTCATGATGGAAAATAAGAAAGGGATGAGGACACTAATGGGAGCTCAAGTGTGTTTTGATGTAGAAAAAAAGTAAGGATATTGATGCGACTCAATATATAGAGGTATGATTCATTCATTATTATATCTTTCTACCATTAGAGTAGACATAGATTTTAGTACTTGACTATGTGCTAGGCTCCAATCAACCTCTAAGAAAGTTATTTCAAAGTTGTACACCATGATTTTGAATCAAAGAGAGATTTCAAGAAAGGGCAGATCTATTCACTCTATCAATAACCAAACCATATTTGGTGGATCATAGGGGATTTGCCCTTTCTATTGATTCCTACGGATCGGATAAAAAGTTCTTGAATGGGGGTAAGCAACTCTTAAAATACTTTCAAGATATATATAACTAGAACGTGTATTACCCTAGATTGCCAAACCTTGAATTAAAATCGTATATTGATGTTGATAATGCTGGAAGCAACTAATATGAAAAGATCTAGTGGGACATGCAATTTCCTTGAAAATGTGCCAGTCTCTTGGTTCTCTAAGAAACTAAACTGTGTAGCCCTATCAACAACAAAAGCTGAATACATGTCAGCATCTCTTGCTAGTTTACAAGTGTTGCCAGATGAAACAAACCTAAAATGACTTTGGACCAAAGTTTGAAAATTAAAATTTCTATGCGATAATATAAGTGTTAACAAGCTTTTAAAAAAATCATGTATCACTATAAAGAACAAAACACATTGACATTATCCATCACTTCCTACAAGACTTTGCTCTAAAAGAAGAATTTTCTCTATAGTTTATAAAAACAGAAGAACAACTTACTGGTATATTTGCCAAATCATTAAACATTGATAGAATTGCCTATCAAAGAAGGCACCTAGGTTTATGCCATCTAAAGGACATATCCTAGAACTTTCTTCTAAAACAAAGTTTTATAAAAAAAGAAGAGTTAAATAATATTCTAAAAATCTTTTTAGAACAAGTAAAAGATGTTATAGAACTTACTAAGGAGGAAGTAAGAGCTCATTAAATAAGGGGGATAAATCTCTTTGATAATAATAAAAAGGGAACATAAATTCAGAATTCTCGAAAGCTAGAAGGGGAGAAAAGATTAAAGGGAAAAATATTAAATCAAATTAAAAATATATATAGTTAGAAGTATTTAAAAATAAATACATGTTTGTTGTTAACACAAAGAGGGACATTGTTAGTGACTTGTATTTTTCTAATGACTTTATTATATATGCATTTTGTAGTTTGATTTAATTTTCAAGTAGAAGCTCAATGATGTAAAGTGCAGAGAAAGCTATGAAGTTGAATTAAAGTACAAATCATGATTATTAAAGATACAACTCAAAGCATTGAGATCTAAAATGTCCAAGACTTGATTCCAAAATCTCAAATGCAATTACAGAGAAGATTTGGAGACTTTAGAGGTCCAGAACAAGTAAAGAAGGTTCATTGATACTTCTGCAAGTTTTACCGAGTTGAACGATTTATATAGCATTATCTATACTAGAGAATAGTCTTATAATTTTCCATATTCTCGTTTAGCAAGCGAAAAAAGTCAGAATCTTAAAAATCACAAAATCATTTTTAGACACATGATCGACCATTTTGACACCATGGTTGATCATGCTTGATCAACTAATTTTTGATCCTTATGGATCAATCCTTGACTATTGATTTTTGAGCTGATCTATCCATGATTTAGAAAATCAAACCGGACTGGCCGGTCGAACTGGTTGGATCGAGAACTGGCCCCAACCCGGTCGGTTCAGCCGATTTTGTGTAATTAATTTTTAAAAAAAGAAAATAAAAAATCGAGTCGGACTGGTGGTCAGACCTGGTTGGATTTGGATGGTCAGATCGGGTTAACCCAGATTGATCCAATTTTGATGGTTTGGTAAATTTTCAAAAAAAAAAAGATTTAGATAATGAAATGATGGGATTTTTATTACTTGTACCCTTCTTAACTTATGTGATATAAGTTATGTCCCTTTCTTTTTTTGGAATATACACTGTGCCAATGCTTTCTTAGATTAATTTTCTAGAAGTAACTATAAATAAATGATTATAATATTATATTCATATATAATGCTAGAAAATGTGATTAACTTTTATAGGGTTTTACTTGAAATATACTATCATGTTATTCTATTGAAAGATTTGACATTTTAAATAATTATTTCATTGATATATTAATACAAACTTACATATGTGTATCAGGTTTTATAGGTTAAAAAAATCGGTTTGACCGATCTGATCAGTAAATTAAGCCTGGTTCGATTTTTTTCAAGTCAATAGGAATGATGATGTCATGCAAACATCATCATCAGTCTTATCAATTTGGACCGACGGTTCGACCCGATTGGACCAAATCGACAACTGACCGGTTCAATGTCTAGTCCGATTTTTAAAACCTTGGATCTATCTAATTTTTTTATCTCGATTGATCACCTCTGATCGACCATCTTTTTACCAGTGATCGACCACCTTTCAAAATGTAGCTCAATAATCGTTCAGAAAATGATTGATCTTCTTGTATGACTGATCGATCACATATGATCAATCAACTCATTTTTATTATCGATTACCCTTGATTTTTTAATATTAAAACATTGAAATTTTCATTTTTACTCACCAACCAATCGTTGAGGTCCAACTATATAAATATGACCCTAATGGTCATTGTTGAGGCACAAAACAAAAGAGAAACATTCTCTACTCTCAAAAGAAAAGAAATAAATGATATATTGTGCAATATTAAATTCTATTTACGATTCTGCATTCTCGAGTTATCTTCAATCCAAAGTTGTGTATACTCAAGTTCTTTGTGCTCTCTCTTCTCAATAGCAATCATCATTATTCTTTGATAGATTATGTGTCTAAAGTTCTATAATCTTGTGAATTCAACTTTTATTGTTAAACTTTTTCCTGTTTAGCATTTTATAAACATGTATCCAAGTTGTGAATCCCTTTTTCTCTGTGAGATAAAATCTTCATTTCGGAGTTATCCAAGGAATAGAACAAGTTATAGGAGAGATTTTTGCTACTTTTGATTTAAGTAGTGCTTGAATAGTGGAAGCATGCTTTATCGAAAGAGTGAAGGGAATATCCTAGAAAAAGAGTTCTCGTTCATGATTTTCATATGCTTGGGGTTCCATGAAAAAAAATAAGTATGCACATTGTGAATTGAATTTTTCAACTTCTATCTCAATACTCTATGAATTATTTGTAACTTGGGTATAATTATTGGGATATCATATATTACACAATCCACCATTTATGCTGAATTGTTAAAAAAACCCTATGTTTGAATTTTAATATCGCGTAGACCCTTTAATATCCGGATTTAATATTGTTGAAGACTTGGTTTATTGCGTTACACTTTAAACTATCGTAGAACCAATTTGGATTCATATTGAGTACTCAACAAATTTTTGAGTGAAATCAACTTTTTTTATTGGCTTCATCTCTTAAAAAATCACTGCTATATCTTTTTAGATTGATTTTTGGGTATTTTGTGCATGATGTTAATAGAAAACATTATAACTTCTCTTATTTTCAATTATTTTGTCTAGCAATTGCTAGATTTTTCTTTGGTTCATATTGTGAATATTTCAAAATGAAAATAGCCTTTGATTTCTCTTGAAATGCTCTACAATTCATGATTATTGTGTGATTTTGGTTGTTGGCTTCACATTTTTAAAAATTGAAAAACTTTAAATTGGGATTATGTGATTTCCATTTTTTTCCTTACTATTATTTATAACAATTCTAGAAAAGTCAGGGTAGTTTCCTTTTCACATTAGTCACACTTGCATTATTTTTAGTTTCGATTCTACTGCTTCTATACCTTAAAATAAAAAAAAAATCCCAAAAGTACCAAAAATTAATATACATTCAAATAATTCCTAAAGGTACAAAAGATAACGTTTTAGATACCTTACTGTACATACTACATAGGAAAAGTTGTTTGCAAAATTTTGGGTCCATTTTGATAAAGAAAATAATTCTTGAAAACCCATTTGTTTTGCCTTAAAATAGTCTTCAAACCTTTATTTTGTTTTCTTTTATTTTAATATATTTCTTAATTTCAAAAATCATAAAAATTAGGTAACACTAAAAATATAGTATTTTATTTCTATTTTATTATATTTTACTACATATATATATATATATATTAAAACCCTTAGTTTCCTTTTTACATGCATATTTTTTAAACCTATTATTTCTCTTTTATTTTATAGTATTAAAAATAAATTAAAAGCTTTCAAATTAAAAATAACTAAAAAAATAAGACTAAAAATATATATTATTAATTATCAATTAGTTAAATCATTTTCATAATGATCTGTTAAATCATTTTCTTTTCTTTTTTTATTATTGAAAATTAAAAAAATAACTAAAAATAAAAAATAAATTTATTAAAAAAACAAAATAAAAGAGACAAACACACATTGATATACTTTTTTACATTTGCACTCGTTTATGCACACTTGGCATTGTACACATTGATTCATGCACACATTTATGCCTCTTAACTTTAATGATACTAGCCTCCTTGAGTTCGAGAGAAGACTTGTCTGGCAAAAAGTAAGTACATATTGATTATTGTTGGTCATTAATTGAGGACACCTTTTTTCTTTTCAAGTATGATCGATTCTTATTATTAGAGCAACAACACATATGACATGTAGTGTGATGTGTGGTTAGGAGCGCATGGATGACGACGATGGTGGTGGCAACAGTAGCAGTGGCAACTATTTTAGTGGTGGTGGCAACAATGATCACAACATCGACTATGGTGGATGATGGTAGAGATGCTGGTGGTGCAATGATTGAGATAAGTGTAAGGTCATGGTGGAAATGACAAATGGGGATGAAGGAGAAGGCATCATCTATGGTGGTGGAAGATGGGAAAAAGGAGAAAGCAATATTGTTGACAACAAGTCGGTAACAGGTAGAGGAGGACCTACCATCAAAATGAACAATCTCCATGGCAGGGGGAGAGTGACCTACCATCTAATTGAATAAGCTCAAGACATGCTCAGAAAGACACACGACAACAAAAAGCCTTTTCCCACATTAAGTAGGGTCAGCTACATGATTCTATGCCGTCATTCAGATCTATCTTGGGTTATTCTTGAGCTTAGATCCAAAAATTAAGATCCTTTCGTATAGTCTCATTCAACAATTCTTGGGCCTTCGTCGCCCTCTCTTAGCTGTCTCAACACCCCAAAACCCGCATCTCCTTGCTGATGCATCAGCTGACCTCTTTTGCAAATGGCCAAACCACCTTAATCGGTTCTCTCGCATCTTATCCTCGATCGGAGCTACGTCAACTTTCCTGTTGATTGCAACATTTCAAATCTGATCTTTACATGCATGTCCACATATCCACCTTAGCATTTTCATTTCTGCTACTGTCATTCTTTGCACATGTCTATGGTTCACCGATGAATATTCAGATCCATAAAGCGAAGCATGTATCATGGTTGCTTTGTAAAACTTTCCTCTGATTTTCAAAGGATTTTTCTTATCACAGAGAATCGAAGAGGTTCCTCCCCACTTTAGCCAACCTTCATTTATTCTATTACTAACATCTCCATCAATTTCCCCATCATGTTGCAAAATGGATCTTAAGTATTGATAAATCCCATATTTATCAGCTTACTTCAATATATTTATCTCTTTTGCTTACGTTAATCAACAAAATTCATTTACAAATAACATTAATTATCAATTTGTATGTTGTATATAATTGACACTAATTAGTATATATAATATAATCCTATTATTGTGCTAAAATTTTATGTATTTATTTATTATTAAAAATCAAATAAAATTTAGTATAATATTATATATAAATAAAATAACATTAAATAATATCGAAAATACAAAAAATAAGCAAAAAAATAAAAGGAAATATTTTATATTATTTTAATTTGTATTTAATTTTTATCTATGTACAAATGACCTCTAATCTCTTTGACTTCTACATGAAAGTTGTAGATCTCATGAGATCTTCAGCTTTCATGTTCATCATTTTTTTCTAATTCCTTTTGGGCCACGCGGTGCCTCCACGACCGCCCACATGGCCTCGCCTCTTTACTCTACTCTGCCTCAATCTAGACTGTTGGATCTTGATCCAACGACAAATATTTCATCTTCAACCTTCGCCCACCTCCTCTAACAGTCGCAACCCTTAACCACCCCTCAACTTCTTGTCCTTTTTGCAACCACCTCTGACAACTTCCCTTCTAACCATCGCCTCTACTCTTTATATCGATCAACCCTTATCCGCGCCTGATTCCCAACTTTCCCTCATCCCTGCTCTCTTCGCTGAGAGTGGTGGTTTAAACCACCACCTTCAACCATATGTCTTCAACCACCCCGGCATCAAAACCCCCATCTCCGGGAAACTTCCACCTACTCTACCACATCGCAAGCCTATTCCTAGCCATCTTTCCCCTTTTGTGAAAGAGACGAGACAGAGATTGAGCAATAACAAGCGTACGATTCCAACGAGATCCACGAGCACCACCTCGTGCTGCAGCTGATCATTAACGTTGCTTGAGCTTCAATCCCTTGCCCGGATTATTAAGCGATGACCTGCGGAGCTTTCAAACTTTACATTATGCTTATAATTCTTCAAAATCATTGATTTAATTCTTCATCCTCTGGGTGAGCAAATCACTCAATCGACCTTTCATTCAGTATTTGCTCATTTATCCCACATAGCATGTTCACTTATCTCTTGATCTGAGCAACTGGACACCTTCGCATTTGATCCATCATCCACACGTTTACCTCCAGTGCATTTGTTCGATTCATCATCTTCGTATCCACGTCGATCCATGCTCTTTTTCTGCTTGAGCAAGAAACCATCTGAGCTTGATCCTTAATGACTGAAAAGCTCCCCATTTTTGCTTCACATTCGCTCTAGTCGAACAGTCTATGTCTTGTATGTGTGATATACTAATGTTGCAGGGTTGAAGACATTCAATGATCGGAGATTGAAGCAGAGCTCCGACCGCCATTATATCCCTATGCAACGCTTCATCGACAGTACGATAAGAGGACTACGTCATCATCCTCTGCTCATTCCTGACTTCGCGAAGTCATCACGAAGGACATCTGACCTTCAATGGTAGCAGAGGAGCGCGAAGGAGCAAGAGCAGCCTCACCAAAGCCCAGTCCAAGTGCCGCCGATTGCGCAAAATTGAAGAATAATCGAAGTACAAGTGCCATCGATTTTTTTAATTTGGGTGTCATCTGACGGTCCAGATTAGACCACATTGTTAGTCTGAGGCAGTGGTTCATCCCTGATGCTCGGTGTCCAAGCTTGTGTCCAGGCCTTGAGCGGAGCACCAAAAACAGCCACGCAGTCCTGAACCTTCTCGCTTGAGCCTAGAGAGGTCACGCGCAGTGACCATATGATTGGGTAATCTGTAGCAGCTGCACTCCACTTTCTAGTATTAACAGATAAGTCCTCCCGCTTTTGTGTAAATTGTAGATTTGCCCATGTAGGTTATCGTATTTGCATTTAATCCTATTTTATCCTATTTTGTAATAAAAACTTGTAGTTTTTATTTTAAAAATACCATGGTTTGAATATTGAATGTCTTTTCATATATATATATATCCAAATGAAGTGATTTTGATCTCGTTTGAAATCTTGTTTAATGATCTATCTCTTGGCGTGTTTTATTGCTAATTTTGATTTAAAAATCATGATTTAATTATTCTTTATTCTATGTGCTTATTTTGATCTTAAATTGAAATTGAAAATGCATTTTTGTGAGGTATTGAACATGTTAATCACATTAAATCTTAACGACAGATTATTAGTTATTTTTAATCATTATCATTATTTTATTAAATGGTTTAATTTTCTGCAGAAACTATTGGGTATTAAAGTGAAATTAAAAGTTAAAATCATGTTGAATTGTTTTTAAGACTGATTGATACTTAAAGTCACCATTTGATCTATTTTCATGCCTTAATTAATATTGAATAGATTCATAGTTTTTTTGTGATTCATCCAAGTCGCTTATTATTAATCTTATCATACTGTGTATTAATATAATAGCTTTGTTTGTGCATTATTGTCTTCATCTAATTTAAGTGCATAAAAATGTGTTAAAAATATTTATCTTGTTGTGATGTGTGCGTCCACTCAATATAATTATCCTAGAAATTACTACATTAAGTATTTGACATATAAATTTAATCACTTAATTGCTCGTTTCCTTGTATTTGACCCCGAATTCCCATGTTATAAAGTTAAGTCGAATCCTCCTCATGGAGATCATTCATTCAGTTGTGCATGATTTACTAAGTGCCTGTGCAACAACAGATACTATTTAACATATGCATTTAACGCTTCATCAGATGGCACCATTGTCAGGGATGCTGCACATTTTGTGACTATTTTTAGGTCAAAATATTTATTTAATGATTTTTAGGCCAATTATTTTGAGCTTGTATTATCTCTTTTGTTTATTTTGGGATTTGTCATTTTATCGTAATTACTTATTGTGAATCTCTCAAGAACTTTCAAATAATTTTTTATTATGTGGTAGGCTCGTGGAGCCGACGACTTTCAGAGGACCCCGAAGACGAGGAGCTTGGAGTTGCTTGCTGGAGAGCCTATGAACCAAATTAATTAACAAGAGAGATTAATTTTGATTAATCAAGTCCATTTTATTAAGTTGTAAATTATTTGTAACATAATTGCATATTTACAACGATTCTCAATCAAGATCACATGTGTGTAAACTTTATTCTTCTTTGTGTGGTTGTGTCGAGAGTGATTCTCTACTTGGGTGTCGTTTTAGATCAATGCAATACGCTAAATTAGACATATCGTATGTCCTTTTGCTTGATCTACTTCGTAATTTAGGACACACCACAATATCATAAGATTCACAAGTACAAAAAAATCTTAGGAGATTCATAGACTCACATAGCATACATTTAATTTAGCAAAAACTAATTTGACTTCTTCACTGCTAAATAGAACTTGTTGCTTGGATGTGGTTTTCAACTTGCATCGTATAGATAGATTTTAAAAATTTAGTCTATGCATCCACATGGAGAGTGCTGGGAAGCACTGTAAGTATTTCTAAACGACCGCATGCATCATTGATTTTTGATTGCATTCCATTTTCCGCTTTCTCCCTTAGTTTTTACCAACTTAAGGAACAAGGAAAAGGGATTGTACATTAGGCGATATTTGTGGTCACTTAATTCAAAACGATAATCTAATCTCTTAAGATCGGTACTGAATTAATGCAAGTTGATCAAAATAATTTGGAATAAAATCAACTTTGTATTACGAACAGTAAAACCCTCATTGATTGCAAGTACTTACCTCTGAACAGAGTGGGTAAGGATGTAGCTCCTAAGGAATAGAGCCAAAATCCATGGACTTGTGCCCTAAGCGCTTGAACTCACTTTTACGGCCATGTTATTGCTGCAAGTACTTGCCTTAGACCATTAGACGAAGTAACCCTGTTCTTGTTGGTGTGTTCCGTCGGCTTGAACTTGAGTTACCTTAAGGGACTACACCTATGAGATTGTATGAGATTGATTGACTCGCTAAATTAAAATTAACAAGATAATAAGGCCATCATCCTTGGACTTCAGTGTTGAGTTGGTGAATCAATTTAAATGGGTTTGTATTGATTGCTTTGTGTGAGTCACTTCATAAATTTACGTGCCCAGTAGTACTAGAAACTTTTTGAAATCGAGCGTGCTCCATTCTCGTATCTTTTGAAACTCAAAGATGGATAATTGGTCAGATATTTGCTCGGACTTTGCGAGCTTGTCATTGAACCTCCCAATTGTCATATCTTTACAAGTCCAGCCCCCTTCCTCTTCTTTAATTGGACCATCCCGATTTAAGGATGACTTTTGTCTCGAACCGGTGCATCATGATTCACTCCTTAGGGGTGGTTACATCTCGACCAACCCTTTTCTTTCTTCTCTGCTCACTAAGGAAGATCATTGCCTTGATGATATCAATTTGATTCCATTATCTTCATATAGATCTCATTCCAATCCTTTTCTTCATGAAGGTGTCGAAGATACAGATAAGATGCCTTCTAAGAAGCATAATGGAGTAGAGGAAGAACGAGAGGACCCAATGCATGCAGGGTTGGCCATGTTAGCAGAATCATAGTAGAATCAAGCACTTATGAGAGCATAACTTGGTTGGTTATAGATGGGAAGAGATGCACCAATGGATGCGACATACAACCCTGGGCAGTATCAGATGGATAATTGGTTGAGCCCAGTAGAGATTGAAGTTGAATGTGAGTTGAAGTCGTAGTTTCTTAGTGTGCTGCTTCATTTCCATAGGAATGCACACGAGGAGACATACGCATTCCTTACGGACTTTGAGTTGGTCTGTACTAACCTTAGGCATCCTAGGGTCAGCCAAGACTACATTAGGTTCAAAGCCCTTCCTTTTACCTTAAAGGATAAGGTGTATTATTGGATGAAGAACCTGGGGGTAGCTGTAACTACCTTTGTGCAGTTCAAGGACCTCTTCCTGAAAATGTTTTACCCTTTAAGTAGAACTAACTTGACACGTTCACACATTACGAGTTTCTCCCAACTTCTTAATAAAGCATTATCAGATACATGGGAGAGATTCAAGAATCTCTTACAGAAGTGTCCTTGTCATGACTTAGAGCCTACCATCCTGGTTCACTCTGTATATTACGGTTTACACCCTGAGGTGTAGGGTTTGGTTAGTGCTGCTTGTGGAGGCAGCTACACTTCACGAGGAGCGGACACCATCTGGAAGGTGTTCAAGTGGATGACCAAGATGATTAGAGCTCATTTAGAGACCCCCATTCCATTCCCATCCAGTGGGGGTGAAGGATATAGTGGATCCTTTTGACATGGGCGTTATAACAGATAAACTTACAGTGGTTGAGAGGATCGATAGGCGGATGGATGAGTTGGAAAACAACTTATCCAAACTGTCTAAGTAGACGGCGGAGCTTTCTGAGAAGGTATCCAAGATGAGGGCACCTGTTGTGACTGTGTCTGTAACTCCACTTTACCATGTTTACCATATTCAGGAGCAACAAATGTCAGGGCCACCCCAACCGTTGGTTGAGGATTATCCTCTAGCATTCTTTCTAGCAGTATCCACCGTATGTAGACACATTTACTGATGAGCCTTCCCAGGCGTGGGAGGTAAATGGTGTGTGGTACACCAATGACCCTGTCAGGCAGGGAAGTTTTGGGGGACCGTTTTTCCTACCAGCATCCCCAAACCTTCTACAACACATCATTTACTCCTACACCTCTTCCAGCACCACAGAGCTTTGGAGTTGTTCCTTACTATGCACCGAGGTAGCAACAACAGTACGAGCTTCAGCAAATGTATCAATCAGGACAACATATCCCGCATGTTCAACATCATACCCTGCAATAACAATATTCCTATGGCCATCATGGCTAATCTACACGTTCTTCTTTGCCTTTCTCTTCTTCATAGCAGTAGCATTCATCTTCAGATCCCATTGATTTCCAGAAGTAGATTTTGGAGGAGTTGCATTCCTACAGGAATGAGGTACAAGATTTGAGGGTTGATCTCAATCGTCTTTCCCTTCTACATGATGAGCGCACTGCCCCTACCATATCCCTTCCACCCAGGTTCAGGCTAATCCCAATAGCCTAAATAGACTCAACCTCAGTAGCAGTTAGATCAGGTATACTACTCAGATTCTCACAAATCTGAGCACGAGATCTTTCCATTTGATCGTGTTAATCATGTGTCTCTCAAGAGCGAATGGACCACGACCATACCTAATCGGGCAAGGGATATGAAGAGGAACGAATCTGAGGCTCATCCTGAGAGACTTCAAAGGATGATGATGCCAGGCATCTTCACAGAGATCGCCGGCAAGCGAAGACTTCTAGGAGGAGAATGAGGAGGAGTACGAGAGGGGTGCAATACACATCCGATTCATAGTCTACAAAGGACCTTGTACCTTCGGTTGAGGAGAATGCATGTTCAACAAGCATTCCCCAACCTATAATAGATGATCAAGTTCCTATTCCAAATGTAAAAGATTCATGTGTGAAAAAATCAGTTGCTATGGATAATAAAGTGCATGTTTTTGTTTATGATTTTGAGTCTTCACATCCTTCTTTGCCTATCCCTTTCTCTCGTTCTCTTACAGCATGAAAACTCATCATAAATAAGATTCACAAAGATGATCCTAAAAGGGTAAGATTTTGTATAGATAACATTATGGTTAAAGTTCCATTTGATGAATATGTGGCCAATCATCTTGTATTTCAGAAATACTTGAAGGTGATATGAACACCTAGTAGAGAGAGCAGGAAGAAACCGAATAGTTATGTCAAGACACATGTTCTGTTAGTTTCCACTACCTTTTATCTCAAGAATCAGAAGCTGCCACAGAAAAAGAGAGATTTAGGTGCACATTATGTGGTGAGTCATATCGATGACATAGCATTTGCACGCACTCTCCTATATAATGGCTCTTCGATCAACTTATAACCCTTTGCCTTATATAAGAAACTGAAATTGGGACCTTTACACTGATATAGAGTTTTACTTCAGTTTGCGGATAAGTTGATGAAAAAAAGCTAAGGGTGAGGTCAAGAATGTCATTATCTCGATTGAGGGACAAGACTATAGGTTGGACTTTACTGTCCTTGACATGGACATCACGAATCATTGGAGACATTCACAAACATCCTTGGATGGCCTTTACTAAGGACCGTTGGAGCTTCATTCAATAACCATATACGGATGATGAAGTTCCGTTCTCCAGGCGGAGAAGTGGAACTACAGATGAAGCAAATAAAATGGCAGCAACTTGATTCAGAGTCTAGCTTAGATTTATCTTCCTTTTTAGAGGCAGATTGCGATGTAGTTAACATAATTGGGATTTGGGCTCAGACTCCGACAGTACAAAGCGAGACCCTCTCACTTGGAGAGGACAGTGTACACATGCATTTGTTGATACGTTGCCAGAGTTCTTGAGTTATGCATTTCCCTTTTCCCTTGGTGAGTTAGAGGTCCCTTTGGACTTGTTAGTTCCTCCTCCTTTTGAACAATCAAGGGAAATAGATGATGAGTAAAACATGGCTTTGGTAGAATTATCGTGTTTCTCCGACGATCTGACGCCTTATTCTTCAATTCAGTTGGTGGACAATATTGCAAATGATTCATCTCCACTATGCAGCACAGATCCAGATTCAGTGGTAGTTCAACCTGATTTTCCTGATGATTCTTCTTTGCCAGAGTTGAAGCCACTACCTCCTACACTCAAGTATTCTTTCTTTACGAGACCAAAGAATAAGTTTCCTATCATCATTAGTTATAGGTTGACAGTAGAACAAGAGACTAGGTTGTTAGAAGTGTTAGAAAAGAACTGCAAGGCCATTGGATGGACGGTGTTGGATCTCGTGGGTATAAACCCCACACTTTGTTGAGGACAATGCTAGACCTTCTCGTGAGTTTCAAAGCATACTTAATCTATATCTACAAGAAGTAGTTAATAAAGAGATAGAGAAATGGTGTAGAGCAGATTTTATTTACCCGATCTCTGACTACAAATGGGTGGCCACTTTACTCATTGTCCTGAAGAAGTCAGGAATTCATATGGTCACCAATGAGGAGGGAGTTGAAATTGTGACACGCTTACACATGTCATGTCCTTTTTATGTCGACTACGGGCGCCTGAATGCTGCGACCAAAAAAAGATCACTTTTCCTTACCTTTTACTGATCAGATCTTGGAGAGATTAGCAGGGAAGGAGTTCTTATATTTTCTTGATGGGTACTCATGCTACAATCAATTAGCCAATGCCCCCGAGGTCAGGAAAAGACCATCTTTACACGTCCTTTCAGTACATATGCATTCAGGCGCATGCCTTTTAGGCTATGCAATGTCCGGGGTACTTTTCAGCAATGCATGATTGCCATGTTTACCGAGATGGTTGGGGATTTCTTGGAGGTCTTCATGGATGTCTTCTCGGTCCATGGTGATTCATTTGATTCTTGTTTAGCGCACTTGGACCAAGTGCTTTAGAGATGTAGAGAGGTGAATCTGATACTCTCTTGGGAGAAAAGTCATTTGATGGTTAAAGAGGGTATCATGTTGGGTCATGTCACCTCCAAAAAGGGAATGGAGATTGACCCTGCCAAGATGGATGTGATCAAGAAACTTGATCTACCAACTAACATCAAGTCAGTGAGGTCATTTCCGGGGCATGTTGGATTTTATAGACGATTTATTCAGAATTTTTCCAAGATTTCCTGACCCTGACTAAGCTCTTAGGAAAGGACACCGAGTTCTTTATAGATCACAAGTGTCTTAAGGCCTTTGAACTCCTTAAGATGAAGATTTGTGATTCGTCGATTCTTCATGCTCTTGATTAGTATCTTCCCTTTGATATCATGATTAATGCTTCGGATTTTGCTATAGGAGCCGTATTGGTGTAGCAACGAGATCCGATTCCATTCGTTATTCATTACGTAAGCAAAGTTTTGGATCCAGTATAGTGAAAATATACAGTGATCGAGAAATAAATGCTTGCAGTAGTTTGGGCTTTAGAGAAGTATAGGTATGTGATTCTTGGCTCAAAACTGATAGTTTACACTGATATTCAACCATTAGGTATCTCATGGAAAAGAAGAACGTGAAGGTGCATCTTCTTAGGTGAATATTGTTACTCCTGGAGTTTGATTTAGAGATTAAGGATGAACATTGAGTCAAAAATGTAGTGGCTAATCATTTTTTGAGGATTGAGATTAAGGATTCCCCTGATTTTGAGTCTATTCGAGAGACTTTTCCAGATGAGTCGATCTGTGTTGTTGGTTCACTCCCATGGTATGCCAACATAGTGAAGTTCCTTGTCTTCATGCAAGTTCCCAATGGTTGGACTAGGAGCAATATAGACCAACTCAAGTTGGATTCGAGGAGATACCATTGAGAGGATCCATTCCTTTTCTTTGAGGGATCGAATTGTGTCTGAAGGAGATGTATTCCTTAGGAGTACCAAAGTGTCCTCACATATTGTCGTTCACTTGAGGCTGGAGGACATCATTCATGAAAGAGAACCGCTCACAAGGTGTTACAATTTGGTTTTTTTTGGGCGACCTTGTTTTTGGGCGACCTTGGGCGCCATGTTTGCCAGAGGATGGGAGGGACTATTGGTTTTAGAGATGAGATGCCCATGCAGCCTGTGATTTTTTGTGATATTTTTGATGCTTGGGGCATAGATTTCATGGGTCCATTCTTTAATAGCCAAAGTTTTGAATACATCTTGTTAGTGGTAGATTACTTGTCGAGATGGGTGGAGGCTATTCCAACCCGAGCAATAGACTGTAGGATTGTTTGCAAGTTCATAAAAGGTTATATCATTTTATGGTTCGGGGTACCTAAAGTTTTGATATCTAATGAGGGTAGCCACTTTATGAATGGTATGATAAATTCTTTAACAAAGGACTATGGATTTGAGAATAGAATTACTAGTCCTTACAACCCACATTTGAACGTCATGGTAGAGGTTTCAAATAGGGAGGTGAAGAGCATTCTTGAAAAGTTAGTCCGTTCATGTGAAGAGCATTCTTGAAAAGTTAGTCCATCCAGATAGGAAGAACTGGTCTCAATTTTTAGACCAAGTTCTGTGGGCTTACAGAACGACCTACAAGACACCTCTTAGCACTTCACCTTTTAGGATGATTTTATGGAAAGCCATGTCATTTGCTCGCTTAATTAGTGCACAAATACGAATGGGCAATAAAGAAGATAAAATTGGAGTTGTCACTCGGGGAAATTGTGCAGAGACCTTGACCTGGATGAGTTAGTGGAAATCCGTAACCCAACATATGACAACAACGTGATCTATAAGGACAAGGTTAAGAAGTGGCATGATGCGCATATTCGATGCAAAAACTTTATCCCAAGACAAAAGGTGTGGTTGTTTAATGTGAAGTTAAAGGTTTTCCATGGGAAATTTAAATCAAAATGGACGGTTCCTTTTATGGTAAAAAAAGTGCATGAGAATGGTAGTGTAGAGATTGCATAGCTTTCACAGAATGCACCTTCCTTTTTGGTTAACGCATAGTTATAAATCATTTTGTAGAATCTAAGTAAAGGTTAACTGTCGTTGAGATGACTGACTTCATGCCTTTTGATTCCGTTTCAGACTCAGAGAAGGCATGACCATCATGATATATTCATATCATAGGATTCAATATTAGAAGATTCATATCTTTTCTGACTCTTCTCTTGTATATTCCATTTGACTTTGATTCTTTCTCCAATCTATACTTAGGCTATCCGCAACCTAAGTATATGGGGGGATCTGTCTATGCATTCTCCATTACTCATTCGTTTGTTTATTCTAAGGTCTCTCCTATGCATTTATCTTTATTCCTTTACTTAGCTTTTTCAAAACCTAAGCATAGGGGGGATCACCCCTTTATATTCTTTCTAACACATCCTTTCGCATTCTTACACCTGTCATATCCCAGACATCGGTTCTTACATTCTTTTATGCTTATTTGGGCTATGGCTTTGTATCACTTTGTGCTATGAGGACATAACAAAAGCTAAGTACAGGAAGATCTATCGTATATATTACATATATACTTTACCAATAACTCATATTTTTAAAAATCTTTTCAAACTATTGGGGCTATGGGTATCGTATTACATTTTTAGAATTGATTTTTTGTACAAAATATTTTGAAAATGATTTTTGAAAATTATATATATATATATTTACATGGTTTTCAAAAATATTTTACATGGTATATACAAAAATTGCTTTACTTGTTTTGAAAATCTTTGCAAAATATTTTAAAAACCTAAATCTATGTGGCAATGTTTGCAAAATTTTCAAAAAAAACTTTTCAAAGCTAAAGGTGTAATTGAGTCTAACTAATTATTTAATTCTCTAACTCTATTAAATAAAAATCAATAAAAATTGGAAAATTGAAAATAAATTCTTTAGTATCAATTATAATTACTAGACTTAAAAATGATTTAGCTACTTTGTGAGGGAATTATTCTCTTAGTAGAGTGGGTGGTTAAAGACAATGCATATGGCATCGTCTTTGAGTAATACGGGTAGTAATACGGGTAGTTGTCTAACGGTTCGTACTTACACCCATACTAGCTAAAAATAGATGCAACTAATTATATGAGTTTAGTCCAGTCATTATTTTTCTAAAGAAGTTAAAAAAAATTATTTTTATCATTAATTCTGGTGTGTCTCTTCAATGTCTTTTGGTATTTTAGGGTTCTAAGAGGTCGCGGTAGTTCACCGAACCGTCTTGTTCTTATTATTTATAGGTTGCCTTGCCTTTGAGTCTTACGGAGTCCAACATGGAGGAAAGTCTGGATTCTAGTTCCATATTTTGGATGATTAAGTTGATAAAGAGTTCGTTGAAAAGAGTGATATTAATCAAGGAAGATGATTTGTTGATAGAAGAATTAGATATGGAGGTGCTAATACCATTCATTGAGAATGTCCATTTTATGGATCATCACATTTCATGTAAGTTGGGTCATCCATCTGTGTCTAGTTTTTCTCTTCTAAGGAAAACCCAAAAGTCTGTTGCAGGATTTCCGGGTTTGATTCGTCTTCCCGCGATCGTTAAGAGTTTTGAGGCTTCCCATGTAGATATGGGTATAACTTTTGAGGAAGAATGACATCACTCTAGAAGGTTAAAATTCCAAGTTGATGAAGATCTTTCTTAATTAGATTTTGAAGTGTATTCTGTTGGGAGGATATAGTATAAAAAAAGGCGACCTGTGATTTTGAACCATGAAAAGCCAATCTTGATTTATAAGGAGCTGAAGTTTATATTGTTGTATTGGGTATCCTAATGTGTTTTTGTGTTGTCTCTGTATTATTTTGACAAGGATATCCATTCTATGTCTTCATTTTAATAAAGCTAATAATTCTTCAATTCTTATGCAGATAACAAACTCACTAACTTATTAATTGGTCTTCTTCTCTGACACTTTCACTATGCACTTAAGGCTTGAGATGATCTTTAACAATGGGATTAAAGAGTCCATAGACTTAAAGTCATCTTGTCTTAATCATTAGGGTCTTCGACTTAAAAATTAACACTTCTCTATTTAGAAGATATGTAAGCTATGTTGCATGCTTAATCTCCCTTAAAATAATTTGACTATCACTAACATGCACGATTGCATTTATGATTGAGATGAGTCAAAGTATCACTGAGGAGACTGGAATTTGAAGCTTGAGTTTGGACTTGATCTATACGATCGATGCTCGAGGATGGGATAAAATTAATGAATGCTTCATGAAACCTGGGTGTCAGCAATATAGCTAGTATGGAACATGGTTCTCATACTATCTCTTGAATTTGACCTAAAGTGCCAGGGTGTGATGATATAAATTAATAAGTTGATCAGTATATGTCAATCCTTGTAAAAGCAATGGAGCTAGCCAAAAAGAAGGGAAGTTCCCTTACAATAAAGAATCCTTTTCCACGCCTCCTCCAAGTCTTGACTCAATAATCAGTCCCATTCCTCCGTCTTGCAAAAGGTTCTGGTTCTACTATTGGATTTTGCCCATCTTATATACTAGTTGGGGAATTTCTTCTTGTTCCCAAGCCAAGGGTTTGTTGCTTTGTCTGTTCTAGCAATAAGAGGCCAAGATAGATAGTCCAGACATGCAAGGAAGATGGAAGGGCTAGGAGTTCTCTTTGAAAATGAAAAGAACTAGGCGCAAGATAATGTACTACGATCTTTCTCTAATAGTCCTAGTAGGACAGGCTAGTATAGATTCCAGGCTTTAGTAGGAATAATACAAAGCTAATAGTCCCTCCTTCCCAGACTACGAGAAAGCAAGTCCGACTACTAGTGCTAATATCTTTTTTCATGAGAAAGAATCGAACATGTACCCCATTGTTCGAGGGCAGGCAGTATATTTCCAGTCTAATCGCTTTCTCTTTCCCCTCTTGAAAAAGTCTCGTGATTTCGCGAAAAGTCTTTTCTCCGCTGGCTTCTTTGCTCGAACTCTCGAGGGACCGCCCTTTGGCTCTTCCCTTGCTTTCATCATGGAAGGGATGATCGTCGAAGAAGCTTCTCGAGGGTAGGATCTTGACACTGGCTGGCAGGCTCCTTGCAGTATGCTTATGGCTAGCTTAGCGGGTTGATTTCCGAACTGGGAACGAGCGAAAGGGTGTGTGTGGGCAGGAGTAGTACGAGGGATAGGTCTTCCCAAGCGAAGAGAGAGAAAAGAGGCATTCGGAGTGTGCCCAGGAAGCTAGTCCCTTACTATTTCTCATTACATTACACAATGTTACATCATATGGGATTCATGGCGAGTGCTCCCAACCTTTAAGTATCCACTTGGACCAAATTATTAGGCTTTTATGAGTTGGGTTAGTACCTCACAAAGGGCTCTACATCGCTAGCGCTACAAGTCTGGGTGCAGGTATATTAGATACCTTAAAAAGATGCACCCCAGTGTACTCCTAGGAAAACAAGTATAAATGACTCAATCTCGTTTGACGGACACAGTGATTGGCAAAATAAAAATCAAAATTATGTTGAGTATTGGTGAGAGAATCATGTTCCAATGAGAGGAAGAAAAAATAATTACACAACCTATATCCTCCATGATCTAGCCTTCCATCTATACCTTTGAAGTCCGACGAACTAAATAGACGGTGGATTGAAGAAAGAATAGATTTATTCTATAGAGTTGAGGGTTGGGTCCTCAAGAGGGCTTCTGAGATTGGAACTTTTGATGAAATTTTGAATATACTATTGTGGATGCAGTCAACACTGAGCCATACTTCTTATATATATGTGTCATGAGAGTCTGAAAATTAGGGGAGTTGAATTCCTTTTGATTGGTACTTGGATCAACTTAGAGTTTTAAGATTCCTAAAACCTATTATTCTAGGTCTAATCTAGCCTTATATACCCACTTGCACATGTCAGGGATCTCACTAATTAAACTAGCTCTTTAACTTATTCTTTATCTATTAGCTTGAGTACGATCTTAGCTTAATTTAGGGGGTGGTAAATCCCATATTTACCAGCTTAATTCAAATTTTTTTGCTTAAGTTAATCCAACAAAATTCATGTACAAATAATATTAATTATCAATTTGTGTGTTGTATATAATTGACACTAATTAGTATATATAATATAATCCTATTATTGTGCTAATATTTTATGTATTTATTTATTATTACAAATCTAATAAAATTAGTACAATATTATATATAAATAAAATAACATAAAATAATAAAATAACATAAAATAACATAAAAATAAGCAAAAGAAAAATAAAAGGAAATAATTTATATTGTTTTAATTTGCATTTATTTTTTTATCAATGTACAAATGACCTCTGATCTCTTTGACTTCTACATGAATGTTGAAGATCTCGATGATATCTTCAACTTTCATGTTCATCATTTTTTTAATTTGACTCGTAGCTAATTTATTTCTAATTTTATTTGATATTCTACTTTTATTCATTCCTATTGGGCCATGTGGTGCCTCCCCGGTCGCCTACATGGCCCCGCCTCTTCACTCTACTCCGCCTCAATCTGGACCGTTGGATCTTGATCCAACGACCCATATTTCATCTTCAACCTCCACCCACCTCCTCCAATAGTCGTAACTCTTCACCACCCCTCAACTTCTTATCGTTTTCGCAACCATCAGATTGTTAAGCGACGACCTGCGAAGCTTTCAAGCTATGCATTTGGCTTAGAATTATTCAAAATCATCGATTTGATTCTTCATCCTCCAGGTGAGCAAATCGGTCAATCGACCTTTCATTTAATATTTGCTCATTTATCCCAGATCACATGTTCACTTATCTCTTGATCTGAGCATATGGAAACCTTCACATTCGATCCGTCGTCCACGCATTTACCTCCAATGCATCTATTCGCTTCTCCATCTTCGTATCCACGTTGCTTTTGTTCTGCTCGAGCAAGAAACCATCTGAGATTGATCCTTCATGACCAAAAAGCTCTTCATTTCGCCTCACACACTATCTAGTTGAACAATCTATGTCTTATATGTGTGCTATATTAATGTTGCAGGGGCTGAAGACCATCAATGATCGAAGATCGAAGGGAGCTTCAATCCCCATTATATCCCTCTGCAACGCTTCATCGACATGACAATAAAAGGACTTCTCGTCATCCACTGCTCATCCCTGACTTTGCAAAACCGTCACGAAGGAAATCTGACCTTTAGTGGTAGTAGTGGAGCACGAAGGAGTAAGAGCGGCTTCACCGAAGCCCAACCCAAGCACCGTCGATCGTGGCAAAATTGAAGAACAATCGAAGTATAAACATTGTCTATTTGTTTAATTTGGGCGTCATCTGATGGTCTAGATTAGACCACGTCGTCAGCCGGAGGTAGTGATTCATCCTTGAGGCTCAATGTTCGAGCCTGTGTTCGAGCCTTGAGCAGAGAGCCAGAAACAACCACGTGGACCCGAACCTTCTCGTCGAGCCTAGACAACCACTTGCAATGAGCACGTGACTAGGTAAATTGCAGTGCATGCCCTCTAGTTATTATTATTATAGATAAGTCCTCCATGCTTTGTGTAAATGGCAGATTAGCCCCTTGGGTTTATTGTATTTACATTTTAGTCCTATTTTGTTCTGTTTTGTAATAAAAACATGTAGTTTTTATTTCAAAAATGCTCTTGGTTTGAATATTGAATATCTTTTCATCTATATATCCAAATGAAGCGAATTTGATCTTGTTTGAAAGCTCGTTTAATGCTCTATCTCTTGATGTGTTTTGTTGTTAATTTTGATTTGAAAATCACGATTGAATTATTCTTTATTCTATGTGTTTATTTTGATCTTAAATGAAATTGAAAATGCACTTTTTGTGATGCATTGAACTTGTTAATCACATGAAATTTTAATGACTAATTATTAATTTTTTAATCATTATCATTAATTTATTAAATGGTTTAATTGCATGCATAAACTATTGAGCTTCAGGGTAAAATTAAAGCTAAAATTATGTTGAATTTCTTTTGAGACTGATTGAGACTTAACGTTACCACTTGATCTATTTTCACGCCTTAGTTAATATTGTATAGATTCAGGGTATTTTTGTGATTAATCCAAGTTGCATATTATTAGTCTTATCGTATTGTGTATTGATATAATCTCTTTATTTGTGAATTACTGTCTTCATCTAACTTAAGTGCATAAAAATGTGTTAAAAATATCTGTCTTGTTGTGTTATGTGCATCCACTCAATATAATTGTCCTAGAAATTACTACAATAAGTATTTAACATATAAATTTAATCACTTAATTGCCCGCGTCCTTGTATTCGACCCTGGACTTCCCAAGTTATAAATTTAAGCTGAATCCTCCTCGCAGAGATCATCCATTCGGTTCCGCATGATACGCTAAGTGTCCGTGCTACAATGGATACTATTTAGCATATACATTTATCGCTTCATCAAAGTATATAAAAGAATAAATGCATGTCATAAAAAAACCTAATGTATCACATGCATGTAACTTATGTCATGTTGGATTGCTATGTATGCAATGAAATCTAATTTGAAATTTGACACAGTGCCTCATAGATATTTCACATCATACAAAGAGAAGGATCAAACTTCCAATGCATTAACCATCCAATAAATAACCCAAAATCTTACATGCTTGCAAATATATGTTGTATAGGATGTGTAGCTTTGTGGGTATCCTTCTTGGTATCAGAATCATTTTCCTTTAGGGTTTCTATCACTTGTGTCCTTAACTTCTGTAAGATCAATTATACATGCCTTTTCAGAATATCAATTGTGTCCCTATATTTTTATAAAATTATAGTTTTATCCTTAATATCGGTTATGTCTATACTTTACCTTAATAGAAGGGCGAAACTATAAATTTTCTAAGAAGATAAGGTGACAATCGATATTTTAAAAAGAGAATGACATATACGAAGTTAAGAATAACACATGATAAAAACCTCTTTCTCTACCATTGAGGTAACTTACGTCTTGTTTGGTTCGTTGGAAAGGAATTACAATGGAATGGAATCAAGACAAGAAAGAAACTAACAATGGAATGGAAGTGAATACGTTTTTCCATTCTATTGTTTGGTTCATATTAGGAATTGAAACATTTATTATGAGACGCATTCCTTTCTTATGTTTGGAAAGGAAAAAGAATAGAAAGAAAATAACCTCCGTTGATATATTTCGTTAAGTAGAAAAAATATCGGTATCCCCAAATTTATTTTTTATATAGTTGATATATTTCATACAAGGAATAAATAGTCAAATTTAAATGAAATATATTTTAATTTTCTATACAATTGATATATTTGATATAATTCCATATCTATATCCGTTAGAATATTGTTTTATCATATCTATATTCTAAAAAATTGAAAATGTTATGGATATCTATATTCACAAAAAATTAAAAACACATATCCATATCCTTATATGTATCCACAAAAATGTAATCCGTATCCATATCCTAAGAAAACTAAAGATGATATACGTATCCATATCTATAGCTGCAGAAAAATAAAAACCCATTTCCATATCCTTATCTATTTCCGCAAAAAATTCTCATCTATGTCCATATATGTATCCGTGAAAAAATAAAATGCATATCCATGTCCATATGTGTATTCGTTAGAATATAATCGGTATCCATATCTTACAAAAAATTGAGAAATGCATCCGTATCTATATTAGAAAAAATCCAATATCCATGTCCATATCCATATTCGGAAAAAAAAAATTAAAAGGCACATATTCGTGTTCGTATCTATATTCGCAAAAAAAACATATCTGATATATTTACCCATATGATATATATATATTTAATATATATGTATTCGTATCCGTATCCAAAAAATTGGACTGTATCTATACTTGTATCCACAAAAATATCTTATATCCATGTCAGTATCCATATATGCATATATTTGTAATGTATCCTACCTTTTGCATGCATATATTTGTATCCATGTTAGTGTCTGTATATTCATGTCCAAAAACTATATCCATGTCAGTGTCAAAAAAATATAAAAAAAAAACAACTATTCATGTCAATAACCATATATTTGTAACAATGATATATTAATTTAAAAAATATTGAAGAGGAATACATTCATTAGCATTTGTAAGAAATGGAATCCCAATTCCTAGAAAGTACCCAAGAATGACAATTCCCATGTATGAGGGAATCCAGTTTGTGTAATTGTTATTCCTGTCTTATTATTATCTAACAAACACAGGAATGTAATTAACACAGGAATGATGATTCCATTCTCCCCTCTATTCCTGCACAAAGTGTAACCAAAGAGGTGCCACTGGGGAAGGGTTAATTAGGGACTTGCTATTAAAGATAAAACATCCCTAAACCCCAAATGCTGGACAGCTTGTTAACGGTCTAACCAATACCTCTGTCCATTCCCTCCACCGTAAAGCGCTCCAACCGCCGGCAGGGGGCACCATCTTCATCTGGCCCACCATGCTTCAGGGGTTTATCACCGCCCAGCCACCGCACGTCAGGCGGCCACCGCAAGTCAACAACGCTTCGCCGCCTCTCTCCAGGTTAGGACCGCTCTCCAGGGCTTCTCCAGCCTCTCCTCTCTGGAGTTCCTCCAGTATGCGAGGTTCCGGTCCCCTAATATTCTTGGTGTCTTTCATCTGCTGCTTGCGTTTCCCCCATTCCTCTTTTTACTTTGCTGTTTTACTTATTGTGAGGAATAGCGGAGAAGAAAAATAAAAAACCACAAAGTCCGTATTGGTTTTGTAAAGATGATAAGTCTCCCCGTTCAGGCCACCAAGTTGAAGTTGAATAGGCAAAACTATTTAACGTGGCTTAGTGCAGTGGAGATAGCCATTATTGCTAGATGCCAATGTTGGCTTATCAAAAATACTAATCACTTTTGTAATGGCATTTGGAATGGTATTAACACCTATTTATTTATTATCTATGTTACGTCAAATGTTGAATATACACTACTTAATTGCTCGAAAGTCTTAATTTGTGGATCATAGGTCAATAGAACTATATGCTTCAATGCTGACACCTGATCAAAAAGTGCACCATTACATGCAATGATGAATCCTCCTGAACCGCCCAACGTATCCATAACTCTAAACTCCGAATACCTGGATTCACCAACCGAGTCCCACAACTGCTTGGTCTAGGATCGAATCTTTGTTTCTTGCATGAGAAGCACCTCAGTAGGTCACTTGATGAACAATCTCCCGACAGCTCCCCGATTCTCTGGGTCTCCAAGACCCTGAACATTCCAATAGACAACCTTCATGGAAACATTGGTGGGGCCCCTACAGAGGTAAGCACCACCCTCGCATCTTTGGTAATCGACTACACATGCATGTTCCTTCACACGGAAAATGGTTGCCCACCTGTGGTTACAGATGAAGCACCCGCCAATAATAGCTTTCTACGGTAGACTCTCATTCCATCTTTCTGTGAAGACGTCACAAGCTTCTTTTTACGAGCTCTGTATCTCTTCACTCTTTTCATATTTATTATGTACATCTCCGATGTCTAGTTAAGAATTTGAATGAATACCTACAGAGGGAGTCGATAAAGACTCGCACATCATGGAAGCGTGAAGATCATATCGCATGCGACTTAGGCCGACTTGTTATACTAGTCGATGTGGTAGCGGAAATTAACAATTTTCGATGAAACCGCATAACATGGGAACAATTCCCATGTCATTTCATCATGATCACACAAGTATAAGGATCACCTGTTGAAGCATAACCGCAATCTCATAGCCTCTAAAGGAAGATGCCTCCTGTCTCAAGTATTATCCAATGAGAGAGTACAAGTGGACACGTGGATGAAATGCGTGCTTCCCACAATCTAAGGCGACGATCCAAACATGGAAGCTCATGATTTTGTCATATGAAATCCACCACCTTCTTCAAGAGCATGAGGCGTTGAAGAAGACAGAGTTCAACAAGCAGTTAGTCCGGCAACACGACAACACAACGACAATGGAGTTCTCAATAATATCCTAGGTGTACTGCCAACAAGATGTTGCAACAATTTGCAACAATATAATTAGTTTTAATTTTAAAAGAAAATAAGTTGAAGGCATCTTGAACAAATTTAATTCAATTAAAATCAATCTCATGTTGGAGAGTTAGGTAGGAAGAGATCCTCCTTCCTAATAGGGGTGGACAACCTTCATGGAGGCTTTTCCATGGTCGTCCACTCCTATTAGGAGTGGGGAGGCTCCTTTTCCTTTCTTAATTGATGATATTCTCAAATATCCATCAAATCTCGCACATGTTGCAACAATATTATTGCTTGAATTTTTCACCAAAATAAGTCCAAATTATTTTTGCGGCAGTTTCAATCATGCATTGACAATTATAAATCATATTTAACCATCCAATATTAAATATAAAGTACATTTACATTTAATTGCACAATGTGAATCCAATTCGCATTTAATTGTATAATGTGAATCCAATTCACATTAACCTATAAATTGTAAATCCTGTTTACAATTAAATCTCTGATATTATGAATCCCATTATAATATTTATGATTATTGTGGGTAATGCTATCTACATTATCTTGTCTATGATAATTAAATCATGTTTAATTATCTTAGATGCCTCTCTGCACATGTCCAAATAATGTGAATCATATCCACATTATTAATGATAATTAAATCCTATTTAATTATCAATTTTTCAACGCTCAAATATCATTCAATGGAACTATTCTTGATCTCTTTCAAGGATAGTGTGCCTTCTCCCCGGATACTTAGAGATAAAGACATGACGACTGTATATTCTATGTATAGTGACTTGGATAGTAAGATCTAATCTCATATCAAGATCTAGAAGACCTCTCAAAGATGTCTGATCAAGTCAGACATAAGATTCGATATTCAGACCAATGTCCAACATTTGGTCTAAGATTGGATAACCAGTCTACTGAGTGGAGTCACTAAAATCCGAACATGTTTTATCATTCTTTCGAAATGGAAGTGTCATAGTTATATGATCCATTAAGATCACATCACCCTCGAGTATTCTCAATACTCGTACATCCTGTATATTGGAAGACACAAAATAATTTGAAGTTCTGATCTTATTTGAATTGTCTCCTTCATGGTTTTATCGTTAAGTTTCTCATTTGATCATTAGGAGTTGGTATCAATCATATACTTTTTTAGAAGCATATATTCATACCTTTGAATTCTGTTTTGTTTTCAAAACAAGACAATTAATGTTGGAATTTGATTTATTCAATATCTCATGAGTGAGCTCATGTCTTCCGATTCAGTAGTGAACCGGTATGATCCCTTTGAGAAATCATATTACTCATATGCTATCGTATGCATACCAGCTCGGCGGTGTATAGACCTTGATTAGTTCATCAACCTAATGGTCTGCCTAATGTACATACTTAGACATATAGTAATACATCTGTCTCCGGTCAGAGGATGCGTGCCTATACGTGACAACATACGATATATGTCTTAGTTATCTCGATCTCATTAAGTTAATTTTTTGATCTATCTCATCCAACTGCTACGGATCTCTATTCCTTCTTGAGGACCTACATTAAGAGATCGGTCAGATGTCAGCCTTTAGAATAAGGATTGCCATCTCCTTCTCAGGCTGGAGATCTCTTCTTAATAATCACCTGGCGGTGTGGTTGAGTCCTCAATCTAATCCTTTAGATATTCATCCATACACGTCTCTATGATCCAACCTTTGGATCTGCATCTGTATGATATTAAGATGGCCTTGGTACATAACCCTAGTTATACTAAGGGACCTATTATGCAAATATGTTATTTTTCATTTCAGACTAATGAATGATCTGCAGTAACCTTTATTATATAATGGCTCGTTGTGGGCTAACATGTCTAGCAATCTCCCACTTGCCCAAAGAGCCATTAATGGACTAATCTTTAAACTCATGCTTATGTGCTAATCGTAAGTGTTGAGATATTTCCATGTCTTATGTACTGTTTCCGTTATTTTTATTTCCTTTGTCTGTCTTATGTAATTTACCCATACGCCTCTCCTATATATAAGAGAGCCTAGGGTTCTAGGAATAAACATATCATTATTTTCTCCCAACATGGTATCAGAGCGGCGGTCCTAGACTGGAGCTCTCGTGCCCTAGCCCTAATCCTACCTCCAAGCCCTCGCCCCTTCTCTTTTCTCTGGGATCGGCGCCACCATCTCCCCCCCAACGTCGCAACCAACCCTTCCAGCGGCGCCGCCAGGGCACCCACCAAGCCCAGCAACGCTGCCCGTTGGACCTCCGGCCCGCAGCCCGAGGCCGACGGTCCCAGACCTGCATTCCCCTGTTACCCTAGGCGTGCGCCTCTAGCGCCGTCGGGGCACGATCAACCTTCTCTTGCGGGTCTTCATCTCTTTGATGGATTTGATTGTGGCTTAAGTTTACACGCACAACCAAATCCACTTATGACTGTGTAGACACTTGTCTTTACAAGTACTCATTTGGTTTCGTCTTTCTCCGTCGGTATCATGTCAGAGAACAAGGTTGATGTTCCCTCTACTGGCGCATTCAGATGTCCGACACCTATCGTTAAAATGGACGGAACAAATTATGAGCTCTGGTCTATGCAGTTCATGAGCCTCATGAAGTCGAGTGGTAAGAATCATATTCTTACCGAAGAATAACCATTAGAGAAGGCTGGAGTGAATGCCTCTTGGGAGGCAGACGATGCATATGCCAAAGTATGGTTCTCTGGTACATTGACGACTGAGATCGCCAATGATGTCTTACATCAACCTACGACGAAGGCGATGTGGGATATCCTTGCGGCGACGTATTCTCAAGCAAGGAACGGGACGAAGATTCTCCAGCTACAACATGATATCTTTACAGTGAAGCAGAACGACCGCCCCATCCATTCTTTGTATACATCCCTACGAGGGATGTTTGAGAAACTTCACAGTTTCATGACTCTTACTGCGACTCCGGAGCAACAGAAGACATACAGGAATGCTACTATGGTCGGTGTCTTCCTCGCAGCCCTTGACCCGGAGTATGATGCGGCTCGCTCTCAGATCTTGGCGGATGCTACTGTTCCTCCAATGGAGGAAGCGTTCCGCCGACTCAACAGAATTACAGTTCCATCTACAGTTCCTGGCCCATCTTCCTCAGCCATGACAGCCTTTAGGGGTCGAGGAGGCTCTTCTTTTTCCCGTAGACGTGGACTTCGTGGTAGAGGAGGACATATTCGTCAGTCATGTACATACTGTCATCGTCCAGGCCACACAAAGGACACATGCTATTCTGAGCATGGTTTTCCAGCTTCAGCACGGGTTGCAGAGTAGGCTGAGTCTCCGACTAACCCCTCTTCTGATCAGAGATTTGATGATCTTGTTGCTAGACTGAGGGATATCATGCCTCCTGCCTCCACTTCGTCTTCTGGAGGTCACTCAGATGTTGCTGCCTCAGCGTCTGCTAGTACGTCTGCCTCTGCCAGTACCTCAGGTAGTACCTTTGCTCTCACATCATTTCATGGCTCTTCTTTTTCTGACTGGATTATGGATTTTGGAGCTATACATCACTTACGCGGTGACAAGACTCATCTTACATCTTATAAACAGGTTCTATCTGGTAGAATAATTGTGATTGCAGATGGGATGCATTCCCCAATCGCAAGACAGGGGGAGATTTCTTTGACACCTTCTATGCATCTGGAGAATGTGTTATATGCACCTGATTTCTCTATGAATCTGTTATCCATTAGTCAGATTACAAAAGATTTGCACTGTCGAGCTATTTTTAACCCTTCGTCTCTTGTATTTCAGGACATTCTTACGGGCAAAGTGATTGGATGTGGCCATGAGCAGGGTGGTCTGTATTGTCTTGTCCAAGGTTCATTTGCTGGTGTTTCTTCTTCTGCAACAGGCCCTGTTTCTCCTTATACCTGGCACCTGCGGTTTGGTCATCTCCCACTTCAGAAGCTGTGTCGTATGTTGCCTCAGATTTCATCAGGAGCTTCCTTTCAGTGTGAGGCGTGTCAGTTGGGAAAGCATCATCGCTCTGTTTTTCCTAGTCGTCAGAGTCGGAGCAGTAGCTCTCCTTTTGATTTATTTCATGTTGACATTTGAGGCCCTAGTCGTGTTCCTGATCACCAGGGACACCGGTTTTACATTGTTACTGCGGATGATTTCTCTCGTCTGTCGTGGGTCTTTCTCTTGAATAATAAATCTGAAGCTGGGGATGTAATAAAAAATTTTATCAATGAAGTGCATAATATTTTCTCAATTTCAGTTAATGTTTTGCGGACTGATAATGCTTTGGAATTCTGTACTCGTGCCTTGTCTCATTTCCTTTCGTCCCGTGGTGTTATACATCAAACATCTTGTGCCTGCACGTCCCAACAGAATGGTGTTGCAGAGAGGAAACATTGTCACTTGCTTGATGTCACTCGAACTCTTCTTATTCAAAGCCGTGCCCCACATTCCTTCTGGGATGACGCGGTTCTTACTGCATGCTACTTGATCAATCGCATGCCTTCATCTGTCTTGGGTGAGAAAATTCCTTTCTCTACTGCCTTCCCTGAAAAAGAATTGTTCTCACTTCCTCTTAGAGTGTTTGAAACTGTGGCCTTTGTCCTACAGTTGCTTCCAGGTCTTGACAAGCTCTCTCCTAGAGCTGTCAAATGTGTATTTGTTGGTTACTCAATGACTCAAAAGGGTATCGGTGTTATGATCCGTTGCATCAAAATACTATATTAGTGCCGATGTTACCTTTTTTGAATTTGTGATGTATTTCTCTCCTTCAGGTGACAGGTTGGCTTCGTCCGGTTCTGATGAGGGAGTATTTGTGCCTCCTCCACCTATGAGTCCGTCACCTATATCACCACCTTCACCTCCACCACCTCCTCCCACTGTACCACCGTTTCCTAAATTCTACACCTGTTGGAATGTCTCTGCTCATGGCACACATCCATCTATCACTCCCGCCCCAGGTTTGTTCTGATACTTATATTTCTAATGACGGGTCTAAAGATATGTCTGTGCAGCATTCATTACAGGAGGGATAACTCCAGGTTACAGGAAGTTGCCAATGATATGGATTTACCTGTTGCACTTCGTAAGTAGAAGCGGTCTTGCGCCTCCTACCCTTTTGCTTCTCAGGTTTCGTTTCACCGACTCACAGGGGACTTTCAGCGATTCACTATTGCTCTATCTACTATGGACATTCCTCGGAATTACCAGGAAGCTTTGAGGGACAATTGTTGGCGTTTAGCTATGGAGGAAGAGATGGCTGCACTGCGATCGCGTGGTACCTGGATCTTAGTATCTCCACCTCCTGGTGCGTCAATTGTCAGTTGCAAATGGGTCTTTACTGTCAAATATCATGTAGATGGTACTCTGGATCGGTACAAGGTCAGATTAATGGCACGGGGGTTCATACAGACTTATGGCATGTATTACTTGGATACCTTTTCTCCAGTAGCTCGACACTCTACCTTCCGTATCCTTCTTACAGTGGTTGTAGTATGTGATTGGCCCTTGTTTCAGCTAGATGTTAAAAATGCCTTTCTGTATGGTGATCTACAGGAGGAAGTCTACATGCAGTAGCCACCTGGGTTTGCTGTTGAGGGAGAAGTGTCAGCAGGTATGTAGACTTCATAAGGCAATATATGGTCTTAAACAGAGTCCGAGGGCGTGGTTTCAGAAGCTATCAGATCTAATTGAAAGGAAGGGTTCAAGAGGTCAAATTCAGACCATTCACTCTTTCTACAGAAAACAGCTAGAGGTACGGTTGTCATTATGGTATATGTAGATGACATTCTTGTTACATGAGATGATGTGCAAGGAGTCAAGATGGCAAAAGAATTTCTGGGTCATCACTTTATTACCAAAGACTTTTGGTACTCTAAGGTATTTCTTGGGACTGGAATTTGCCAGGAATGCTTAGGGACTTATAATGACCTAAAGGGGAATATGTTACAGACATGCTTGTGAGACATGTATGGTTGGATGTCGACCATCTAGTACTCCAATGGACCCTAGTATGAAGCTGTATGATGATGATACGGAGGAGGTTGACAAAAGAAGATATAGAGAAATAGTTGGAAAGCTACTCTACAATACTATTACTAGACCCAATATCCGCCTTTGCAGTAAGTCGGGTGAGTCAGTTCATGGAGCAGCCTCGACATGTCCATATGGATGCTATATACTTGAGATATTTAAAATCTTCTCCAGGTGCAGGATTATTACTTAGGAAGGGAGAAACTCTTTTAGGGTTCGTTTGGTTGCAGGGTTGGGTAGGGTTGGGTACTATTCACAGGGCTGGGTGAATAGTAACTGTGAGGAGGGAGTACCCCTGTGAATAGTACCCAACCCAAACCCAACCCTGCCCAACCCTGCAACCAAACGAACACTTAGTATCCGCGTGTGCTGATGCAGATATGCCAGGATGTCCAAAGGATAGAAAGTCCACTTCTGGTTTTGTCGTGTTTGTGGGAAGTTCTCTTGTTTCTTGGAAAAGCAAGAAGCAAACGGTGGTGGCCAGGTCAAGTGCTGAATCTGAATCACAGGGCTATGACTCAAGCAAGCATTGAAATGACTGTGGATATGAGCAGTGCTTGCAGATTTGTACATCGATGTACCACTTCCCATGCAACTACAATGTGATAATCAGGCAGCCTTGTTTATTGCAAATAATCCAGCATTCCATGAAAGAACAAACATATTGAGGTGGATTGCTACTATACTAGAGATATGATCCGGAAGGGTTTGATTTCTACCTCTCATATCTGTTCAGGCGAACAAACAACAGACATCTTCACCAGGCATTGCTTAGGGCACCATTTCAAATTGTTCGTCCAAGTTGAGCGTGATTGATATCTATGCTCCCAACTTGAGGGGGAGTGTTGAGATATTTCCATGTCTTATGTACTGTTTTCATTATTTTATTTCCTTTGTCTGTCTTATGTAATTTACCTATAGGCCTCTCCTCTATATAAGAGAGCCTAGGGTTCCAAGAATAAAAATATCATTGTTTTCTCCCAACGGTAAGTTATTTAGATAAATAGCTTGGTCAGCTAACTAGTCACTCTGTCTCGAGAGACTATGCCAAGTCCTTTTACAGGCTTGCATATTTCTTGGTAACAATGTCACATTCTAATACGAATGTTGCATCATATGCAACCAATACTCAGTCTTGTTAAAGTAGTCACAATACCTTGCATCCTGCTCGTTTTAGCATTGGCACCACAACTCAACAATTGTTATAACCAGTAAGGGATTTTTTATTACCCTTGCCAGAATACCCTTATGCTTGGAGATCTCTATCCCCTTAGACTAAGACATAGTTTTAAGTCTTGTAAGGTATCTGCAGGTAAGACTTTTAGATCACTATCTGCAAAGCTTTAAGTTCTTAAAGATAAAACTTTATGATCACTATCTCTAAAGTCTTGTGTCTTTGAAGATGTTATTACTGCAATTAAGTGTTTTATCTATATAGTAGGATTGGTAACAATTTAGCATTCCTACTGCATGACGAAAATCTGGATTTTTGTATATATTTGTCATACGCTAGGCTTCCTACAACTGATCCACAAGGGCATGCGGCTTTAGAATTCACTTCCTCAACACTTCGAGGAGCTATCCCTTTGAATAGGCCAGTACCATATCTTAAGGGAAAGAAATCTTCCGGTTCAGTAGTGAACTAATATGACCCCTTTGAGAAATGATATTACTCATATGCCCTCGTATGTACACCAGTTCGTTGATTTATAGACCTTGATTAGGTCATCAAAATAATGGCTTGCCAATGTACATACTTAAATTTATAGTAATACATCTGTCTCCGGTTAGAGGCTCTGTATCTGTACGTGACAGTATATAACATATGTATGAGTTATCTCGATCTCGTTAAGTCAACGCTTTGAATTAACTCATCCAACACTTGCAAATATCTATTCCTTCTTGAGGACCTTCATCAAGAGGTCAGTCATATGTCAACCTTTGGAGTAAGGATTACTATCTCCTTCTCATGCTAGAGATCCCTTCTTGATAATCACTTGATAGTGTGGTTGAATCCTCAATCCAACTCTTTAGATATTCAACCCTATATTAACCTCTATGATCCAACCTTTGGATCAATAGCTGCATGATATCAAGATGACCATACTACATAACCCTAATTGTAATAAGGGACCTCATGCAAATATGTTATTCTTCAATTCAGATTATGAAATGATCTGCAATAACTTTTATTGTATAATGGCTCACCGTTGGCTCACATGTCCAACAATTCTCCCACTAGCTCAAAGAGTCATTAATGGGGTAATCTTTAAACCAAACACTCATGTTCTTATTATAAGTCATATAGACAAATAGCTTTGGTCAGTTGACTAGACACTCTGTCTTGAGAAACTATGCCAAGTCCTTTTTCAAACTTGCATATCTTCTAGTAACAATGCTCACATTCAATGCGAATGCTGCATATTATGCAACAGATTCTCAACCTTGTTAAACTAGTCATAGTGCCTTGCATCATGCTAGTTTTAGCCCTTGGCACCGCAACTCAATAGTCATTATAACCAGTAAGGGATTTCTGTTATCCTTTTCAGATTAATCTTTATGCTTAGAGATCTTTATCTCCTTAGACTAAGATATAGTCTTAAATCTTGTAAGGTATATGTAGGTAAGACTTTAGATCACTATCTACAAAGTCTTAAGTTCTTAAAGATAAGACTTTGAGATCACTATCTCTAAAGTCTTGTGTCTTTGAAGATGTTATTATTATTGCAATTAAGTGTTTTATCTCCATAGTAGGATTGGCAACAGTTTACCACTCCCACTGCATGGCAGAAGTCTGGCTTTTGTACATATCTAACATACACCAAACTCCTACAACTGATGCACAAGGGCATGCAACTTTAGCATTCACATTCTCAACACTTTGAGGTGCTATTCCTTTAGATAGGTCAGTATCCCATCTTAAGGAAAATAAATCTTCCTTTGAAATTTCCTAAGTGGGATCTTTCCTAAGTCTACCCTTCATATGATTTTCTCAATGCGCTCTTCTCTTTGCTTCTGAATAACTTCAGAACTAAGATCTGAGAGGCATCCTTAAGATTTTTTATCTTAAATGTATGAGACTACCATGGCCTCAAATTTCAGCGAAATTCGGTCGAATTTCTGTCGAATATCGATATCCGGTCGAAATCGAAATTCGATCGAAATGACCGAAATATGGGGGGTCCTAGTACCAAAAATGATCGAAATGACCGAAATTCCGGTCGAAATTCCATCGAAATTCTGTTTTGGTCGATACCGAAATGGTAACCGAAACCGACATTTAGGGCATTGGAGACTACCAGATTATTAAACATTTATTATCATTCTTATATTATTTCAAACGATTAGGATTTTATGTACATTTAACATGATGAACATAATGACACTCCTACTAAGCTTCACATGGTTTATCAAGATTCTGTGTTGTTGGAGGAAATAAGAGAATTGTTTATTCCTGTAACCGTAGGCTCTCTTATATAGGGAGAGACCTATGGGTAAATTACATATGGTGGACAAAAGGAAAATAAAATAAACGGTAAGATACATAGGAATGTAGAAACATCTTAACACTCCCCCTCAAGATGGAGCATAGATGTCAATCATGCTCAGTTTGGAAGAACACTTCTGAAATGGCCCCCTTTGTAATGCCTTGGTAATGATATCTGCAGTTTATTCTCCTGAACTAACATGAAAAGTAGAAATCAGACCCTTCTGGATCATATCTCTATTATAATGGCAATCTACCTCAATATGCTTCGTTCTCTCATGGAATGCGAGGTTGTTGGCAATGAAGAGAGTAGCCTGATTGTCACATTGGAGGTTCATGGGGAGATGCACCTCTATAGTCAGGTCAGTAAGGACAGATCTGACCCACATCATCTCTGTACTCGCTTGTGCCATAGCTCTATTCTGACTCAGCACTCGATTTGGAAACCACAATATGCTTTTTGCTCTTCCAAGAAACCAGGGAATTCCCTATAAACACAGCAAAACCCAAGGTAGACTTTCTATCCTTTGGACATCCAGCATAATCTGCATCTACACATGCTGTAACTGAGAGAGATGTGCCCCTACTGAAAAGAAGTCTTGTACTAGGTGAATTCTTCAGATATCTCAGAATTATATGGACAACATCCATATGTTTTTGTCTCGGTTGCTCTGAACTGACTTACTTTGCTCACAGCAAAGGATATGTCAGGCCTGATAATGGTCACATATAGTAGCTTGCCAACATGCTCCCAGTATCTCCTTTTGTCGACCTCTCCAGTGTCATCATCATATAGCTTCATGCTCGTGTCAATAGGATTAGTGGCATGCCTGCAATCTGCCACGCTTGTCTCTGAGAGGAGATATGTAAAATACTTCCTATGTGTCATCACCTGACCACGCTGGTTCCTGGCAAACTCTAGCCTAAGAAAATAACGTAGCTGTCCAAGATCCTTAGTCACAAACTACTGACCTAGGAAGTTCTTGGTTCCCTGGATGCCCTGCTCGTCATCTCCTGTAACAATAATGTCATCAACGTACACAAGAATGACAATAGTACCTCTCCGTATCTTCTGCACAAACAATGAGTGATCGGCAATCGATCGCACAAACCTTGGACTCATATAGACCTTTACCTGCAGATCACTGTAAAGGAAGGCATTCTTCACATCAAGTTGATACATGTGCCAATCTCGTGACACAACAATAGAAAGAAGAATACGCAACGTAGAATGCCTGGCCACTGGAGAGAAAGTATCCTGATAGTCCACCCCATACGTTTGGGTGAACCCACGTGTACAAGTCTCGCCTTATAGCGATCCACACTGCCATCCGCACGGTGTTTCACCGTAAACACCCATTTGCATCCCACAACGGACGCGTCAACTGGAGCAGAAACAAGACTCTACATACCACACGACTTTATCATGGCCATCTCCTCCTGCATAGCTAAACACCAACGACTATCCTTCAATGCCTCCTCATAATTTCGTAGAATGTCCATGGCAGATAGAACCACTGCAAATTTCTGAAAATCCCCTGTTAGACGATGAAAGGAGACCTGAGATGCCAAGGGATAAGAAGCACAAGAGCGCTTCTGCTTTCTAACTGCAATAGGAATATCCAGGTAAGAGGAAACGCCCTCCATCTACATGCTATTTTCCTGCAATGACTCTTGCACCGATACAACTCCAGACCCATCTTTAGAAGCTATGTTATCGGAACAAACCTGGGGATCTGTGAGTGCTGGGCGATGGCCATGAGCGGATGCAGGCCGATGAGTGTAGAACTTAGGTAGGGAAGGAACAAGCGGCATATGTGATTGGATAGAAGGTGGTGGTGGAGGTGGTGGTGGAGAAGGTGGTGGTGGAGTAGATGGTGGTGTTGGTACAACATGCACGAGAGGAGGTGGCATATAAAGTTCATTATCCAAGTCTGATGAAGCTAACCGATCACCTGTAGGGGAGAAGTACATCACTGACTCAAAAAAGTGACATTACACTGATATAGTATTTTCCGCACAAAAGATCATAACAGCGGTATCTCTTCTGAGTCCTGGAGTACCCAACAAACACACATTTGACAGCTCTAGGGGCGAGCTTGTCAAGACCAGGAGACAACTTGTGAACAATCGCAACAGACCCGAACACACGAGGAGTGAGTGAGAATAACTCCTTTTCAGGGAAAGCTATAGAGAAAGGAGTTTTCTCACCCAAGACAGACGACGCCATACGATTCACCAAATAACATGCTGTGAGAACAACATCTCCCCAAAACGAATGTGGTGCACGACTCTGGATGAGAAGAGTCCGAGTAACATCAAGCAGATGACGATGCTTTCTTTTAGCAACTCCATTTTGCTGAGAGATGTATGGACAAGAAGTTTGGTGAATAATCCCTCTAGATGAAAGGAAATGAGATAAATCATGAGTACAAAATTTCAAAGCATTGTCAGTTCGTACAAACTTCACAGAGGTAGAGAACACATTTTGCATTTCAATAATAAAGTTTTGATCACATTCCCTGCTTCAGATTTATTTTTCAAAAAGGAATACCCATGGTAAGCGTGAAAAATCGTCCATAGCTACAAGATAAAATCTATGTCCCTGATGATCAGGCACACGACTCGAACCCCATATATCAATATGAAACAACTTAAAAAGGGAGCTACTACTCCGACTCTGACGACTAGGAAAGACAGACCGATGATGCTTTCCCAACTGATAAGTTTCACACTGAAAGGAAGAACTAGGTGAGATCTGTGGCAGAATATAACACATCTTCTGAAGAGGGAGATGGCCAAACCGAAGATGCCAGGTGAAAGGAGAGACTGATCCAGACGAATGAAAAGATACGTCGGCATAGGGAGTCTGAACCAGGCGATGAAGGCCAACATTCTCACGGCCACACCCAATCACTTTGCCCGTAAGAAGTTCCTGAAAAACAAGAGACGATGGGTTAAAGTGTAAATCCTTTGTAATCTGACTAATAGAAGGCAAATTCATAGAGAAATCAGGAGATGTAGCACGTTCTGTAGATGCATCGAAGGCGTCAAAGTAATCTCCCCTTGTCTTGTGATTGAGAAATGAGTTCCATCAGCTATCTCAACTGTTCTTCCTGGCAGAACCTGTTTATATGACGAAAGCTGATGTCTGTCTCTACAGAGATGATGTGTTGCACCGGAGTCCATAATCCATTCTGTAATGTCAGACCCATGATTGGATGTAAAAACATAAGTACCTGTGGTGCCAGCTGTAGCAGAGGTACCGACAGATGCTGAGGCAGCCACATCTGAATGATTTGCCGAAGATGGTGATGCGGAAGGAGGTATAATATCCCTCAATCTGGCTACGAGGTGATCAAACCTTTGATCTAAAGTGGAAGCAGCAGGGGACTCAATTTGCTCTGTAACACGAGCCGACGTCGGAAACCCATGCTTAGAATAGCATGTTTCCTCAGTATGACCTCGGCGATGACGAAAAGTACATGGCTGACGAGTGCGACCTCCTCTACCATGAGGTCCACGTCCACAGAAGATAGAATGGCCTCCTGTTCCTCGAGAAGCTGTCATGACCGAAGAAGTCTGACTAGAGGCTGTGGACGGAATAGTGATTCCGCTGAGCCTGCGAAATGCTTCTTCCATGGGGGTATAGTGGCCTCTGCTAGAATCTGAGAGCAAGCAGCATCGTATTCAGGATCAAGGGAAGCTAGGAATACCCCAACCATGGTAGCATTCCTATATGTCTTCTGTTGCTCTGGAGTTGTCGTTAAAGCATGAAACTGTGGAGCTTCTCGAATATCCCACGCAAGGATGTGTACAATGAGTGCAGAGGACGTCCGTTCTATTTGACAATGAATATGTCCTGTTGGAGTTGGAGGATCTTCGTTTCGTTCCTCGTTTGAGAATAGGTTGCCACAAGGATATCTCACATCGCCTTAGCAGTTGGCTGATGTAACACATCATTGGCGATCTCGATCGTCAATGTATCAGAAAGCCAGACCTAGGCATAAGCATCATCTGCCTCCCACGAGACATTCACCCTAGTCTTCTCCACCGGCTCCTCCTTGGTAAGAATATGCTTCTTACCATTTGACTTCATCAGTCTCATGAACTGCATAGCCCAAAGCTCAAAATTTGTCTTGTCCATTTTTACAATAGGCGCTGGACCTCTGAATGCGCCTGTGGAGGGTACATCAACCTTGTTCTCAAACATATTGCTGGATGAAGAATACCAAGGGTTCTGTAGACCAAAGATTGTATGTCTACACAAACATATGTGGGTTTGTGTGCAAGTGTAGACTCATGCACCTAAACCCATCATCCAATCGACAGAACCAACGCGCAAGGAGCGTGGGTGGCGTGTGCAAGACAGCGGCACACTCACGTGCAGATAGCTGTGCATGCGTACCCCACAGGAACTGCCGTACTCATTGGACAGCGGCGTGGAGATGCGCGCTCGGGCGGTGGCGCGAGGAGAACGACGCGCAAGGAAGGCTGCGCGCGCGGGTGATGCGCGGGCGAGGCTGTGCGCGCGGGTGACACGCGAGGAAGGCAACGCGCGAGGGTGACGTGCGATGGAGGCGCGCGAGCGGTTGTGGCTGCGGCACGCGGAAGGAAGGGGGGGCTGAAGGTAGGGTTAGGGTTTTGGGGTTCGAGAGCTCCGATCTAGGACCGCCGCTCTGATACCAAGTCGGAGGAAATAAGAGAATTGTTTATTCCTGTAACCCTAGGCTCTCTTATATAGGGAGAGACCTATGGGTAAATTACATATGGTGGACAAAAGGAAAATAAAATAATTGGAAAGATACATAGGAATGTAGAAACATCTTAACATGTCTGAAATCATAACCTTTATAATTTCATCAAATCCGATTTTCAACTACGAGAAGCTTGTTTGAATGCATAGATAGAGTTCCTTAGCTTGCACGTCTTGCCTTTCTCAACTATGAAGCCATGGGGCTACTTTATATGAATATCCTCGTTGATGTATTCATAGAGAAATGCAATCTTGACTTCCATCTTCCAGATGTCATAGTCAAGTTGTGTAGCTATAGTTAGCAATATTCTGATGGGTATAAGCATGGTCATTGGAGAGCAAGTCTTATAACAAGCGATGTCTTCTTTCTGTGTGTAGTTCTTAGCCATGAGTCATGCTTTGAAAGTCTACATTCTCATCAGGTTCCCTCTTTCTCTTGACGATTTGTCACACCTAATGGGTATGACCCCTATAGGTTGATCCTCGAGGGTTCGTACACAACAATTGTGCATGAAGTCTACTATAGATATTATTGATAACATCTATCTCTCCATATCATTCTCCATATCATGATCCTCAGAAGCTTAATCTTATGAAGTCGATAAAAAAAATACGAAGCCTTCTCCCACTTTTAAGTAGGGTCGGTTGCATGGATTCTTCCTCAAATCCATGTTGAAAGACCGAACGCAACCCTCATAAGGGGGGATCCCAGTCTTTTGTGTTGTAGGTACACTGCACTACTGTCATACCATATGAAGTCGGATCATTGTCAGATTTTTCCGGCACATAGAATCCATATCCTCTAGGTGGTCTTAACATCCTCAAACTGATTGAAGAGGTATGGGTGTTTCATTTTTAATTATCCTTTTAGTTTCTTATTTTAGGAACCTCATTATCCTCCTAGGATTCAATGAGTCCCTTTATTTCATTCTTATCTTGGTTCTTAAGGAAGTTATCTTCTAAGAATCGTATTATTAAAGATGAAAGCTTTTAAAAATCTTAAGGTCCCAAAGTAAATATCCAATACCACCCTTTATATACCTAATGAAGTAGCACTCTCTAGTGCTGGATTCCAACTTACTTGCATCCATGTCTAGGTCATCGATCAAGCAACCCTAAATCCTCTAATGTCTAACACCGTACATGGTTCCAAGCCATAGCTCACGAAGGGTTTTGGTTATAGATTTGCTTGGAATCTTATTAAGGATATATATATATATATATATATATATATTTACAGTCTCTACTGTATATACCTAGAAACTAAGAAGTAGTTATGCTAATAGTTATCATTAATCAGATCATGTCAAATATGGTTCAATTGCATCTCCCCACAACTCCATTGAGATGTGGTATATTAGGAGGAGTTCGATAGGAACGACATTCCTTTCTCTATAAGGTATTCTTTTGATTTTTTTCAAAAAAGATTGTTTGATAGGTACTGGCTATCTCGGTCAGATCAAATTCTTTTCCTCTTCCTTCTAACTTTGATTCTCATCCATATTATGAAATCTTTGAACATTTCAAAGGTTTCTAATGGATAAGGAAGACATCTCATATTACAAATAATCATCAATGGATATCACATATCATTAATGTTCATTATGGTATAGATGGTCCACATACATCAATATTTATAAAGTCTTGAATACCTTTGTATCTTACACCATTCCCATAGAAGGGTGCATTGGACATTCTACTTTGAATATAACATTCACAAGTATGTAAGGTTTGAATTTTCAACAATCTAAAGTTCTATTTCTTAGAAGTTTATTGATCTTATCAACAGATATATGTCCAAGTCATGATGCTAGACCATTTTCAAATGATCACCATCATCCTTTTGATATTTTAAGGTTTAATTTCCAGTATTAGAAATATTAATGAGCCATTCATTAGTATTCTAATTTAGTAGAGTCCTTTAGATGTTAGATTACCATCTGAAATATATCCATTATAACTCTATATGATAGGTCTATCTCGGAATGTATATACATTTTCAACAAATTTAGAAATAAACAATGAATCTATTCTAATACCTAGGTCATAGGGACACTGTCTAAGACTAAGGGCTCTCCTACTAGAAAGAAGTAGTCTATCTATTCAATGGAGATTATTGCAACGGTTGCATGAAATCCCGTATAGATGACTATTAACCTTAAGATCGAGTTTTTCAATCTTCTAAAACGTGTGCAATCGATTGCAAGTGTTGTAGAAGAATGAGATACACTTATCCGACTTTAATTTTATCTAATAAGCAAGTCGATTTCAATGATGATATGCAGATGTAGAATACGTCGTAAGTCGATTTCAATGATGATATGCATATATAGAATACACTGATGCACTATCTGAGTCCTCAGGATTCTAGATAGTTTGCATAGTCGTACTATTAGTATATCTGCTTGTTGCAGTATTAGCATTCATCAGACTCTTTGGATGTTATGTGTGGAAGTCACATAAGTACACTCAACTCTTTGACTCTTCTTACATGGGCCAGGCCCATGCTTCCTTGATCTATAAACAACCATTGCTTAAGATAAATGATATCTTAAATTGATTCTGTCATCAAGGGACTTCAATGTGAGGTTATTACAACATCTACTTGCTTCATCCCATTCATACAATATGAAAAATACAAAGCTTCCTGAAGGACTTAAGTAGAGCTAGTAGAATGATGACACTCATCATATCCACACCCATCTTAATTCTTAAAGACTTTGGTTTAGGCAGGTACTCAAACATTTGAGTACATCATCTCCTGTGAAATGAACCATGTCATTCATGATTAAATGTTGATGTTTGCCAAAACATCTCCTTCGGCTATAGAAGGATCTTGATAATTACGATCTTCATCGACATATTACTTGTAAAGCACACTCGATGAGAGATCAAGACTGTAAAGATACACAAACCCCAAGTTGTTGTTCTATTGTCTATTTAATTGTCAATCTTCATTATCATGAGGAGACATACATTGCAACCATATACATTATGTGCTCAACTGCATATACTACATCTTGATCATGGATCCAATCCGTGAAACGTGTTATGATTGAGTATAATTTTGAGTGGCTTTAGTGAATGTTATCTGAAATAAGACAATTTGCATAAATATATTTACTTTGATTAATGTTATTATTGTTTTAAATCAAAGTTTCAAAACATGAGGTATGCCAACCAAAGTATCTCAAGCAAGATCTGGGATCTCCCTTCCACCTTTGTCACGCCCCAATAATATGAGAAAATGCAAATCGGGTGAAGGAAGCTGGGACTCTTTTCGTCTTGCAAGTCTAACTAGTATTTCCCAATTCAATCTTTGACACTCGAGCCCACCACCCTTAAGGTGATGTTGATCCGTTGTCAATTGAATCAACTGTCAATAGGAATAGAACTTGCTATGGGGCAATCTAATGCCGTCTCAATTATATGGAGAACAACATTGCGGTCACTATACACATAGCCCTACTTGTTCGAGAAGCAAGGAGCTCGATCCATGTGCGCTTGCATGTCGGAGCTATGACTTCGCATAGGCGTCTTCGCTGTACAATCCATTACAACAGAACCCTTCACCTTGACGGGAGATCATGGATGTCATCTTATCCTCCATATCCCCATTCAAATTTTGATTGACCATTTCAATCATATTCTCATGATCAACCCTTTCAAAGGAAATCCAGTCTTATTAATTATAGTCTATATATTGTGTATTTTAAGTGGATTATATTAATTCAATCATATTATATCAACATTAATCCGCTACAACCAACAAACAATTCATTTGCTTGATATTACTATATAGTATACACCATCACTCAATGCATTTTATTATTCCAATTTAGTTATTAAAGCACACAGATACTTCTCATTCCACTTTTATTTGAAACGGATCCAGCCGGGTCGTACAGATTATGCTAACAGAGAGTATTTCCACTGCAAATGCTGCACATGGTGCCAATTAAATAACCAATTAGCATATCCAGGTGTAGACACTGTCACCGTTCTAATTCGAGAAAACATAATTGTACACATCGTACTAAGGGATTTTATCGATCTTTCGACCGCGTGTGATACTATATAATAATCATTCGGAAATTTAGGGATTTTAATTTTTTTAACTTCTCTAATTTCTAGTCATATCCAATGCCATCTCAATTATATGGGGAACAACATTGCGGTCACTATACACATAGCCCTACTCGTTCGAGAAGCAAGGAGATCGATCCATGTGCGCTTGCACGTCGGAGCTATGACTTCGCATAGGCATCTTTGCTGTACAATCCATGACAACAGAACCCTCACCTTGACGGGAGATCATGGATGTCATCTTATAATCCTCCATATCCCATTCAAATTTTGATTGACCATTTCAATTATATTCTTATGATCAACCCTTTCAAAGGAAATCCAGTCTTATTAATTATAGTCTATAAACTGTGTATTCTAATTGGATTATATTAATTCAATCATATTATATCAACATTAATCCGATACAACCAACAAACAATTCATTTGCTTGATATTACTTCCAATTTAGTTGTTAAAGCGCATAGATACTTCTCATTCCACTTTTATTTGAATCAGATCCAGCCGGGTCGTACATATTATGCTAACAGAGACTACTTCCACTGCAAATGCTGCACATGGTGCCAATTAAATAACCAATTAGCATATCCAGCTGTAGACACCGCCACCGTTCTAATTCGAGACAACATAATTGTACAAATTGTACTAAGGGTTTTTATCGACCTTTCGACCGCGTGTGATACTATATAATAATCATTCGGAAATTTAAGGATTTTAAATTATTTTTAACTTCTCTAATTTCTAGTCATATCAAGCAAATAAGTTGGTTTTGTATGTAAAAGTTAAACTACAACTATTGTAGTTTCAAAGTAGGGTTTGTCATGAAGCAATCATTCAATGAAGGTTGATGTTTATCAAATATTTTTTTAACTATATGAATCGTCATCTAATCATGGCAAATTCATAATTTCTATGATTTATATTGAATGATAAATATATTAAAAAATATCACAAGATTATCCAATCTTCTTCCGACCTATCTCCACTAAATATCACATATTTAAGGAAAAAAGAGTCAGAATCGAGTGAAATAAATTCGAGCAGTTTATTGGTTTGATTCTTAACATAAATAATTTATTTTCAACATGTTTCGTGACATGAAAACAATAACTAAAATTGGTTAAGTTACATATCCGAAAATCATACAAAAACACCATACCGTGGAAACCTTTCGTATCCGAATTCCAATCATCTCCAAACTTTGACGAGTTTTTTGGGATCATGTCCAGACATTCTAAACATGATTAAGTATCCCAAAATTTATTCATAATAGGCCAAAACAAAAGGCATATCATATATGCACAAAATCGATTCGAAATCGCATCTACGCGAAAACAACAAGTTCTCACGCATCCGATAGGCAAAGCCTTGTTCCCTTAGAGTTTGGATCTTATCTAAGTTCTTTGACCTAGGCTTTGATACCACTTAGAGGGAGTTGATAAAGACTCGCGCATCACGGAAGTATGGAGATTGTATCGCATACGATACATGCACAAAATCGATTCGAAATCGTATTTACGCGAAAACAATAAGTTCCCACGCATCCGATATGCAAAGCCTTGTTCCCTTAGGGTTTGGATCTTATCTAAGACCTTTGACCTAGTCTTTGATACCACTTAGAGGGAGTCGATAAAGACTTGTGCATCACGGAAGTATGGAGATTGTATCGCATACGATATAGGTCGGCTAGTCATACTAGTCGATGGGGTAGTGGGAATTAAAAAGTTTCAACGAAATTATATGATATGGGAATAGTTCCCATATTATTTCATCATGATCACACAAGTATAAGGATTACCTCTTGAAGCGTGACCACGATCTCATGACCTCTAAAGGAAGGGCCTCCTATCTCAAGTCTGATCTGACGAGAGAGTACTTGTGGGCGCATGGATGAAACACGTGGTTCCCACAATCCAAGGCGGCGATCCGAGTGATGAACCTCCTAATTTCATCATACGAAATCCACCACATTCTTCAAGAGCACGAGGTGTTGAAGAAGATGGAGTTCTACAAAGTAGTCAGTCCGGCAGCACGACAACATGATGACGGCGGAGCTCTCAACAAAATCCTATGTGGACGACCACAAAGAGTTGAGATAGAGAGATGGCACACACGTAGAGAGAGAGAGAGAGAGTTGTTGCAATTTTTGCTTCAACTGAATTGTTGTAAAAAAAGCTAGGGTTAGCCTCTCTATTATAATTAATTGGATGGTTAGCATGCACTCCTAATTGAATCAATGACCAAAATCTTATTGCAACAATTTGCAACAAAATAATTAATTTTAATTTTAAAAGAAAATAAGTTAAAGACTTTCTTCAGCAAATTTAATTCAATTAAATTGAATCTCATGTGGAAGAATTAGGAAGGAGGAGTGCCTCCTTCTTAATAGGGGTGCACAACAACCATGGAGGTTTCTCCATGGCCGCCCACTCCTATTAGGAGTGGAGATGCTCCTTTTCCTTTCCTAATTGATGAGATTCTTAATCTCCATGAAATCTTCCACATGCTGCAACAATATTATTGCTTGAATTTTTCACCAAAATAACTCTAGATTATTTTGTGACAATATCAATCATGCCATTGATAATTGTGAATCATATTCAATCATCCAATATTAAATATAAATCACATTTATATTTAATTTTATATTGTAAATCCAATCCACATTTAATTGTATAATGTGAATCCAATTCATAGTAATCTATTAATTGTAAATTCTACTTACAATTAAATCACTTTATGATATTTGTTGGGAAACATGTAGAAGTTGTTTATTCCTTGAGACCTAGGCTCTCTTATATAGGGAGAGACTTATGGGCAAATTACATAAAGTAGACATGAGAACAAAGAAATATGAAAAGAGAGTACAGAAGTATATAACATATCTCGACACTCCCCCTTAAGATGGAGCATAGATATCTATCATGCTCAGCTTGGATGAACACTTCTGGAAGGGTCCTCGAAGTAAAGCTTTAGTGAAGATATCTGCCGTTTGGTCCCCTGAACTGACATGGGTCGTAGAGATAAATCATTTCTGAATCATGTCACGTATATAATGACAATCAACCTCAATATGCTTTGTCCTCTCATGAAATGTAGGATTGTTAGCAATGAATAGTGCAGCCTGATTGTCGCACTCCAGCGACATTGGAAGAGGAACATCTATATGTAAATCAATTAGGACGGCTCGAACCTACATCATTTCTGTACATGCTTGTGCCATTGCTCTATATTCAGATTCAACACTAGATCAACAACAATAGTTTGTTTCTTTCTTTTCCATAAGATGAGAGAATTTCCAATGAAAATAGCAAACCCTGATGTGGATTTCCTGTCCTTGGGGCATCCTGTATAGTCTGCATCTGCACATGCTGAGATAGTAATAGAGTTACCCCTTTTAAATAGTATTCCTGCACCCGGAGATGACTTGAGATACCTCAGTGTCATTTGTATAACATCCATATGAGCTTTACGAGGTTGTTCCATGAATTGACTCACTCGACTGATTGTAAATGAAATATCGGGTCTAGTGATGGTAACAGAAAGGAGCTTTCCAACCAGCTCTCTGTATCTCCTCTTGTCCACCTCATCAGTATAATCATTATAGAGTTTCATGCTTGGATCCATGGGTGTAGTTGCAGGTCGATATCCAAGCATACTGTATCACTCAATAGGTCAGTAACATACTTTCTCTGAGTCATCACGAGCCCCTCTTTATTTCTAGCAAATTCCAATCCCAGAAAGTATCTTAGGGCTCCTAGATCTTTGGTAATAAATTCACGACCCAGAATTTCTTGTCCTCTTTATTCCTTGCACATCATCCCCTATAAAGAGTATATCATCAACATACACTATAATAGTAGTCATACCTCTAGAGGTTTTCTGTGTAAAAAGAGAATGATCTGCATTCGACCGTTTGAACCCTTGTTTTGCAAACAAGTCTGAGAGCTTCTGGAATCACGCTCTAGGACTCTGCTTAAGACCATAGACGGCCTTATGAAGTCTGCACACATGTGAGCACTCACCCTCAACAGCAAGCCTCAACGGTTGTTGCATGTAGACTTCCTCCTGAAGATCACCATACAAAAAAGCATTCTTGACATCCAACTGAAACATAGGCCAATCTTGCATCACAACAACAGATAAGAGAATACGTAAGGTAGAATGGCGAGCAACATGAGAGAATGTGTCAAGATAGTCTGCCCCGTACGTCTCCGTGAACCCACGAGCAACAAGTCAGGCTTTGTACCTATCAATGGTACCATTTGCATTCTGTTTCACCGTGAAAACCCATTTACAACTGACTATAGATGCCCCAACAGGGGCGGGACCAAGGGTCCAGGTACCTCTCGACTGAAGATCAACCATCTCTTCTTCCATAGCTAATCGCCACCGACCGTCGTGCAAGGCCACCTAATAGTTCCTTGGGATGGCCACGACAGATAATGCACCTGCAAACCTGCGGAAGTCGCCAGTCAAGCGATCAAAGGAGACCATGGACGCAATAGGATATCTAGCACAGCTGCGCTTCTGCTTTCGAAGCGCAATGGGTACGCCCAACTCAGTAGTCTCCACACATGTCTCCTGTACGGTTCCCTGCTCAGGTAGATCATCAGACCCATTGTTGGAAAGAATGTATTCAGAACATACCTCACGAGTGCTAGATGATGGGCGGTGACCATGAGAAGAATTAGGCCGATGAGTTTAGTGACGAGGCAAGGGGGGACCGGGGTCATAGGTGGTGGAGGTGACGATGGTGACGAAGATAATGGTGGTGGTGGCATGCATTTTTCATCATCAAAGTTTGAGGAGACCAACTAATCACCTGTAGGGAAAAATACATTACTGACTCAGAATGTGACATCAGCACTAACATAATACTTCCTGCGCAGTGGGTCATAACATTTGTACACTTTTTAAGTTCTGGAGTACCCTACAAAGACACACTTGACAACCTTAGGAGGGAGCTTGTCAATACCTGGAGACAACTGGTAGACAAAAGTGACTGAGCCAAACACACGAGGAGTAAGTGAGAATAATTCCTTCCAGGGAAAAGCAAGAGAGAAGGGATTTTTCTCACATAGAACTGACGAGGGCATGCGATTAATAAGATAGCATGCCGTAAGACAGCATCACCCCGGAATAATTGTGGAGCACGACTCTGAATGAGAAGGGTTCGTGTAACGTCAAGTAAATGACGATATTTCCTTTCGGCAACACCATTCTGTTGGGAGGTATAGAGTACATGATGTCTGATGAATAATACCTTGGATGAAAAATAATTGGCAAGAAAACGAGTACAGAATTCCAAGGCATTATTGGTTCTCACAACTTTTACAGAGGATGAAAACACATTTTACACTACAGTGAGAAAATTTTTAATAACATCTCCAGCTTCAGATTTATTCCGTAATAAGAAGACCCAAGACAGACGAGAAAAGTCATCGACTACAACAAGATAAAACCTGTGTCCCTGATGATCTGGAACACGATTGAGACCCCAAATATCTATATGGAACAACTAAAAAATGAAGCTACTGCTCCGACTTTGACGACTAGGAAATGACGACCTATGATGTTTTCCCAACTGATAAGCCTCACATTGAAAGGATGCGTAAGGAGAAATCTGAGGCAAAACACGACATATTTTCTGGAGCGGGAGATGACCAAACCGCAGGTGCCACATGAAGGAGACAAGTCAAACAGAAAGAGAAGAGATGCCAGCATATGGAGTCAGTATCAAGCGATAGAGGCTACCATGCTCACGACCACATCCAATCACCTTGCCTGTATGGATGTCCTGAAATACAAGTGAAGATGGGTCAAAAATAGCATAACAATTTAAATCCTTTATAATCTGACTGATAGAGAATAAGTTCATAGAAAATTCAGGTGCGTGCAACACATTCTGTAAATGCATAGAGGATGTCAAACTAATCTCCCTCTGTCCTGTAATTAAGGAGTAAGTCCCATCTACAAGAACCACCGTGCATCCTGGAGGGACATGTCTGTATGCTGTAAGTTGATTCCTATCTCCACACAAGTGATGCGTGGCACCAGAATCCATAATCCATTCAACTACATCAGATCCACAATTGCCAGTGAGCGTATAAGTACTACCTGACGTGCTGGAGGAGGCTGAGACAACAACATCAGAGTGACTCCCAGGGGTTGAGGAAGATATGTCAGAACTGGCTGGAGGTATAATGCCCCTCAATTGTGCTACAAGATCATTAAACCGTTGATCCATAGCGGAGGCAGCTGGAGGCTCAATCTGCTCAGCCACACAAGCAGAGGCAGGAAATCCATACTTAGAGTAGCATGTATCTGTGGTATGTCCAGGTTGATGGCAGAAGGTGCAGGGCTGACGAACACGACCTCCTTTGCCGCGAGGTCCTCGTCCACGAAATTGAGAGGAGCCTTCTCGACCTCGAGAGGCATCCATCATAGAAGAGGTTTGACTGGCAGTGGAAGATGGAACATTGATTCGACTGAGCCTACGAAAGGCCTCCTCTATTGGGGGAATGGTAGAGTCTACAAAAATATGAGAACGAGCCGCCTCATCCTCAGGATCAAGGGCTGCTATGAACACACCAACATGATGGCATTCCGATAAGTCTTCTGCTGCTCAGGTGTGGATGTCAGTGGCATGAAGCTATAAAGCTTCTCAAACATCCCACGCAGTGATGTATATAGTGAGTGAAGAGTACGCCCATTCTGCTTGATAGTAAAGATATCATGCCAAAGCTGTAGAATCTTCGTCTCATTCTTCATCTGTGAATAAGTTGCAGCAAGAATATCCCACATCGCTTTTGCTGTGGGCTGGTCAAGTATATCATTGGGGATCTCCAATGCCAATATTCCTGAAAGCCAAACCTTGGCATAAGCATCATCTGCCTCCCATGAGGCATTAACTCCAGTCTTCTCGGCCGGTTCTTCCTCGGTAAGAATGTGTTTCTTACCCGTAGACTTCATCATACTCATGAACTGCATGACCCACAGTTCATAGTTTGACCCATCCATATTTACTATAGGAAGTACCTCTGAATGCGCCTACGGAGGGAACCTCGACCTTGCTTTCTGACATGACGGCTCGAGAAGACTAGAAATGAAGGCTCGATACGGGCTTGTCTACACTAACATAGGGAGATATGGTTACATGTGTAGACTCATGCAACCAATCTCATCAAAGACAACGAATACCGACGACGACTGCCTTTAGAAGAAGAGGCGGTGGCGCAGTGGCTAGCCGGTGAAAGGAGCCACGAGGAAGCCCGGGTAGGGGCTGCGGTAGCCCAGACGGGGCTGTACGTGCCCTAGCGGGGCTGTAGGGAGCCCTGGCGGGGGCCGTAGGGGCCTGACGGGGTCACAGGGGGCCTGACAGGGGCCGTAGGAGCCCTGGCGGAAGCCCTAGCGGGGTTGCGCAGGCCTGGCGAGACCGTAAGAGACCTGGCGGGGCTGCGGGAGCCCTACTAGGCGGAGCGGGGCCCTGGCGAGGAGGAGGAGGCCCAGGCAGGGGTGTCGGAGCCTGCATGGGAGATGGCAGGCGATGGCACCGGAGGGAGGGAGGGGGCGGTAGCAAGAGGTGGCGGCACCCTACGTGGAGAGGATAGGAGAAGAGAAGGTGGAGGGGCTTAGGGTTAGGGTTAGGGTTTTAGGGCTCCAGTCTAGGATCGCCACTCTGATACCATGTTGGGAAAAATGTAGAAGTTGTTTATTCCTTGAGCCCTAGGCTCTCTGATATAGGGAGAATCCTATGAGAAAATTACATAAAGTAGACGGAGAACAAAGAATTATGAAAAGAGAGTACAAAAGTATACAACATATCTCGATAATATTATAAATAACATTCATAATATTTATAATTATTGTGGATAGTGCTATCCACGTTAATTTCGCCTATGATAATTAAATCCCATTTAATTATCTCAGACGCATCTCCACATATGTCCAAATAATGTAAATCATATTCACATTATTAATCACGATTCAATCATATTTAATTATCAATTTTACAATGCTCGGATATCATCTGATGAAACCAGTCTTGAATTCTTTCAAGGATAGCATGCCTTCTCCCTGGATACTTGGAGATAAGGACATGGCGACTGTATATTCCATGTATAGTGACTTGGGTAGTAATATCTAATCTCATATCCGGATCTAGAAGACCTCTTAGAGATGTCTGATCAAGCCAGATAGAATATCTAATATTCTCATTGCATCCGAATCATATTCAGACCAATGTCCAACATTTGGACTAAGATTGGATAACTAATCTACCGAGTGGAGTCGATAATATCCAAATTTATTTCATTATTCCCTCGGAATGATGGCGCCATGGTTATACAATCGATTAAGATCACACCACCCTCGAGTATTCTCAATACCCGTACCCTGCATACTGGAAGACCTAGAATAAACATGAAATTCTGATCTTATTTGAACTGTTTCCTTCAGCGCTTTATTGCTAAGTTTCTCATTTAATCATTGGGAGTTAGTATTGATCATATGCTTTCCGAAAACATATATCATACCTTCAAATCCTGTCCTGTTTCCAAAGTAAGACGACCAACGTTGGAATTTGGTTTATCCCAATATCTCATGGGTAAGCTCATGCCTTTTGGCTCAATAATGGATCTGTATGATCCCTTTAAGAAGCCGTATTACTCATATGCCCTCGTATGTACACTAGCTCGCCAATGTATATCATCAACCTAATGGTTTGCCTAAGGTACATACTTAGACATATAGTAATACATCCGTCTCCGGTCAGAGGATGCGTACATATACATGACAACATATGACATAGTTCTTAGTTATCTCGATCTCTTAAGTCAACTCTTTGACCTAACTCATCTACGAATCTCTATTCCTATGTAGAGGACCTGCATCAAGAGGTCGGTCAGATGTCAGCCTTTGGAGCAAGGTTGTCATCTCCTTATCAGGTTGAGATCACTTCTTGATAATCACTTGACGATGTGGTTGAGTCCTCAATCTAGCTCTTTAGATATTCGACCCTACACCAGCCTCTATGATCTAAACTTTGGATCAATAGCTATATAATACAAGATGCCATGGTATATAACCCTTTGTACTAAGGGACCTATTATACGAATACGTTATTCTTCATTTCAGATTAAGGAATGATCTGCAATAACCTTTATCGCATAATGGCTCGTTGTGGGTTCACATGTCCAACAACCTCCCTCCATGTTTGCTAACTTAGATCATGCTTATTATTCAGCATGCAACCAGTTTCTCACTTGTGCATCCATTCTTCCAACGATTAAGGCTTGCTATTGACCGAGCTGTATTGTTGTTCTCTCAATTCATGGACCTAGGCCTTGTCTACCATGTCAATTTCATGTGGCCGAGGGAGGTCATGCTTCTAGGGGGAGTAGGTAGCGAAGGCAATGGCGGAGGCTTGTTTCCTCTTATGTATTTACTAACTACCAGAGGATCAGTCTTTTGAGGATTCACGATAACAGAAACATGGATGCCCGCCTTTGCCTACTTAATTAATTAACCTGAATCTGCAGTCTAAATATCATTTACTTAGAAGTTTGAGATCATGATTTCATAGCTGAGGAAGATAGCTGTTCCTGTTGTGTTGACTATATCTTCATTATCATTGCACGCTCTATATTCCTCTAACTTCGTTGCTGCAATTGATCAATCAGGTATTGAATCTTCTCCTACATTATGTCGTATTATCGACATTGTAATTTGGATGGTTGATTTGGGTGCATCTAGCCACCTATGTGGAAATTAGAAAGTTTTATTCTTACAACAAGGACCCTAATGGATGGGCAATTTTAATTGCAACTTGCAGAAGGATTTGATTCCCTTGTTACAGTCCAGAGGGAGGTTTAACATATGCACACCATGTCGAGATGTACCTGCACATGCTAAGATGGAGTAAACCCTTAGTTGATATGCTGATTACATTGCAGAAAGCAAAGCATACATGTACTGCATACCTGCTCACATGTCATTCTACACGACAAACTGTCCAATAAATATAGGCATTGTTATGGGTTTCTCGGGCTATGGAGGTTCTCCGGTCCTATCTATAGTTATTTAGAGATAATAAGTGGCTAAGATGACATTCCTCCTATCCAAAGGCATGCGAATTCTAGTTATAACAAGTGATGCTAATGTTGTTGGTTGCGAATGGATTTTTTATGGTAAATGTTGGAGTATGCGTCATGTGTAGGTAGGTAATTGGATCCCTCTAGGGTCCAATTACCACACCCACTTATGTTTAGTCCCTCATCTATTATTCGTAGGATGTGAAGAGTCAGTGGGGACTATATAAGAAGCCCCACACCACCTGTATCAGATGAAAGAAAGTTCAATAGAAACATACTATACTTTGAGGCCTTCTCCCGTGGTTTCATTCCGCTCCTTAGGGAGTAGGATTCCATGCAAAATCTTTAGATTCAATGTTTATTCTTTCTTTATTTTCTGGCTCTGTTTATTGATTCACTTCTGCACTATAGATTTCAACATAGTATCAGAGCGGGTTTGATTCTCGAGGAAGTTTATGTTCTTTATTTATGTTCGAGATTCGAGATTCAATTATCAGAGCATATTTGTTCATATCGTTCAAGTTCTAGGGTTTCTTTTAAAACCCTAATTTATGTATATTTTGAAGATCTATTCGAGTTCAAGAATTTTTGTTCAACTCATCGTTTATTCTAAGGTTCCCGGTGAAACCCTAATTTTACACAGTCGATGCAGTCGATGATCAAAGTGGATCATTTATACAAGTTCTGATCCTGATGCATGATTTGAAGTTCTGATCCAAGTTGGAGGCACTCCATATTCTTGTTCAGAGCAGTTCTGAATCCCGAGGAGGCAGTATCCAACTCTCGAACGAGGCAAGGTTCAGAAATGCGGTATGTGGTATTCGTTCAGTTACGCGGTCTAAAGTGAGTAAGCGGATATGCGGAAGAGTACAAGGAGGTATATGCGGTTTATGCGGTTTATAATATTTTAATTGAAAATACTATAAAATAAACAATAAAATGCGATTATATAAAAACTTGATGATTAAACAAAATCTAAAATAAAAAACTTCAAATAAGATAATATAATCAATAAGATATATAAGCATGATATTATAAATTGATTATTATTTAGTATGTATATTGAATTTAATATATATATATATATATATATATACACACACACAAATACAAATTTGGATTCAACATAGAACACATGAAATCTACAAGAAAAAAATTAATGTATATATATCATGTAAATAACAAAAGGTAAAGAATAATCATAGGTATACAAATCATACACCCAAAATTGTACATATATATGTATCTCCAAGGGAAAAAATACGGTGACAGAAAATATAGAGGAAAATTGTATTTTCATATAAAATTGATTAGAAACACAAAAATATAAAGTGACAGACTGTTAGTCAATTATTTCATGTTTTATTTGAAGAATGAGAATGAATTTCATTAGATATAAAATTTAAAAAACAGTAAATAATTCTTTAATAAGTGCTGAGAACAATGGGAAAAATGGATATGAGAAAAAAATACCCAAAATCATATTCCCAAATGCAACATGTACGAGAATAATGAAAAGATGAATTAATGCAAATGATGATATAAGAGTTTCTTGAAAAAAAATCGAGTTAACGTGTCATCAACATGTCATGGATTAACATGAATCCTATCAGATATGCGGTCACATATGCCACATATTCGGACTACATATGCGTTTTGAACGCATATTGCTGCATATGGCATATGCACTTCGGTCAAGTGATCGAATACGCATATGCGGCCGCATGAACTGCATTTCTGAACACTGGAAGGATGTCTCACGTTCGATCCCTTGTCACCTCCCACGAGGCACAACACCTACTCTCGCCGCCTTCTCTTGCATAACACACCTCTGTGCGCCTCTTGTTTAACTCCACGGCGGCGGAGCATGCACCAACACCTCCAAGCGGAGGCTCCAGATCTCCAGCAACACCCAGATTTGGCGACGACACCTCATCCTCTACGAGCGGTGACGGCACTGCATCTTCCTGGTTGCGCGTGAGAAAGGGTTCGCACGATTGGAACCCTATTCGAGACGAGAAAAGGGGGGCTTTAAAGGGCCTAATTTGTTTTTTCAGAAAAAATGGCCTAGTTTTTTGTAAGTCCAATTGGGCTGAGTTGTATTTTGGGCCCAAGTTGGGTTGTATTTTATAAAAAAAGATTTTCTTTTGAGAAAAAGGTACATACAAATAAAAAAATCGTATGCTTTAAAAAGGAGGGGTTCAACTATAAAAAAGGAAAATAATCGGGAAAAAGAAAAGCCATAAAAATGAAATGACTCGTAAAAATTGATTGAAATAATGTAAGAATAAAAGCCAAAAAGAAAAATATATTTTATATCAACTTTTATGATTTTTGTTTTCCCTCATTTTCTTGTTTTCTCTCAACTTTGTCGATGCCATTATTTTCCGACAAGTCTGTGAGAAAGGGAGAGTATTGTATAGAGTTCTAAGGCTTTGATTCATACTCTCCGGATTCCAGGACAACTTTCATATTCTACAGTTCAGATTTAGATTTGACGTTCGGATTGGTTTTGAGTCTTCAGTTTGATGCGCACATGTATGCGATCATCATTGGTGTGGTTCCCATCTTTGTTTTTGGTCTCAGAGTTTTCATGTGATCCATAATGACTCCAGAGTAGAGATTCCATTCTCTACGCCATTGCGGGCTAGTGTTTTCATGTGGTTTCTTAGGGACTCCAGAGTCGAGATCCCATTCTCTGAGCCGGTATGGTAGAGACCCAGTTCTTCGACGAGGAGACTTTCAAACTTCATTCTCTAGCGACCGTGGAATCTGACGAGGATGTTTCTAGGGCTTTTCAATTCAGCCCTTCAGAGATGGAGCAGTAGTCCACATGATGCGCAATCTTCTATATGTGGCGGGCCAGAGTATTCCGACGAGGAGACTCATTCAGTTTCAATAACTCTGACATGTGCAGTACAGAGCACATGTTCTTCAGCGAGGAGACTTAGTTCAACTCACACTCCAGTCCTTCTGTTCCTCCTCACATGCACAACATAAGAAGCAACGTCCTCGACATCAACCGACATTTGTGTAAGCTTTAAGTTGATATTATCCATAATGTCTTGTGTTGTCGGTTTGAGTGATTTCTTTCTCTGTGTCCAAGATGAGCATCGCATGGTCCAGCTTGAGGGGGAGTGTTGGAGTATGCGTCACATGTAGGTGGGTAATCAGATCCCTTCAGGGTCAGATTACCACACCCACTTATGTTTAGTCCCACATATACTATTCGTGGGATGTGGAGAGTCACTGATGGCTATATAAGAAGCCCCACATCACCTGTATCAGTTGAGAGAAAGCTCAATATAAACATACACCCTTTGAGGCCTTCTCCCGTGGTTTCATCCTGCTCCTTAGGGAGTAGGATTCCACATAAAATCTTTGTGTTCAATGTTTATTCTTTCTTTATTTCCTTGCTCTGTTTATGGATTTGCTTCCGCACTCTAGATTTCAACAGTAAAGCACAAAGTAGATGGTAGCGTAGAATGCTACATAGACAAATTAATGGTGAGAAGCTTTGCCCAAATGTATGGCATTGATTATTATGGAACATTCTAGCCAACGACACAACATTCTACCTTCTGTAATATTCTTGCAATTGCAGTCATAAAAAGATGCCTTTATTCCAACTGGATGCCGGGAATATCTTTTTATGTGGTGATTTAAAGGAGGAAGTCTACATGCAACAACCATAACGTTTCACTTCTCAGTTGGAGTGCTAAGAAGGCATGTAGATTTCAGAAGGCTATCTATGGCCTGATTTAGATCCACAAGCTTGGATTCAGAATCACTCTAAGCTGACGAAGGGCAAAGGTTTACCCACTTAACGTTAGATCATTCTTTATTTGTTACAAAGTTTAGGGTAGATCGATTATTTTGGTATTTGCCGATGATATCATCATTAGTATATGTTGGAATAAAAGAGTGCGTTGTTATTTCTGAGAACCCTAGGCTCTCTTATATAGAGGAGAGGCTTATGGGTAAATTACATAAGGTGGACACAGAAAAATAAAACTAAAGGAAAGATACATAGAAATATGTAAATATCTCTACACTCCCCCTCAAGATGGAGCATAAATGTCAATCATGCTCAGCTTGGATGAACACTTCTGGAATGGTCCTCTGAGCAATGGCTTGGTAAATATGTCTGCAGTTTGTTCTCCTAAACTGACATGTGAGGTAGAAATCAAGCCCTTCTGAATCATATCTCTAGTTTAATGGCAATCCACCTCAATATGTTTTGTCCTCTCATGGAACACAGGATTGTTTGCAATGAATGAGGCAGCCTGATTATCACATTGTAACTGCATGGGTAGAGGAACATCTATATGCAAATCCACTAATACTGCTCGAACCCACATCATCTCTGTACTTGCTTGCGCCATAGCCCTATATTTAGATTCAGCATTTGATTTCGTCACAACTGTTTGTTTCTTGCTTCTCCAAGAAACAAGAGAGCTGCCAACAAGTAGATTTTCTATCCTTGGGACACCCTGCATAGTCTGCATCAGCACACACGGATACAGAGAGAGTTTCTCCTCTCTTGAAAAATAGTCCCGCGCCTGGAGAAGATTTTAGGTATCTCAATATCATGTATATAACATCCATATGTACTTGTCGAGGCTGCTCCATGAACTGACTCACTCGACTCACAACAAAAGAGATATCTGGTCTGATAATAGTAATATAAACGAGCTTTCCCACCATCTCTCTGTATCTCCTCGTATCAACTTCATCTGTATCATCATCGTATAACTTTATGCTAGGATCCATAGGAGTAGTGGAAGGTCGACGCCCAATCATACCCGTCTCAACAAGCATGTCTGTAACATATTTTCTTTGGGTCATCACAAGACCCTGCGCATTCCTAGCAAATTCTAACCCTAAGAAGTACCTTAGGGTACCCAGATCCTTAGTCACAAACTAACTGCCCAGGAATTCTGTTGCCATCTTGATTCCCTGCTCATCATCTCCTGTAACAACTATGTCATCAACATAGATCATGATAACAACTGTACATTTAGGTGTTCTCTGCATGAATCGAGAATGATCCGCATTTGACCTCTTGAACCCCTGTCGTTCGATCAGATCTGAGAGCTTTTGAAACCATGCCCTTGGACTTTGTTCAAGACCATATATTGCCTTATGGAGTCTACAACCCTGCTGACACTCCCCCTCAGTAGCAAACTCCGGAGGTTGCTGCGTGTAGAACTCCTCCGGTAGATCTCCATATAAGAATGTATTTTTAACATCGAGTTGAAATAAAGACCAATGACGTGCCACAACAACTGAAAGAAGAACACGTAAAGTGGAGTGATGAGCAACCGGTGAGAACGTGTCCATATAATCAACACCATAGGTCTACATAAAACCACGGGCCACTAATCTTGCCTTGTAGCGATCAAGGCTTCCATCTGCAGATGTTTTATAGTAAACACCCATTTGCAAGTAATAATAGATGTGCCAGGAGGAGCAGACACCAAACTCCAAGTACCACGTGATTGCAAAGCAACCATCTCTTTTTCCATAGCTAGACGCCAACGACTATCTTTGAAGGCCTCCTGGTAAGTTCGTGGAATTTCCACGGCAGATAGAGCAACTGCAAATCTCTGAAAATCTCCCGTCAGGCGATGGAAAGAGACCTGGGAAGAAAGTGGGTAGGACGCACATGTACGCTTTTGCTTCCTGATGGCAATGGGTAAGTCCAGGTCCTTAGAAACCTCATCCTGTACTGATCCTTGTACACAAACAGCTCCAGACCCATCGTTAGAAATCATGTATCAGAACAAACCTAGGGCGTGCTGGATGACTGGCGATGTCCATGAGCAGAAGCTGGCCGATGGGTATAGAATTTTGGCAATGGTGGCACAACAGTCACAGGCGACTGTGTAGTGGGGGGTGGTGGAAGTGGTGGTGGTGGTGGTATGACCGACAGAGGAGACAACTGACTCGTAGGAGGAGGTGGCACATAGATTGCAGGATCATATTCTGAAGAAGTCAGTCTATCATTTGTAGGAGAGAAGACCATCACAGATTCAAAGAGTGTGACATCAACACTGATAAAGTATTTCCTACGTAATGGATTATAACACCGATATCCCTTCTGAGTTCTGCAGTACCCCACAAACACGCATTTGACAGCCCTAGGTGAGAGCTTGTCAAGACTTGGAGTCAACTGGTGGACAAATGCAACAGAGCCAAAGACACGAGGAATAAGAGAGAACAACTCCTTCTCAGGAAATGCTATAGAGAAAGGAATTTGCTCACCCAAGACCGATGAGGGCATGCGATTTACCGGATAACAGGTCGTAAGAATTGCGTCACCCCAAAACGAATGTGGAGTACAACTCTGAATAAGTAGGGTCTGAGTGATGTCAAGTAGATGACGATGTTTCCTCTCTGCAGCACCATTCTGCTGTGAGGTGTAAGCACATGATGTTTGATGAATTATACCACGGGAGGAAAAGAACAACGAAAGTGCACGAGTACAAAATTCCAAAGCATTGTCAGTCCTCACAAATTTCACAGAAGAAGAGAAGAAGAGAAAACATTCTGCACTTCATTGATAAACGTTTGAATCACACCTCGTGCTTCAGATTTATTCTTAGAAACACCCAAGTCAAACGAGAATAATCATTTACTGCAACAAGATAAAACCTGTGTCTTTGGTGATCAGGGACACGACTTGGACCCCAAATATCGATATGAACTAACTCAAAAAGGGAGCTACTGCTCCGACTCTGACGACTAGTAAAAACGGACCGATGATGTTTTCCCAACTGACACGCTTCACACTGGAAGGACGATCCTGGAGAAATCCGCGGCAAAATACGACACATCTTCTGAAGAGGGAGGTGGCCAAAGCGAAGATGCCAGGTATATGGAGATACTAGTCCCGTGGAATGGAGAGACGCGCCTGCATAGGGAGTACGGACTACACGATACAAACCACCCTGCTCACCACCACAACCAATCACTCTGCCCGTAAGAATGTTCTGAAAAACAAGAGACGATGGGTCAAAAATAGCCCGACAGTTCAAATCCTTCGTAATCTGGCTAATGGATAATAAATTTATGGAGAAGTCAGGAGCATATAACACATTCTGCAGTCTCATAGAAGGCGACAAACTAACTTGTCATGTGATCGGGGAATAAGTCCCATCGGCTATCACCACAATCCACCCTGGAGGAACCTGTCTATATGCGGTAAGCTGCTCTCTGTCTCTACATAGGTGATGTGTCGCTCCTGAGTCCATAATCCATTCTATAATCGTAGGCCCATCACAAGAGGTAAGATCATAAGGACTACTTGAGGTACTCGTCGTAGCGGATGTATTGGCAGATGCAGAGGCTGCCACATCTGAATGGCCTCCTGGAGCTGTGTCAGGAGGCACGATGTTCCTCAGTTTGGCAACGAGGTTATTAAATCTCTGATCCAAGGAAGAAGGTGCAGGAGACTCAACTTGTTCTGCTACCCATGCCGATGCTGGGAAACTATGCTTCGAATAGCATGTATCCTCGGAGTGGCCAGGACGATGACAATAAGTGCAGGGCTGACGGATCCGACCCCCCCGACCACGGGGTCCACATCCACGAAAAGTAGATGAACCGCCTCTTCCCCTGGAGGCGACCATTGCTGAAGACGTCTGGCTAGTAGTAGAGCTCTGGATAGTGATCCGACTATGTCGACGGAGAGCTTCCTCCATAGGAGGAATACTTGCATCTGCAAGGATCTGAGAGCGAACATCATCATACTCTGGATCAAGTGTAGCAAGGAATACTCCAACCATGGTAGCATTACTGTATGTCTTCTGCTGCTCAGGAGTGGCCGTCAAAGGCATGAAGCTGTAGAGCTTCTCAAACATCCCTCGTAAGGATGTGTACAGTGAGTGAAGAGGTCGTCCGTTCTGTTTTACTGTAAAAATATCATGCTGCAGTTAAAGAATCTTGATCTCATTTCGTGCCTGCGAATATGTCGCTGCGAGGATATCCCACATTGCTTTCGCCATGGGCTGATGCATCACGTCATTGGCGATCTCTATCGTCAATGTCCCAGACAACCAAACCTTGACATACGCGTCATCCGCCTCCCACGAGGCGTGAATCCCTGTTTTCTCCATCGGGTCATCGTCGGGTAAGGATATGTTTCTTACCGTCAGATTTCATAAGGCTCATGAACTGCATCGCCCAGAGCTCATAGTTCGTCCCGTCCATCTTGACAATCGGTGCCGGACCTCTGAAGGCACCTATGGCGGGTACGTCGACTTTGTTGTCTGACATGATGTCGGATGAAGATCACATGGTATGTAGACCAATAGAGATATGTCTACAATGACATGTGGGGATTTGATTGCATACGTAGACCTATGCAGTCAAATCCATCGACTTAGGCGTACAAAAAGGAAGAGGGGGCAGGGGCGAGGGCCGACGACACCGGAGGCTGATGGCCTAGGCAGATGCCGGTGGTGGGCTGGAGGGGCGCCGCGCCCGGGCTGGAGAAACGACGGCGCCCGGGCTGGAGAGGCAGCGACGCCCGGGGAGGAGATGCGGCGGCGCTGGGGAGGAGAGGCGACGGCACCGGGAGGAGAGAAGGGGGGGCTGGCGGGTAGGGATTAGGTTTAGGGTATACGAGCTCCGGTCTAGGACCGCCGCTCTGATACCATGTTGGAATAAAAGAGTGTGTTATTATTTCTGAGAACCCTAGGCTCTCTTATATAGAGGAGAGACCTATCGGTAAATTACATAAGGTGGGCACAGAGAATTAAAAATAAAGGAAAGATATATATAGAATATAGAAATATGTAAATATTTCTACAGTATAGATGATGCACATGGCATATCTAAGATCAAGACCTTCCTTGGAGAATACTTTATCACCAAAAACCTTAGGGATCTTTATTATTTCCTTAGCATAGAGTTTACTCAGAATCACAAAAGGTTAGTAATGAGTCAAAGAAGTTCGTTATATACCTCCTTGAGGAGACATACATGACAAGATGAAATCTCGACATATCCATATTTGAAGCTCTATGACGATGATAAACATGAGATTAATAACGTGCAATATAGAGATATCCCTTTTGTAGTTAGCGTGTCAGCCAGTTCATGAGTCAACGAACATGCATACAAATGCAGTCATGATGATTTTCAGGTATCGAAGGTCTTGTAAGGATGTGGTCTTTTCTTTAAAAAGAGAAATTCCTTGTCTCTCTCTCGATATGCTGATATAGATTACACATGTCCAAACTAGAGAAATTCCACCCCTGGATTTGCAATTTATATTGACTATGTATATTGGAGATGCTCGTCAAGCACAAGGTAGTCGCCAATATTAGTGTATCAGTGTAAAGTTAGAGTACAGAGCTATGATTTAGGCCACTACCGAGATGACGTGGGCTAGATTTGTGATGACATACTTATTTGTGAAGGTGCCTCTCGCTATGCAGCTAGGGTGTGACATATTGGCCACATTATTCAGAGAGGATAGTCCATTTTTTGAGAGCAACATGTCTATTAAAGTAATCTGGCATCCCACTCGTGCTATGATCCAAAAAGGATTTATTTTTATTTCTCACGTCTGCTAATGAGTTCTGATTGCTGATATTTTTCTTGAAGCATCATGGTTCATTGCAGATGTTGATGTTGAGCTTGATTGGCATCTAGGTTCAACGGAAGTGTTGAGATATTAGTAGTTGTTTTTTATTTTTAGCCTTTTTTTCCTTTTTATTTCGTGGTCATTCTATTTTTAGCATGTTGTCCACTATATAATTGAAGACATTTAATCCAATAAAATCAAGTAATTCGTTTATCTGTTTCTCAGTAACCAGACTCTAGACGTAGATATAACATCTTTCAACAATTATCATTTCTGGAACATTACAAGTTTCCCTTTCGACTTTTGCAAAAGGTGTTTTTTTTCCAAATATTATCTTTACCCATTAGGTTATCCAGGTTACACTGTTGTGCCTTCCTCCTAACATGCGATGCCATGATATGCAGAAATTTGAGGGCCAGTGCAGGCAAGGAGCACCATTTTTGGATGAAACGCGATTCTGCTGGATCAGGGCAGAAAGCTTTGCACCTTGTTCAACTGGTTGAGTACTCCCAATTAATAATCGCACAATGTTTATTATGTATCGATACTCCTTGAATATAAGCTTGATTCTGTCTATGTACCTTTGTTTGGTTTTACATTTAAAATATCATTATATTCCTTAGAAGAGGCTCCTTCATACAATAGATTTATAATTTCTTCAACCAATTCTGGAGCATCGCTGGAGGCTGTATAAGGACTGCTGGGGCAATTGCCCCACTCTAGTTTTAAGGTTTATCAATTTTCAAATGTACCTATTATGTAGGTTTGGATCCAATTGTGCCTTTCATGGTCTTTCACACAATTGGTCAATTGTGCCTTTCATGGTCTGTCATGGACAATTGTGCCTTTCATGGTCTTTCACACAAATAATGAATGGTCGGACAAGAACCTACATAGTCCCAGCCTCCCTAGGACCTCAAATAGTTTCTTTAACCAGGTTCACGAGCTTTGCTTAAGGATGTAGGTAGTCTTTCTCAGCAAGCATACTTTCAAACACTTTTTTTGTTCCTTGAAGCTAGGAGGTTGCTGCATATAGACAACCTGCTGTAGATCACCGTAGATGAATGCACTCTTCACGTCAAGATGAGAGTCAAATTCCTAAGTAGTACCTGGGAAATACATAAATACCTAGGTTCTACGTAATGTTTTTTTTTTACTCAAAAACTACAAAGGTGTCGCATGTTCAACATGCGACACCCCTTAAGTTTTTTTTTTACCCAGGAACTGCGTTAGTGTCGCATGTTCAATATGCGCTATAGATAGCGCATATTCAACATGCGATATCGACCCTAATTAAGACCCGCGCCCAGCGGCCTTCTCATTTCCCCGCGCCCTTGCCCGACTCCCACCTTCCTCTCCAGCGACCAGCCGCCCCCGACGCCCTCCTCTCCACCCTCATCTTTTGGTCTCCTCCTCTGTCAACAACACCCATTTTGGTCACTCCTAGCCCCGCGGAACACTCCTTTTCCGTGTTTTCAGTGATTGTCACCGTCCTAGCCGTCCCCGCTTCTCGTTAGGGCTAATCACCGGCTGCGAACAATCGGACTTGGTAAAACGTTTTTTTTTAATTTTTTTTGTATCATATGCATATTATTTTCATTTCTCGAATGTATGACGTTTGCTTGTGCGTTGTGTCACGTATTAGGTTAGAATGGAGCAGTTGTATTGTATGTGTCATGTGAGTAGTACACTCATGTCCGGATCGTCAACCAACGTGAGGGGGTTTGTGTTGACTCCTAATATGACGTTCGATGAGATGTTGAACTTGGTTTGCCGTAAGTTCAACTTGGATGTTGACAGTCAAAAAATCCGATTATTACATCGCGTCCCTCGAGGCCCAGGGGAGGAACCATCATTTTCATCTATTGTCGATGATGATGATGTGCAGACAGTTATTGTGTACGCTCGGACCATTGGGAAATCAATGCCTACCGATATTTATGTTGAAGATGTATCTGTGAGCGAAGTCCCAACTGTTATGACTAACAACGAATCGTCTGGAGTCCCGAGCACACAAGCAGCAGTTGTCCGCAGCACACCACCAAGAATTGTCCCAACCACGGGACCCGACCATGATACGGATGCGCCTGTAACGCAGCCAAGCACGGTTCAGGATTTGGGCTTGAGTGAGCCGTTGCTGCGAGAGGTTAACCGGATGGATCAGGATTTCATCCCTTGGGGTACCGATGATGACCTGGAAGAAGGTAGCGAAGATGTCGAAGATGATCTGATGGACGAGGAGCTCCCAACTGATGAACAAACCGCGCATACTATTACACCCCGTATACCCTTTTTTGGGGTTAGAGGGTCTAATACTCGTTCAACATATGAAGACGACATTCGAAGCAAGTCTAGACTTGATGGTGTTGCTGACGAAATCCGCAAGGGTAGGACGTTCAAATGTAGGGAGGATTTGGTGTACGCTGTGAAGAAGTTCCACATTCTATCACATTTTGACTTCATTGTCAAGGAATCCACCAGCTTGATATGGTCGGTTTTTTGTTCGCAGAGAGCAAATGGTTGTGTTTGGTATTTACGAGGACATTTCAGAAAATTTGATGGACTGTGGGTGATCTCCAAGGTTGTTGGGGCACACACTTGTATAAACCCAACGGTTAATCAAGATCACCCTCAGTTGGACTACAAATTCATGTCCAGATCGTTGCTAACTCTTGTTAGGGATGACCCTAATGTTCGTGTATCTAGTTGTAGAGCTCACATCCACGAGATGTACAACTACTGGGTTTCAAGGAAAAGGGCTTGGGATGCTCGAAGGAAGGCCATCGGAATTGTATTTGGTGACTGGAAGAAGTCATATGCCGAAATGCCTTTTCTTTTGCATGCAATGAAGGCCGCTATTCCAGGGACTGAAATTGATATTGAATACAGCGACCATCCTGATCCGCGCAAACCTCTCTGCCGCAGATTTGAACGATGTTTTTGGGCTTTTGGTCCTTCCATTGAAGCATTCAAATATTGTCGGCCACTGATTAGTGTTGACGGGACACATTTGTACAGGAAGTACAAACAGAAACTGCTCATTGCTTGCGGGGTTGATGGGGATAAACATATTGTCCCCCTTGCATTCGGGATCGTCGACGAGGAGTCCTTGTCGTCATGGAAGTGGTTTCTTTCGTTGGTTCGTCTAAGGGTAATTGGCATGCGAGCTGGACCAATCTGTATCATCTCCGACAGGCATTCTGGTATAAAAGCCGCTATGAAAGATGCTGACGTGGATTTATTAGAACCCTATGCATATTGGCGTTTTTGTACGAGACACGTGGCGAGCAACTTCAATAGCGTCTTTAGAAATGGTTCCATGAAATCTCTGGTGCAAGCAGCAGCATTACAGACGACACCTAGGAAGTTCGCGTACTTCATGAGGAAATTACAAGAGTGGAATAATGGAGCAGCTAGATGGTTTTCAACTCATGATTGTCGTCGTGAGCAATGGACCTTGGCCTATGACGGTGGGTATAGGTTTGGTCAGATGACTACAAATCTGAGCGAAAGCTATAATGCAGTTCTTAAAGATGCCCGTTGCTTGCCAATCTCTGCGTTAATTGAGAAGACATTTTATAATTGTGTATCATACGTCATTCAACATTTTGAAGAAGCAAGCGCAGCCATTGCTGCTGGTCGAAAATTCACGCATTACGCATCCACAGAGTTGACCCGTTGGACTGCAGCTGCGAATGGACACACAGTTACCCAGGTACAAGTACAACCGCAAATATTATTCGAGGTGTCTACCAGGCCTCGACGGACGTCTAATGGTATTCGCGGGCGCAAACAGTACACAGTGAACTTGCTTCAAAGGAAATGCACTTGCAACAAGTGGCAAATATATCGTATCCCATGTTCCCACGCCATTGCAGTCATTTCAAAGCATCGGGTTGATGTAGATTCCTATGTTGGAGAGTGGTACAACATGCGAGGAATTGTTGGGTGTTAGGCCACTGCCCGCAGACATAGTTGGCAGCAGGGTGTCAGCAAGCTGGCTGTCCACCAATTTTTCAGAGTTGGCTGAGGATGCAGACGAGCTAGTCGTACAGAGACACGCTCGAGCATACATTTTGCAGTTGCTTGGTGGAGTACTTTTCACGGACAAGTCTGGATCCTTGGTTTCACTTATAGCTCTACCACATCTACAGGATTTTGAGTTCTCTGGGACATTGAGCTGGGGATCGGCCGTACTTGCATATCTTTACAGACATCTATGTTTGGCAGCGGACATGGCGACCGAGGAGATTGGAGGCTCGGTCATCCTACTTCAGCTCTGGGCTTGGGAGCATTTCCCCCACATTGCTCCAGTTGTTAGGGACGGCAGAGAATGGTACGGGCGCCCGTTAGGAGTCCGCTGGGCAACGGCGTTTGCCCATCGTAGACAGCCCACACACGTGGTGAGACCCTACAGGGATGCTTTTGACATGCAATCACCGACCAGGTAATTTTACATTTGAAAATTTTTCCAATAACAACAAAACAAATACTAATCGTAATACAATTTTTGCATTCAGGTATTTTGGACTCCCTATACGGATGAGATCCGCGCCCATCTCCCAGCCAACTCTCTTGAGGGCGAACAAATTTGGAGAGCTGAAGTGCCTTTGATATACTTCCACATTGTGGAGTATTACTACCCAGATCGGTTTAAGAGACAATTTGGGGGTCTTCAAGGCATCCCAAAGCGTTGCTCCACATTTCCAGAACTCCACGCTATCGATTTGAGGGGGAAAGTACATGTGGATTGGAGGGCGAAACACAGCTTGTATATTGCACGCTGGGAAGAGCGGGAAGTTAGAACTATTCGCATCGATCAGTCCAGAGGGGTATTCGCGACGCCCGATTACAAGCAATGGTATGGGACCATTACTCGAAGATTTATCGGACGTTTGGGGGCAACCCTGGCAAGCAACGTAAGTACTCGAACTATAACTTTTTGGTAAATTAATTAACAAAATTGTTTCAAATTTACATCTACGTATTTTCCTTGGATGCAGCTCGCTCTGTGGAGCCGTATCTACGACATTGGACACGAGGAATGCCGCGAGATTGCGGCACAAGCGAAGGCGGAAATGACGGAGTGGCTGTCATTACATTTTGCGGATGCAGTCACGTTACATGACGAGCGTGCAGATGTGGCCAGGGAGGAGGCATGGCGGGGAAGGGCAAGAGGACGGGGACGAGGAAGAGGTCGTGGTAGGGCACGTGAACAAGTCGCGGAACCCATGGACTTTGAAGAGGCCGCTGCGGAGGATGATAACATTGAGCAAGGAGACTACTTCACACCTGCCACCGAGCGACCAAGAGAGGACTTGCCAACGCCTCAAGCACCGTTGAGGCAAGGATTGGACCCCAGCCAGACACGACCAACTTACTGCACACTAACGCCGCCGTCTATGCCTACATTCGAGGAAGATGCCGCAGGACCCTCTCAGATCCACATGATAGACGAAGCGAACCGTCTATTACCGTTCCATCCTCCAGATTCTACGATTACATACCATAGGAGGAAAAAACGTTGAATTGTAATCAATGTAATTTTTAATATGATGCAAAAAATGTAAAGTGTATTCATGAACAAGTCTATATTGAAATGTCCTCTTTGATGTTTGGAATGTCTACAGTGTTTGCATTGTCTGGAATGTTTACAAAAATGTCTATTTACATTAAAAACATGGGAATGTCTACAAAAATGTGTTTCCAAGGGTTTTTAAAAACTTGACATTCCAAAGCCCACACTTGGACAGCCATTTTCGCCGAAAACTTTACTGTAAAGATGACGCATTTTGAACATGCGTCATATGTTCAATTTTCAAAGCACACACCTGCCCCAGGCATTCCGATGAAAATTTCCTGGAAGGATAACGCATATTGAACATGCGTTATCCCTTCATGTCGCATATACAACATGCGATACCTATACAGTGAATTTCGAGACCTGCGATACCTGTACAGTCCATTTCGATAGGAATTCCCTGGACATATGTCGCATGTTGAATATGCGCTATCTATAGCGCATATTGAACATGCGACACTAACGCAGTTCCTGGGTAAAAAAAAACTTAAGGGGTGTCGCATGTTGAACATGCGACACCTTTGTAGTTTTTGAGTAAAAAAAAAAGATTACGTAGAACCTAGGTATTTATGTATTTCCCAGGTACTACTTAGGAATTTGACTCTCAAGATGATGGAGGGACCAATCTAGTTGTACTGCCATTGAAACGAGAATCTGAACTGTCAAAAAATGTACGACAAGGGAGAAGGCATTGAAGAAGTCAACACTGTATGTTTGCATAAAGACTTTAGAATGAGAAATCAATCCATCCGATTTGCATTTTACTACCAAGACCAACTTAGATTCAACCACCACGTTATCACCAGGTAGATCTATCAATTGCCATATACCATGAGATGAGGATGACTACCTCTTCTTCCATTGCAAGTCACCATCTAGAGTCGTGGAATGCCTTGATATGATTGTCATATCTCTGTTGTTGATACTTGATAGATCCTCGATAAATCGTTTGTAGGATGGTCCTAGATCTGAGAAAGATATTAGTATAGAGATCGGGTGCACGATGCATTGCCTTTTTCATCTCTTGAGGACTCCATGGATATCTATCATATTGGTGGTTGGATTGTCTTTGTAGTAGTTTCTCTCGAGGAAGAGATGCTGTCAGTTTGTGAAATTTATGTTGAAGGACTCTCCTTGGTAGGAGGAGATGCCGATTCAAAATGGAGTTGTCTCCGCTGATGCTGAAGCCTGCACCGAGTATCTTGAGGTATAAGGACATGTGTCGATATAGTCTTTGAGATTGTGGGAGGTGGAGACACATGGGTAATTGTACTAGAAAAGAAGGGGATAGATTCACAAGAAGTAGCATCTTACGTATTGTTTTTGTGGCCTTTGGTCATACAACAACATCCCTTCTGATTCCCAACATACATTAAGAAAAAAACATTTGACTACCTTAACAACCAACTTGTCCCTTCCAAAACTAAGAATATGGACAAATGCAACATACCTAAATACTTTGAGAGGAACTGTAAATACCCACTTTTTAAGGTAGAGAATCTTAATAGGAACTTTCTTATCAATAGAGGATGATGGTATGCGGTTTATGAGAAAAGCATAAGTGAGTACTGCATCACCCAATATGAGACGGAAATATGATATTGTATGATGAAGGTGCATGCAATATCAAGAATGTGTTGATGTTTTCATGCGACAACCCTAATCTGTTGTGAGGTAAGATTATATGTAGATGATGCACAATTCTTTAGGTGGAGAGAAAAAACTGAAGATTGTTTGAGAGAAACTCCCTGACGTTATCATATCGAAGAGTTTTCACATTGACATCTGAATTAGGGTTTTATTTGATTGACAAAATTCACAATAACATAAACGTCATAATTATTTTTCAGCAGAAATGTGTGACAGATCAAGAGACGTGTGACGACAATGTCTCATGCAGTGTTGGTCAATGGTCGTCCCGAAGGAGGTTTTTTCCAACCCCAAAAGAGGATCAGGCAGGGTTGTCCTTTGGCACCACTTTTGTTCGTTATTGTGGTGGATGCATTAGCGGTTATGAGGAGGTTGGCGATGGATGGGAGGTGGTGCTCGGGATATAGAAGGAAGGAGATGTCCATTCCGATTTTGCAGTACCCCAATGACAATGCTTTTCCTTGGGGTTGAGGAGGATAAAATTCGGAGGGCCTTGTCCGTCATGGACATCTTTGGGGCTATATCGGGGTTGCAGATCAAAAAAACTAAGTCAGTGGTGGTTCCTTTTGGATTGACTGAACTGGAGGTGTGACTTGCTTCGGAGGTGTTGGGCTGCCCTTCGGCCGCATTGCCAATCACATAGCTAGGGCTGCCTTTAGTAGCAGGGGGGCCAAAGGTGAGGGATTGGGGAGCTCTTCTGGCGAGACTGGAAGGGAGGTTAGCAGGGTGGAAGGTGAGGTTGCTATCGAGGGAAGGAAAGTTGATTCTGCTGAAACACGTGCTTTCAGCCATCCCAGTTTTCTTTTGCTCAACGAGGGCTCTGCCGGCAGGGGTGCGCTCCAAGATGGAGGCATTAATGAGAAGATTTCTTTGGTCAGATGGGAGGCAATTGGGGAAGTGTATGCTTCTCGTGGATTGGGGGCGGGTGATGACATCGAAGAATAAAAGCAGACTGGGGGTATTGAAGGTGGGGGATGTGAATAAGGAATTCATGGCAAAATGGGTGGTGCAGCTTTGGGGAAAGTCGAAAGACTTGTTATGTAGGTTGATGAGGAAGATTTATGGGATCTCGATGGATATGAAGGTTTCTATTGGGCGCCACCCTTTGTCCTTATGGAGGGGTCTTACACATGTAATCCCTGATCTGGCGGTTAAGTTAAGGCCCATTATAAGGAACAACGTGAATTTCAGATTTTGGCGAGATGACTGGACATGGGCATGCGTATTGGGGGAACGATACTCGAGGCTGTGGCTGTTAGTGGTGGATAAGGAGGAGATTGTTCAGAGGGGTTGGGAGCGAGGGTTGTAGTCTCCAGTTTGGAGTTATCGGATCAAAGGATTGAGGACTTCTTGGCTCTAGAGGTGGAGCTGGCGTAGGTGGAGGGACCGTCAGGGGACAGAGATCATTACATTTGGGGTGATGGTGGTTTCTCCGTGAGAAAGGCATATTAGTTTCTCGCACTGTTGTAAAGGTCGGCCGACTAGGCCGACTAGTCGGTCTGACTAGTCGAGTCGGGGGGGTAGCCGACTCGACTAGGCCTAGTCGGCCATTAGTCGGTCAACCCGACTAATCGGGCCGACTAGTCGGCCGACTTTTACATAGAGGTTTTTTATTTTTTATTTTTTTAAATCAAACCTATTCTAATATGCTTAATGTTATATTTAAAGTCAATTACTCCTTTTGTTTCATTATAATAGTATAGAAAATGTTTGAATATATGCAAATATATAGGAATATATGTATAAAAATGATTTATATTGCAAATATATAAGAATATATGTATAAAAAATGATATATATATTAAAAATAAATAAAAAATTCAAAACCGACTAATGGCCGACTAAATCCGATAAGTCGCCCGACTGCTGATTAATCCTTAGTCAGTGACCCCACCGATCGAGTACCGACTACCGCTTTCTGCAACCTTGGTTTCTCGTAGAGGCAGGGGAGGAGGTGGAGGAAGAGATGGCAGTAGATATGCGGATTATTTGGACAAGCAAAGTGCCGATCAGAATCAAGGTCTTTCTTTGGTTGTTCAGGTTTGGCAGGATTCTCACCAAAGGACACAGAGGGCAGTTGATGGAGATTGCGGATGTCTCGTGTGATAGATGTGGGCTTGCGGCAGAAGAGTTTGAGCACCTTTTTTTTCTCGTGTCCATCTTCAGTGCTGAGGAGAATGGTGGATCTTCCATAGCTCTTTGGGGGGGGGGGACTCTCGAGCTTTGGGGGGGGGGGGGGGTTAGATCGATTTATGGTTTTGAACACGAGGCCAACACATTCCCTTTTGCGTTTTGAGCAATTTGGCGGGCTAGGAATGGCGTCATTTTTGGGGGACGGGGCATACTTTTTACATAGAGAATGTAATTGAACACTGTAGGGCGCTATGCAGAACATGGAGCGGTAATGATATGTAGCTGCATGTAATTAAATGTAACCGGTTTAAATATTATATATATAATTTATTTTGCAGTGGTTAACAATGTGGGGCCACCATGAGTACATCCATCTCCTCATCCATTGTTCGTTTCCAACCATGGTCTTGTGATGCACTATGATGGTCCCGAGTATAGATTAGCCATCGGAGCATCTGTAAATTTCCTGTTACAACTGGATAGACTGTCGGTGGAAGTAAAATGTGACATGGGATGTATAGTACATTACCTTTTTGTTCGCCACAGAGCTATAGGGAGTTCTGGTGGAGCATCCAGGGTTGTAGTGGTGGGGATACTTGAAGGGGGCACATCATCCTGCAGTAAGGAATATGCAAATGGTATATGATCAGAAGAGGTAGCGTGGTTCCATTTTTATACTATGGGTGGGGGTGGTAGCTTTAGATGTATATCGCTGACAGACTGCATAAGTAGCCGGTCTGTTCAAAGTAAGTGATGTCAGTAGAGATGTAGTGATGGTAGCCAGTGGGTCATAGCACATATACCCTTTTTGAGTGTGTGAGTATCCAAGGAAGACACACTTGATAGCATGAGGAAACGGTCTGTCCGCAATCTGAAAGTTATGAACCAAAGCATTATAACCAAGAATTATCAATGGTAGTAGAAAATGTGTCACATCGGGATATAACAAAGACAACAAAGTTATACCTTTAGAACATACGATGAGACCCTGTTTATGAGATGAGTGACAGTAAGAAGCATCCCCCAACATCTTAGGAACCTTCATGTGAGAGTAATGATCGTGCAATGTCAAATAGGCGGCTAAGTTTCCTTTCTGCTACCCCATTTTCTGGGAGATATATGGATAGGAATTCTAATGAAGTGTCCTTGAGAGGCAAAGAAAGAGACCAAGTCCTACTGGGTGGGGGTGGTAGCTTTAGATGTATATTGCTGACAGACTGCATAAGTAGCCGGTCTGTTCAAAGTAAGTGATGTCAGTAGAGATGTAGTGATGGTAGCCAGTGGGTCATAACACATATACCCTTTCTGAGTGTGTGAGTATCCAAGGAAGACACACTTGATAGCATGAGGAGACGGTCTGTCCGCAATCTGAAAGTTATGAACCAAAGCATTATATCCAAGAATTATCAATGGTAGTAGAAAATATGTCACATCGGGATATAACAGAGACAACAAAGTTATACCTTTAGAACATACGATGAGACCCTGTTTATGAGATGAGTGACAGTAAGAAGCATCCCCCAACATCTTAGGAACCTTCATGTGAGAGTAATGATCGTGCAATGTCAAATAGGCGGCTAAGTTTCCTTTCTGCTACCCCATTTTCTGGGAGATATATGGATAGGAATTCTAATGAAGTGTCCTTGAGAGGCAAAGAAAGAGACCAAGTCCTACTGAGTAAAGTCAAGAGCATTGTTAATCCGTATAGTTTGCGCACAACGAGAGAAAGATGTTTTAATAAATTGAAAGGAGAAATAGATAATTTTATTAATCTCTGACTCTTTATTAGATATGCCTAAGAAGATAAGCTATAATCGTCTATTTTAGAGATATTATTATGTCTTTGGGTTTTTTATATTTACATTTATTTTATCTGTCTTATGTAATTTAGCCATGGGCTTCTCCTCTATATAAGAGAGCCCTAGGGTTTTTTGGAATATAATTCGATCATTTTTTCCCAACATGGTATCAGAGTAGCGGTCCTAGATCGGAGCTCTCATGTCCCACCAAAACCCTAGCCCCACCCCAAACCTGCACCACCGCCATATCCAGCGGCTGCAGCGGCCATCACCTTCCCCATCAGATTCCGCCGCCACCGCCTATTCATTTGTAGCTACTCCCCTAATCGTTGAACCTCCTTCAAGCGGCTATTGCCGCAACTTCCAAGTCGGTGTTGCGTTTTTTGCAGTAGAGGTCATTGATGGATTGGTTGCACCCTATATCTACACATGCAACCACTTCCACACATGTCTGTGCAGACGAATCTTCTTTTGGTCTACAAACCCTAGTTTTTGCTTAATTTGGCAGTATATCAAAAAACATGGTTGACATTCCCGCCACAAGCATATTCCGAGGTCCAACGTCGATAGTAAAGATGGATGGGAAGAATTATGAATTATAGACCACGCAGTTCATGAGTCTCATGCAGTCTACATGTAAGAAACATAGTCTTATCGAGGAGGAGTCATCTTAGAAAAATGGGGCGAGCACCTCATGGGATGTAGACGGTGCCTATGCACGTGTTTGGTTATTTGGTACATAAATGATAGAAATTGCTAATGATGTTTTACATCAGCCCACCGCCAAGGCGATGCGGGACATCTTTGCGACCACCTATTCTTAATCGAGGAACGAGAAAAAATACTGCAACTACAACATGGCATTTTCACAATCAAACATAATGGACGCCCTCTTCATTCTTTATAAACTTCTCTATGTGACATGTTCGAGAAGCTCCACAGTTTTATGCCTCTTGCTGCTACCCATGAGAAGCATAAGGCATACATGAACGCCACTATATTCGGCGTATTCCTAGCTGTACTTGATCCAAAGTATGATGCTGCTCGCTCACAGATACATGCGGACACTATTATTCCTCCCATAGAGGAGGCTTACCACAGACACAATAGGATCACTATCCCATCATCTGTCTCTAATCATACATCTTCTGTGATGGTCGCCTCCTGTGGTAGGGGAGGCTCTTCTTAGTTTCGTGGTCGTGGATCTCGTGATAGAGGAGGTCGTATTCGTTAGCTGTGTATATATTGTCATCGTTCATGACACTCAAAGGATACATGCTACTCCAAGTATGGCTTTTCGCATATGTCCACGTAGCTGAGCAGGGTGGGCCTCCTGTTACTTCTGCATCTAATTAGTGGTTTGATCACTTGGTGGCTCGACTAGAGGAGACCATGCCCCATGCCAGTTCTCATGCTTCCTCGCTGGCTTCGGGAGACCATTCAGATGTTGCAACCTATGCTTCTACCAGTATCTCAGGTAGCATCAATGCTCTTACTAATTGTCATATAACCAATATTATAATGGATTATGGATTCTGGGGCATCCCATCACATGTGTGGAGATAAGAGTCAGTTTGCTGAGTACATGCAGGTTCTCCTTGGTAGATCGGTTATCATAGCCGATGGGATTCATTCTCCAGTTGCAGGACATGGAGAGATCAGTTTGACGCCTTTGATGTGTCTACAAAATGTGTTGCATGCTCCTGATTTTTCTATGAATTTATTGTCTATTAGTCCGATTACGAAGGATTTGCTTTGTCGTGTTATTTTTGATCCATCTTCCCTTGTATTTCAGGCTATTCTTGTTGTAGGAAATGAAAGAGAGAACCTGTTTATTCCAGGGAACCCTAGGCTCTCTTATATAGAGGAAGCCTATGGGTAAATTACATAAGATGGAACAATGAAAATAAACATGACACATAAGTACATAAATACTAGAAATATCTCTACACTCCCCCTCAAGATGGAGCATAGATTTCAATCATGCTCAGCTTGGAAGAATATTTCTGAAACGGCCCTCTGAGTAACGGCTTAGTAAAAATATCTGCAGTCTGTTCTCCTGAACTAACATGGGAAGTAGAAATCAACCCCTTCTGAATCATATCCCTGGTATAGAGGCAGTCTACCTCAATATGCTTCGTCCTTTCATGAAATGCAAGATTATTTGCAATAAATAATGCTGCTTGATTGTCACACTGTAACTACATGGGTAATGGTACATCTATATGCATATTTGATAATATGGCTCGAACCCACATCATCTCCGTGCTTTCCTGTGCCATGGCTCTGTACTAAGATTCAGTACTAGATCTAGCCACCACTGTCTGTTTCTTGCTCTTCCAAGAAACTAAAGAACTGCCAACAAATACTGCAAACTCTGAGGTAGATTTTCGATCTCTAGGACATCCTGCATAGTCCGCATCGGCACATGCAGAGATATAAAGATTTGTTTTTTTCCTGAACAACAATCCTGCACCCGGAGACGACTTTAGATATCTCAGTATCATATATACAACATCCATGTGTATCTGTCTGGGTTGCTCCATTAATTGACTCACCCGACTAACTGCAAAAACAATGTCAGGTCTGGTGATAGTATAGAGAAGTTTTCCCACCATTTCTCTATATCTTCTTTTATCAACTTCCACTGTGTCATCTCCATATAGCTTCATACTAGGATCCATGAGAGTAGTGGAGGGTCGACTCCTGATCATACCTGTCTCAACAAGAATATCTGTAATATATTTCCTTTGGGTCATCACAAGACCCTGCGTTTTCCTCGCAAACTACAATCCCAGAAAATACCGTAGAGTACCAAGATCCTTAGTCACAAACTGATGTCCAAAAAATGCTTTTTCCATCTTTATCCCCTGCATGTCATCTCCCGTAACAAGTACGTCATCAACATATACCATAATAATAACAGTACCTCTGGGATCTTCTGGACAAACAAAGATTGGTTAGCATTTGATCTTATGAACCCTTGCTTTTGGATGAGATCTGAAAGCTTCTGAAACCATGCCCACGGATTTTGTTTAAGACCATATATGGCCTTGTGAAGTCTACACACCACATGACACTCCCCTCAGCAGCAAACCCCAGAGGCTGCTGCATGTAGACCTCTTCCTGCAGATCTCCATATAAAAATGCATTTTTAACATCAAGCTAGAACAAGGGCCAATCACGTACCATAACCACTGCGTCTAAAAGAAGAACACGTAGAGTTGAATGACGCGCCACCGGGGAAAAAGTGTCCACATAATCCACGCCATAGGTCTGAGTGAATCCACGGGCCACTAGTCTTGCTTTGTAGCGATCAAGGCTGCCATCCACATTATATTTGACAGTAAAGACCCATTTACAACTGACCACAGAAGCTTCTGGGGGAGCAACAACTAAGCTCCATATGCCACGAGATCGCAAGGCAGCCATTTCCTCTTCCATAGCTAACCGCCAATTGCTGTCATTCAAGGCATCCTGATAGTTCTGTGGTATCTCCACAGAAGACAAAGCAACTGCAAACTTCTGAAAGTCCCCTGTGAGGCGATGAAAGGAGACCTGTGAAGCAAGTGGATAAGACGCATACGTCCTCTTGGGTGCATTGTCAGTCCCATCATTACTCATATCACCTGGACATACCTGGGGTGTGGTAGATGAATGACGGCCTCCATGAGCAGGATTCGGACGACGAGTATAGAATTTCGTAAAGGTGGGACTGGTGGTTGTGGAGGTGGTGGTGATGGTGGTGACGGCGGTGACACAACATGAGTAGGTATGTGATTAGACTGACGTACAGGAGGAGGTGGCACATAAATGTCATCATCAGTAGTGGAAGGAGTCATCCTATCGCCTGTAGGCGAGAAATACATGACATTCTCAAAGAAGGTGACATCAACACTGACATAATATCTGTTATTCACAGGATCATAGCACCGATAGCCCTTTTGATTACGAGAGTACCCCAGAAAGACACACTTGACAGCTCTATGTGAGAGCTTGTCAATCCTTGGAATAAGTTGATGGACAAAAGCAACTGAACCAAACACACGAGGAGTTGGTGAGAACAATTCCCTGTCAGGAAAGACAATAGAAAGAGGAACTTTCTCCCCCAACACAGAAGATGGCATACGATCGATCAGATAACCTGCCATAAGCACAACATCACCCCTAAAAGATAGAGGAGCACAACTATGAATGAGTAAAGTCCGAGCCACATCAAGAAGATGACGATGTTTTCTCTCTACAACACCGTTCTGTTGAGACGTGTAAGCACAGGTTGTTTGATGAATAATGCCACGAGACAAGAAGAAATGGGAAAGAGCATGATTGCAAAACTCCAATGCATTATCTGTACGTACAATCTTCACATTAGAAGAAAAAACATTCCGAACTTCATTGATAAGATTTTTGATTACATCCCTCACTTCAGATTTATTTTTCAATAAAAAGACCCAAGACAATATAGAGAAATCATCTACGACCACTAGATAAAATCTGTGTCCTTGGTGATCAGGTACACGACTCGGACCCCAAATGTCAACATGCAATAACTCAAAAGGGGAGCGACTGCTCCTGGACTCACGACTATGGAAAGTAGACCTGTGATGCTTTCCCAACTGACAGGCTTCACACTGAAAAGAAGACTTTGGTGAAATCTGGGGCAAGATATGACGCAACTTCTGAAGAGGAAGATGGCCAAACGCAGATGCCAGGTAAAGGGAGAAGCAGATCCACTTGACTGAGACGAGACACCAGCATAGGAGGTACGAACCAACTGATGCTCACAGCCATAGCCAATCACCTTGCCCGTTAGAATGTCCTGAAAAATAAAAGAGGATGGGTCAAAGATAGCTCGACAATGCAAATCCTTCGTAAGCTGACTAATAGAAAGTAAGTTCATCAAGAAATATGGAGCATGCAAAACATTCAACAGGCGAATGGAGGGTGTCAAACTGATCTCCCCTTGTCCTATGATGGGGGAATGAGTGCCATCATCTATCACTACCGATCTCCCTGGAGAAACCTCCCTGTAGGATGTAAACTTATCTCTGTCTCGACAGAGATGATGTGTCGCACCAGAGTCCATGATCAACTCCGAAACATCGGAACTGTGACATGAGGTAAATGCATAAATGCTACCTGATGTGCTCGTCGTGGCTGACGTGCTGGCAGAGGCCGAAGCTGCGATGTCAGAGTGACCTCGTGGCGAGTCAGTAGAGGCCGGAGGCATGATATCCCGTAATCTGGCTATAAGATTCTAAAACCTCTGCTCTCAAGTAGATGGCGATGTAGGCACAACATGCTCGGCTACACGGGCAGATGCATGAAAACCATGCTTAGAATAGCATGTATCTTCCACATGACCCGGGCGATGACAGAAGGAGCATGGCTGACGGAAGCGACCACCTCGACCACGAGGTCCACGACCACGAAAGGAGGAAACACCTCCACCTTGGGAAGCAGCCATAGCCGAAGGAGGTGGCGTAGACGCTGGAGAAGGAACCGGGATTCGGCTGAGTCGTCGATACACTTCCTCCACTGGAGGAATAGTAGCATCTGCCAATATCTGCGAGCGAGCCGCATCATACTCCGGGTCTAGTGCCGCTAGTAAGACCCCCACCATTGTAGCATTCCGGAACGTCTTCTGCTGCTCAGGGGTCACCGTCAGGGGAATTATACTGTAGAGCTTCTCAAACATCACCTGTAGGGATGTATACAACGAATGCAATGGCCGGCCATTTTGCTTGACCGTAAAGATGTCATGCTGAAGTTGGAGGATCTTAGTCTCGTTCCTCATCTGTGAGTATGTCGGTGCTAGAATATCCCACATGGCCTTAACCGTGGGCTGGTGTAGGACATCATTGGCAATCTCCATTGTCAGAGTGCCAGAAAGCCAGACCTTAGCATACGAATCATCAGCCTCCCATGAGGCATAAATCCCCGTCTTCTCCACCGGCTCATCTTTGGTAAGAATATGCTTCTTACTGTTGGACTTCATCAGGCTCATGAATTGCATCGCCCAGAGCTCGTAATTCGTCCCATCCATCTTGACTATTGGCGCTGGACCTTTGAAGGCGCCAATTGAGGGCATATCGACCTTGTTGTCAGACATAGTTGTCGGAGAAGAAGAGCTAGGGTTTGTAGACCAATGACAAATCGTCTACATAAACATGTAGGGATATGAGTGCATATGTAGACTTATGCACTCAAGCCTATGAAGGGAAGGAGATGGAGGTGGCGTCGCATGGGTGGAAAGGGACGGCGGGATGAGTGGTGATGGCGGTGCGTGTTAGGGGCTGCGTACGGGGGGGTGGGGTGGGGGGGGGGTGGGGGTTGGGCGGCGTATAGGGGCCACGGGGAGGGAGGGGACGCCCGCGGGGAGGGACGGATGGCTTTGAGGGGGTGGACGGCGGGTACGGGTGGGCGACTGGATAGGGGTGGACGACGGTGAGGAGTTGCGGGGAAGGGGGGTAGGCGGCGAGGATGAGAGGGCAGCGAGGATGAGTGGGCGGCGGGGAAGGGGGATAGGGCTTAGGGTGGCTCTGATACCATGTTGTAGGAAATGAAAGAGAGAACTTGTTTATTCCAGGGAACCCTAGGCTCTCTTATATAGAGGAAGCCTATGGGTAAATTACATAAGATGGAACAATGAAAATAAACATGACACATAAGTACATAAATACTAGAAATATCTCTACAATTCTTACGAGCATGGTGATTGGCTGTGACTGTGAGCATGACGACCTCTATTGACTGGTTATGCCGGTCCATCTTCTAATCCTACATGATTAGTCTCCATTTATGTGGCACCTGTGCTTTGGTCACCTTCATCTTCAGATGATATATCACGTTCTTCTCGCTCATTCTTCCAGTGCGAGGCATGTCAGTTAGGAAAGCATCACATGTCTGCTTTTCCTAGTCATCAGGGTCGGAGTAGTAGCTCCCTTTTTGAGTTAATTCATATAGACATTTTGGTTGTAGTGGCTGTAGATTATTTCTCTTGTTTGTCTTGGGGTTTCTTACTAAAGAATAAATCTGAGGCTGGGGATATGATAAAATCTTTTACCAATGAAGTAAAGATTTTTTCCCTCTATTGTTGAATTTATGTGAACTGACAATGCATTGGAATTTTGTACTCTTGTACTCCCACAGTTCTTCTTATCTCGTGGTATTGTTCATCAAACTTTATGTGCCTACACGTCTCAACAAAATGGTGTTATAGAATATAAGTGTCTCCAATTACTTGATGTTACTCGAACCCTTCTTATTCAGAGTCATGCTCCACATTTGTCTTGGGTGATGCGATTCTTACTGCTTGTTATCTAGTGAATTACATGCCCTCGTCTATACTAGGTGAGAAAATTTCTCACTTGCCTTTCTCGAGAAGGATTTATTCTCTCACATGTCGTATAATTTTCTCAATTGCCTTTGTACATCAGTTGTCTCCTGGTCTTGACAAGCTCTCTTCTAGAGCTGTCAAGTGTGTTTTTGTTGGGTACTCCAGGACAGAGAAGGGATATAGTAGATGCCATAATCCATTGCGTAGGAAATATTATATCAGTGTTTATGTCACATTTTTTGAGTTGAAGATATATTTTTCTCATACAAAAGATAGGTTGACTTCATCTGATTTAGACGATGAGGTCTACATGCCACCTCCTACAAGCCCATCACCACCTCCCATTACATCTGTTTCTCCACCTACACCTCCACCACCATCTCCTGTACCACCACCACCAGCCACTACCCTTGCTTCACCCTTTTCACATTTCTATATTCGTCGGTTGACTTCTGCTTGTGGTCCTCGCATGTCATCCGGCACATCTCAGGTTTGTTCTGAATACATTATTTCCACTGATGGATCTGGAGATGTGTCTGAGTAGGAACCTTTGCATGAGGTTGGCATATAGATTGAGGAGATCCCCAATGACTTGGATGTACCTATTGCACTTTGGAAGCATTGGCGTACATGTGCATCGTATCCTCTTGCTTCCCATGTTTCTTTTGATTTCATGGCATGTGATTTCAGGAGGTTTGTAGTTGGTTAATATGCCGTGAAGATTCCACGAACTTATGAGGAGGCCTTGAGAGATAGCAGGTGGCGTCTTGCCATGGAAGAGATGACCGTGCTACAGTCGTGTGACACATGGAGCTTTGTCCCTGCTCCTTCTGGAGCATCTATTGTCAGTTGTAAGTGGGTATTTACTGTCAAGCACCACACCGATGAAAGTATTGATAGTTAAAAAGCCAGATTAGTTGCACGTGGGTTCACTGAAACCTATGGGGGGGACTATCTGCACACATTCTCCTCGGTTGCTCGCCACTCCACACTTCGAGTTCTCCTTGCTGTAGCTGTGGTACGTGATTGGCCTTTATTTCAGCTTGATGTCAAAAATGCCTTTCTGTATGGTGATTTTCAGGAAGAATCCTACATGCAGCAACCTTCAGGGTTTGTTGCTGAGGGGGTATTGGCAGGTTTGTAGACTTCACAAGGTCATCTATGGACTTAAGTAGAATCCAAGGGCCTGGTTCCATAAGATCTCAGACCTGATTGAGAAGCATGGATTCAAGAGATCAAATGCAGACTATTCATTGTTTGTTTAGAGGACCCTGAGGTACGATCATTATTGTGGTATATGTTGATGATATCCTTGTTATAGGAGATGATGTGCATGTGATAAAAAAGGCAAAATAATTTCTTGGTCAACAGTTTGTCACCATGGATCTTAGCACTTTACGGTACTTTATGGGGTTAGAGTTTTCCAAAAATCAGCATGACCTTGTGATGACCCAAAGAAAATATGTTATAGATAATCTAGTTGGGACATGCATGATTGGGTGCCAGCCTGCCACTACTCCTATGGATCCGAGTATGAGGCTATACGATGATGATACATAGGAGGTGGATAGGAGAAGATACACAGAATTGGTGAGAAAGCTACTTTATGTTACCATCACTAGGCCAAGCATCTCATTTGCTGTTAGTTGGGTCAGTCCGTTTATGGAGCAGCCCAGACATGTACATATGGATGCAATTCATATGATCTTTAGGTACTTGAAGTCATCTCTAGGTGTAGGATTGTTGTTAAAAAAAGGGACATCCCTCACTGTAGAGATATATGTCTTTTTTCTATATTTTAGTACTTCTTTATCTATTTTCTTTTCCTCTTGTCTACCTTATGTAATTTACCCATAGGTCTGTCTCCTATATAAGAGAGCCTAGGGCTTATGCAATAAACAACTCTCTCTATTTTCCCAACATGGTATCTGAACGGCAGTCCTAGACCGAAGCTCTCGTATTGAAACCCTAACCCTAGCCCCTCCACCTCGAGCCTCCTTGCGCGCCTCCTAGTGCGCCTCCCCCGGCGACCCTTCGCCGCTCAAGGCCTCGAGCGCCGCCACCTCGTCGCCCCCAGTGACCCTTCCTCCTCGCCGAATCGCCACTCCAGGCCACCTCACTGGCCCGGACCCAACGACATCACTAGCCGTATCTAGCGGCCCCTACATCTGCGGGCCCCTGCATCTACGACCCTAACAACATCCCCAACCGTACCCTGTAGCCTCCGTCATCTGTGACCTCCCGCCACTGCCTTGCAACACCGCGCGCGACAAATTGTCGTTATTTCTTTCTTGAAGGAGTTGGGTGCGCTTTAAGTCTACCGATGCAATCAACTTCCCCTTTGTTCGTGTAGACGTTTCTTTGGTCAAAGTCTACAATCCTCGTCTCCTCCGATCGACAAGGTGTCAGAAATCAAGGTTGGTATCCTCACCACGCGCGCCTTCAGAGGTCCAACACCCATATTCAAGATGGATGGGTCGAATTACGAGTTGTGGGCTATGTAATTCATAAGCCTAAGGAAGTCAATGGGTAAGAAACATATTCTTATCGAAGAAGAGCTGACGGAGAAGACAGGAGTGTATAACTCTTGGGAGGTTTATGGCGCCTATGCACGAGTATGGTTGTCTGGTACCATGATACCAAGTAATAGCCAATGTTGTCCTGCACCATCCCACAACCAAAGCTATTTGGGATATTCTTGCTGCCACGTATTCACAGGCCAAGAATGAGACGAAGATTCTACAACTACAACATGACATCTTCACTATTAAGTAGAATGATCGACCACTACATGCATATTATACCACCCTACGTGGGATGTTTGAGAAGCTTCATGGCTTTGTGCCTCTCACGGAGACTCCAAAACAGATGAAGATATTCTGGAATGCTACGATTGTTGGAGTATTCCTGGACTCTCTTGACTCTCAGTACGAGGCAACATCTTCCCAGATAGTGGCTGATGCTACCATTCCTCCCATGGAGGATGCCTTCCAGAGATTAAGCAGGATCAATGTTCCAACTCCAGTGCCAAATTCTTCTGCCATGGCGACCTCTCGTGGAAGAGGCAACACATCTCAGTTTCGTGGATGGACATCACGAGGTAGAGGTGGACGTGGTCATGGACCATCGGGTACCTATTGCCACAGATTTGGACATACAGAAGACACATGCTACTCTAAGCATGGTTTTCTAGCATCAACATGTGTAGCAGAGCAGGCCCATCATCAGCAAGGTGCGCCACCCACATCAGATCAGAGATATGATGACCTTGTGTCTTGACTAAGAGACATTATGCCACTATCTAATACACCAGCACCTACTTGAGAGAACAGCTCGGATTTTGCAGCTACTGCAGGGGCCAATACCTTAGGTAGTGTTTATACATCTACATTTTATGCTGGTTCAGATATATCAGAGTGGATTATTAATTCTGAGTCACACATCACTTGTGTGGAGATAGAGATCTGCTCATAGCCTATCGACAGGCTCCTCCATGAAGGAATGTGGTCATAGCTGATGGGACCCATTCTCCTATCACAGGATAGGAGATCACCTTGACACCATCTATGTGCTTACAGGATGTGCTGCATGCTCCTGATTTTCAATGAATTTACTATTACTAAGGATTTAAATTATCAAGCAATATTTGATCCATCATCTCTTGTGTTTCAGGACATTCTTACGGGCAAGATGATTGGTTGTGGCCGTGAGCATGGCTGACTCTGTCGAATGGTTCAAACACCATATGCTGGTCTATCATCCCATTCCACTGGTCTGGTGTCTCCCTTTCTTTGGCACCTGCGCTTCGGTCATCTCCTGCTTCAGAAGATGCATCAAGTTCTTCCCCAGATTTCACCCCACTCGTCATTCAACTGTGAAGCATCAATTAGGGAAGCATCATCGGTCTATCTTCCTTAGTCGTCAGAGTTGGAGCAGTAGTTCCCCGTTTGAGTTTTTCCATGTTGACATTTGGGGTCCAAGTCGTGTTTCCGATCATCAGGGACACAAATTTTATTTAGTTGATGTGGATGATTTTAGTCGTCTGTCTTGGGTCTTCTCGTTGAAGAATAAATCTGAAGCTGGAAATGCAATAATAAATTTCATTAGAGAAGTGCAGAATGTGTTTTCTACCTCTGTCAAAATAGTAAGGACGGATAATGTGCTTGAATTCTGCACTCATGTGCTTTTTCATTTCTTTCAGTCTCATGGTATCCATCATCAAACATCATGAGCATATACGTCTCAACAGAACGGTGTTGCTGCAACAAACCACCGTTACCTTCTTGATGTCACGCGTATTCTCCTGATCTAGAGTTGTGCCCCTCATTCATTCTGGGGTGATGCGGTTCTTACGACATATTATCTCATTAAACGCATGCACTCGTCGGTGCTTGGGGAGAAAATTCCTTTTTCACTTGTTTTTTCTGACAAGGAATTGTTCTCTCTTAGCCCTCGTGTTTTTGGATCTTGTTAGAAAATGGAAAGCGGAAGCAAAATCATAGAATAAAGAAATAAAACACTGAAGAACAAGATTTAAGGTGGAACCCTACTCCCTAAGGAACGGGATGAAACCACGGGAGAAGCCCTCAAAGGGGCGGATATTACATTCCTTTTTCTCATCTGATACAGGAGGTCTGGGGCTCCTTATATAGCCTCCACAGAGCCTCCAAATCCAACCACTAGTAGATGTGGGACTAAACATATGGATGAGGTAAATGAATCCTGGAGGTATCCATTTACCCATACACATTATAAGAGGTGCACAACCAAATACTCCAATACTCCCCCTCAAGCTGGAGCATGCAATGCTCAACTTGGACAAACAGAAAGAAACCCAACTCACAATACATGACACTATAGACAATATCAACTCAACGCGTACAACTGTCGGTTGCTGTCGAGGACGTTGCTTCTCATACCGTGTAGGTGAGGAGGATGAACGGGCTGTAGTGTGAGTCAACTGAATCACCTCGTCGGAGAGCATGTGCTTTGAACTGCGCCTGTTAGAGTCACTGCAACTGGAAATGAGTCTCCTCGTCGGAGTACTCTGGCTCGCCACAATAATGTGGACAACTGCTCCATCTATGAAAAGGTCCTAACTAAAAAGGCCGTAGAAGTGCAATCCTCGTTGGAATCCACGATCACTGGAGAATGGAGTATGAAGAAGTCCCTCGTCGGAAAACCGGGTCTGTCCCATCTGGCACATAGAATGGTACTCTACTCTGGAGTCCCTATGATACCACATGAAAACCCTTGCCCACATGACATAGGGAATGATCCTCTACTATGGAGTCCCTATGGCTCACATGAAGACTCTTACTGAACAACAACAAGAAAAGATGGGGACCACTACAAAATATGGCAAACATCTGCACATATGAAAGAAGACCTCATACTCGTGTGTGTCTGAACTGAGGACTCGAAAACATCTGACGTCGAGTCTGAATATCGGACAACTGTAGAGTCTGAACAATCCGGTCGGTCCGACGAATATGTATCTGGAGAATCTGAATAGACCTGTGACTCTACATATACTCCTCCTTTCTCCTATACTTGTCGGAAAATATGAACGTAGACCAAGTTGGGAGAAGACAAGAGAATGGGGGTAAACAAACTAATTAGCCAATCACATTTTTTCCGGCTTTTTGTGCAAAATTTTCTTCTTTCTTTCTTTCTTTCTTTTTTTCACCAGCTATTTCCATATATATATATATATAATAGCCGTCACATTTTTTTCAAAATAAGCCGTTGACACATTTTTCCGGCTTTCATCATTTTTTCCTCTTTTCCCCTCTCGTGTACGGTTTTTTAATTGTACACGGCCTTTTTTCTTTTCGTCGTTTTTTAAATCCTTTTTAAGAACATGCCCAACATTGGACCCAAAGATATTGCAGCGCCCCCCCTTTTTATGATCAGAGCACGCCCCACTTGGACCTAAACAAAATAACCCCATAATATTTTTATTTTTAAATAACCCCAACATTAGGATTCCCGAACCCACTCTGGAAAAGCTCGCCGCCCCCGAAGGGGCCTTCACGTTTGCGCCACCTCCTCGCCAGGAGAGAGGCTCGACCTCTCTGGGATTTCTCGCGGGGCGGGAGATGTGCGCCTGTTGATGGGAAGGGTTCCGCCGTCTTGAAGCCACCGCTTGGGGATCGCTTGGGTTGGAGATGCGACGGGAGCTCTTGGCAATGGAATCCCCCTCTGGAGCGCGCTTGCGGCTGAGCGATCGTAGAGGGTTGGAGAGAGATGGAGGGCGGCATCCTCTTGTGATGCGCACGAAGATCAGCGTGCGATGCGTGGGGGGGGGGGAACATGAGCGATGGATGTCGCGATTTGAAGTGACTCCGCTTGGGGGGAGAGCCTGGATGCCGCCGCCGCTTGCTGCGACCTAGGGCTCTGATGGTGATGGGGCCTCGCTGCCTTGATTTTGCTGACCGAGGGCTGCCTCGCCGCTTGCAAGGACTCGATGGATCGCCTGGGCTGATGTTCTGCGCTCTGGAAGTTGCACCTCCTTTTTGCGAGGAGGCGTGCCTGGAGTTGTCTTAGTGCCTGAGAGATGCGTGTGTTGCCTCTTCGAATAGATCTGGATGAGAAAGCCTGGTGGTTGCTGCTGCTTCGCGCGATCATCAGATGGAAAGAAGGCAGCCACCTAGCTCGTCAAGTGCCATTCCTGGACGATCTAGGGTTTTGAAAAAACCCTAGAACTGAACTCAAATCTTCGAACCAAATGTTATCTTCCAAAATAATAACTTTAAAATTGAATCTCGAATAATACATAAAACTCGAGAATCGAACCCGCTCTGTTACCATGTTAGAAAATAGGAAGCGGAAGCAGAATCATAGAATAAAGAAATAAAACACTGAAGAACAAGATTTAATGTGGAACCATGCTCCCTAAGGTGCAGGAGGAAACCACAGGTGAAGCCCTCAAAGGGGCGGATATTGCATTCCTTCTTCTCATCTGATACAGGAGGTCTGGGGCTTCTTATATAGCCTCCACAGAGCCTCCAAGTCCCACCACTGGTATGTGGGACTAAACATATGGATGGGGTAAATGGATCCTGGAGGTATCCATTTACCCATCTACATCATAAGAGGCACACAACCAAATACTCCAACAGATCTGTTGCGTTTATCCATCGGTTGTCTCTAAGGATTAATAAGCTCTCTCTTAGGGCTGTCAAATGTGTCTTGGTTGGATACTCCAGAACTTAGAAGGGCTATTGTTGCTATGATCCGTTACATAGGAGATATTATGTCAGCGCAGATGTAACATTTTTTGAGCCTGTCATGTATTTTTCACCCACAGGTGATAGGTTGACACCTTCAGATTCGGACAGTGAGGTCTATATTCCGCCTCTACCTATGCACCAACCGCCTTCCTCACTACCTCCTCCATCACCACCGTCAGCCCCACCACCTCCCATTACTCTGGTTCCACCACTACTACATCACTACAGTCGACTGTATGCTCCTGCTCTTGCTCATGGCTCGTCACCTAGTGTGCCCTAGGTTTGTTCTGGTAGTATTACTTCTAATGATGGGATTAATATTGTCTCTAAGCAGGGCTTATCTCAGGAGGTTGATGATCAGGTTGGTGGCAGAAATGACGACGACGACCTGGATTTACCAGTTGCTATTAGGAAGCAGAAGCGTTCCTGTGCCTCGTATCCACTTGCTTCTCATGTCTCCTTCGAGCATTTAACGGGTGATTTTGGGAAGTTTGTAGCTGCGTTGAACACCCTAGCCATAACACGAACTTACCAGGAGGCATTGACATATAGTAGGTGGCGTGTAGCTATGGAGGAGGAGATGACGACTCTCCAGTCCGGAGGAACTTGGAGTTTGGTCTCGCCCCCTGTCGGGGCATCTATAGTGAGTTGGAAATGGGTCTTTACAATGAAGTACAATGCAGATGGCATTATCGATCGTTATAAGGCTCGACTAGTAGCACGTGGTTTTACTCAAACATATGGGATGGATTATCTTGACACCTTCTCTCATGTTGCTCGACATTCTACCCTAAGGATTCTTTTATCTTTTGCTGTTGTTAGAGATTGGCCCTTGTTCCAACTTGATGTTAAGAATGCATTCTTGTATGGTGATCTTCAAGAGGAAGTCTACATACATCAGCCACCTGGGTTTGCTGCTGAAGGGGAGTGTTCATAGGCATGTAGACTTCATAAGACAATCTATGGCCCTAAGCAGAGCCCACGAGCTTGGTTTCAGAAGCTCTCAGATTTGTTTGAGAAGTAGGGGTTCAAACAGTCGAATGCAGACCATTCACTTTTCATACAGAGAACCTTCAGAGGTATGATTGCTATTATAGTGTATGCTGATGATATACTTATTACATGAGATGATATACAAGGAATAAAGAAGACAAAAGAATTTCTGGGCCGTGAATTTGTTACCAAGGATCTTGGTTTTCTTAGATACTTTCTGAGACTGGAGTTTGCCAGAAATCAGCATGGGCTAGTGATGACTCAGAGAAAATGTCACTGATTTGCTGAGTGACACGTGTATGCTTGGATGTTGACCTATTACCACACCAATGGATCCAAGCATGAAGCTATACGAAGATGATACATATGAGGTTGACAAGAGAAGATACATAGATTTGTTAGGAAAGCTCCTTTATGTTACCATTACCAGACCCGATATTTCATTTGCTGTCAATCGAGTGAGCTAGTTCATGGAACAATCTCGTCAGGTACACATGGATGTAATACAAATGATACTAAGGTATCTTAAATCATCTTCAAGTACAGGGCTGCTATTTAAAAGAGGTGGCACCATCACTATCTCAGCATATGCAGATGCAGATTATGCAGGATGCCCCAAGGATATGAAGTCCACAATAGGATTTGCTATATTTGTTGGAGATTTACTTGTTTTGTGGAAAAGCAAGAAGCAAACTATAGTTACGAGATCTAGTGCTGAGTCAGAGTATAAGGCTGTTGTTGGAGTATTTGGTTGTGTGCCATATGATATGAGTTGTAGCAGGATAAATGAATCTTAGAGAGATCCATTCACCCTATCCATATGTTTAGTCCCACATCTACCAGTGGTGGGACTTGAAGGCTCTGAGGAAGCTATATAAGGAGCCCCAGACCTCCTGTAACCATTGAGAGAAAAAGTAATAGAGCATACGCCCCTTTCTCTCGTTGTTTCATCCCGCTCCTTAGGGAGTAGGGTTCCATGTAAAACCTTGAGTTCCATATTTTATATTTCTTTATCTTATGCTTTGTTTATCATCTTGCTTCTGCTTCCAATTTTCTAACTTGGTATTAGAGCGGGTTCGATTCCCGCGGATTCATTTTTTGAAGATTCAATTTTACATTCGAGATTCGATTCATTGTTTGTTCATGAAGATTTTTCTTTGAAGATCATGCTCAAGTTTTATTATCGGGTTTCTTGAAACCTTAAAATATTTGGTAATCATCTTGGCGGCGCCTCCTCCAGATTCTTCCGTATTGTTCTCCTCCAGATCAGATCTCACAAATAGGGGCGCGGTCATCCGATCTCTACAAGTCGAGATGGTGCAGGCACACTACTTCAACGGCGATGGCAGCCCCCAGGCGGTTGTCCCTTCCGAGCGGTGCAAGCGATGCCGCACAACAACCTTCCCTTCGCGCAGAGTCCCTCGATCTCCAAGTCTGCGCCCGCTCCAGAGGTCCCTTTCGCATCTCCCCCCCTTTTTCTCTCGCGCGATACTTTCGCCGAAGCTCTGCAATACTGTCGTCGAAGCTTGCCTCCTACCTCACGTTCGTCCTCCCAGGCAGAAGCCACGATTCGGCTCAAGGGGGCAGACGCGAACCCCTCGCACAGGCGGCCTCCTTATCATCTCCAAGGCAGAGGCGGCGACAACCCCCAGGTATCTCCAGCAGCCAGCGCCTGGCAGCGGTTCCATCTCCCAGTCGGCACGAGTCCAGGCTGCAAAGCCTCTGCTCCAGGCGATGTCCTCCGCCCGCAACCCTTTCCCGATGGCGGCGCGAGGATCTCCTCCAGTCAATGCTCCTCTCTAGTCCCCAAGCCACTTGGCAGCGCCGTACAATGAAGAAGCCCTGAAGGGGGGCGGCGACTTTAAGAGGTAGGGTTCCCACAGTTGGGAACCCTAATGTCCTTTATGGTTCAAAATTTTAAAAAAAGGAGAGAGGAGATGAGCTGTATTAAAAAAAAGAGGGGGAGGGGGAATATAAGAGCCCAACAATGGGCTTTAAAAAAATGAGGGCAACCCAGATTTAAAAAAAAAGGCTGGATATTTTGTTAGTCAAGAAAAAAAATCTTGAATAAAAAGGAAGCGGTGTGCACAATTGAAAAGTCGTGCGTAAGGAAAATTAAAAAAAAAGTCTGTTATTTAAAAAAACCGCGAGTTTTATGTTTTGTTATCCCCATATTATCGTGTCTTCTCCCAACTTGGTCAACAATGTTATTCCGACTAGTATAGTGTAGAGTTACTCGGTATCGATCATACGACATATCTCTTTCAGTTTAGATCCAGACTTCAGAGATTTCAGTCTCCAGATGTCAGTTCAGATTCCAATCCAGATGCCCATCCAGATTCAGACTCTACAACAGATTTCAGACTTGGCGATCGTGGTTTTCGAATCAGTTTTAGACATACACTTGTATGTGGTCTTATTTCTGATGTGCAGATGTTTGCCATCTTTTGTAGTGGTCCCCTTCTTTTCTTGTTGTTGTCGGCCAGAGTTTTCATGTTAGCCATAGGGACTCCAGAGCAGAGGGCCATTCCCTATGCCATCTGAGCAAGGGTTTTCATGTGGTATCATAGATAGTCCAGAGTAGTGTACTATTCTCTGTGCCAGATGTGAGATACCCAGTTCTCCGATGAGGAGACTTTTCAGACTCCATTCTCCAGCGACCGTAGACTCCGACGAGGATTGCACTTCTACGGTCTTTTTAGTTCGGTCCTTTTCAGAGATGGAGCAGTTGTCCACATGTTGTGGCGGGCCAGAGTACTCCGACGAGGAGACTCATTTTCAGTTGCCTCGACTCTGACAGACGTAGTTCAGAGCGCATGCTCTCCGACGAGGAGATTCAGCAGGCTCACACTCCAATTCGTTCGTCCTCACCTGCACAGCATGAGAAGCAACGTTCTCGACAGCAGCCGACAAGTTGTGCGCATTGAGTTGATATTGTCTGTAGTGTCCTGTAGCGTGGGTTGAGTTTCTTTTTATTTGTCCAAGTTGAGCATTGCATGCTCCAGCTTGAGGGGGAGTGTTGGAGTATTTGGTTTTGCGCCATATGAGTTGTAGCAGGGTAAATGGATTCCGGAGAGATCCATTTACCCCATCTGTGTGTTTAGTCCCACATCTACCAGTGGTGGGACTTGGAGGCTCTGTGGAGGCTATATAAGGAGCCCCAGACCTCTTGTAACCATTGAGAGAAAAAGCAATAGAGCATACGCCCCTTCGAGGGCATCTCCCATGGTTTCATCCCTATCCTTAGGGAGTAGGGTTCCACGTAAAACCTTGAGTTCCATATTTTATATTTCTTTATCTTATGCTCTGTTTATCATTCCGTTTCCGCTTCTGATTTTCTAACAGCAATGACACAAGCATTTACATAAATGATGTGGGTTCGAGCAGTCCTTACAGATCTACATATACATGTCGACAATCAGGCTGCCCTGTTCATTGCTAATAATCCTTTCTTTCATGAAAGGACGAAGCATATTGAGATCGATTATCACTATATACATGACATGATTCAAAACGGATTCAACTCTATATATCACGTCAGCTCAGGAGACCAGACGACCGACATTTTTACCAAGGCTTTACTCAGAAGATCATTTCAGAAGTGTTCGTCCAAGCTGAGCATGATAGATATCTATGTTCCATCATGAGGGGGAGGGTAGAGATATATGTCTTTTTTTATATTTCAATAACCCTTTATCTATTTTCTTTTCTTCTTGTCTACCGTATGTAATTTACCCATAGGTCTCTCTCATATATAAGAGAGAGTAGAGCTTATGGAATAAACATCTCTCTCTATTTTCCTAACACTCACTATCACAGATTGTGCAGATGCAGACTATGTAGGATGTCCCATGGATAGGAAGTCTACCTAAGGCTTTTCTGTATTTGTTGGCAGCTCTTTAGTGTCCTGTAAGAGCAAGAAGCAGACCGTGGTTATTAGGGCTAGTGTTGAATCAGAATATAGATCAATGACATAATGGAGCATAGAGATGATGTGGGTCCGAGCTGTTTTATTTGACTTACATTTGATGTGCCACTTCCTATGCAATTGTAGTGTGATAATCAAACGTTATTATCCATTGCAAATAGTTCTTTTTTCATGAGAGAACTTAACATATTGAAGTGGATTGCCATTATATACGGGACATAATTCAGAAAGGTTTTATTTATACTTCCTATATAAGCTCAGGGGAACAAACCACATACATTTTCACCAATGCCCTACTTAGAGGACCCTTTCAGAAGTGTACATCCATGATGAGTATGATCGACATCTATGCTCCATCTTGAGGGGGAGTATATAGATTGTTGAAATATGAGAAGCGGAAGCAGAATCGATAAAACAAGAAAGTTAAACATGAAGAACAAGGATTTAACGTGGAACCCTACTCCATAAGGAGCGGGATGAAACCATGGGAGAAGCCCTCAAAGGGACAAATATCCTATTGAATTTCTCAATGAGTACAAGGGGTGAGGGGTTCTTTATATAGCCCCTCAGACAGACTGAAGTCCCACCGGTCATCCGTGCAAGACTAAACATGAGTGGGATAATTGGATCTTAGTGAGATCCAATTACCCACCTATTACATTCTGTAACACTCCCCCTCAAGTTGGAGCTGGGAAAGCTGCAACTTGCAACAAAAAGAAAGTGTGCAACACAACTTCACACGATACATCACAAGAACACATGCCTGCTGTTGGTAGAAGACCTTGCACGAAGATGTGTCTGTGGCTTTTATGTCATCGGAACGTATCTCTGCCATGCCTGTAGAGCTGCTGCGATCACAGGTCACCGGAACATATCTCTGTTGTTCTTGCAGAAGAATCGCTGCAGAAGAAGTCCATCGCAGAGTAGTAGTTGGGTCACAAAGAAGTATGCACCCTGGCAAAGAAGTCGATTCTCGATGAAGATGGATGATCACAATAGTAATCTGGAGTGTCGATCTGTTAGTCGTGGTCGAGTAGTAGAAGTTGTGGAGAATACATTTTTGACTCCCCCTTTCTCCCATACTTACCAAAATAAAACATTAAGTTGGGAGAAACAAACCATGCAAATTTTTTTAAATCATCATTTTTTTATATAGCCATTTCTCTTCTTTTTTTTGTTGGCCATTCTCATCTTCTTTTCTTTTCCCTTTCGTTTTTTAAGCCATTCACCCATTTTTTTTCAGTTTTTTGCGATTTTTTAAACTTGTGCATGGTTTTCTCTTTTCGTTTTTTCTCTCCCTCTCTCTTTTTTTGTACGCACCTTTCCTCTCTCTTTTTTCGTACGACCCACTTGACCCCAAGAATAACTGTAATTTTTTTAAACAGAAGCTGGGCCTATTGGGCTTAAAGAAACCAAGAAGACAACCCTTTATTTAGGGTTCCCAACCAGGGACCCCTCTTGGTAACGATAGGGCCCCCTCTTGGTAATGATAGGGCCTCTTTTGAATTTGGTGCCGTCGATGCCTCTGATTCTGTTGGGAGGAGGAGACGCATGCATGGAAGTGCGCGAGGCTTCTGATGCAATGCTAGGAGCTTGCCTAGGGCTTCTCTGCGCACAAGGAGGGGAGGAACGTTGTGGGCGGCGGCACTGATTTGGAGAGGAGGCTGCTCCGGAGGCGGAGAAAACCACCTGGAAGATCTCGGCAATGCTGGAGGTGCGCCGCCTTGTGTGTGCCATTACACGAGAGAAGGAGCTTTAGGGTTGCGGGGCTTTGGAGCCACACAATTGATAGGGCTTCGCTTGTGCCGCCAAAAAGCAGTGCGGGTGGTTGGAGCAGCGCGGGGAGCAGGGTTGCTTGCATCGGTGGTTGGAGCGCGGAGCGGCGAAGACGGGTTGCCCGAAGCCTAGAGCAGCGTCGACATGGTCTCAAATTTCAGCGAAATTCAGTTGAATTTTTGTCGAATATCGATATCCAGTCGAAATCGAAATTTGACCAAAATGACCAACCTAGTACAAAAAATGAACGAAATGACCGAAATTCCGGTCGAAATTCCACCGAAATTCTGTTTTGGTTGATAATGAAATGATGACCGAAACTGACATTTAGGGCCTTGGGCGTCGACGGGAGCCTGGAGTGGCGAGGTGGGAGCATGGAGCGGTGATGCAGGTCTTGGAGTGGCGCGGGTAGGGGCGCCTTTAGCGGAGCCTTGGAGAAATGCGTGCGGGATCGCTGATGGAGATGCGTCGGATCTGGTGTTCTTTGAAGAAGATCCGCGCCATGTATACAACTTGGAGCAGATCTGCGCTATATCTGGTGTTCTTGGTGAATGAACCTTTGCCTAAAGGCATGCAGGGCTGCTGATGGAGATGTGATCGCCCGTGATGCAACCTGGAGAGAGGTGCGGCCTGGAGATCGTGGAACCCGAGAATAAGAATTGGTTGCATGCAAGTTTTGCGTGAGGAGGCACTGCTTGTGCGCGAGAGATATGGGAACTATGGATCTAGGGTATTAGGAAACCCTAGATTGAATCTCAAATCTCAAATGCAAAAATAATCTTCAAACGGAAATCAAGGAATACGATCTGCTTCTTCAATCTTCATGAAATTAAGGTTCCAACAAGAACCCTAGAACTAAACCTCGATTCTAAAAAAATGAATACTCCCTACGGAACCGATAAGACAAGAATGATAAACATGAAGAACAAGGATTTAACGTGGAAGCCTACTCCCTACGGAGCGGGATGAAATCACGGGAGAAGCCCTCAAAGGGGTAGATATTCTATTGAATTCTCAATGAGTACAGGGGGTGAGGGGCTCTTTATATAGCCCCTCCGACAGACTGAAGTCCCACCGCTCATCCTTGTGGGACTAAATATGAGTGGGGTAATTGGATCTTAGTGAGATATAATTACCCACATATTACATTATCTGATAGATATATTATTATGTCTTTGGACTTTTTTTATCACAACAACAAAGCCTTTTCACACATTAAGTAATGTCTGCTATATGGATTCTTTGCCTCCATTCATATCTATCTAGGGTCGTTCTCGGGCTTAGATCCAAAGAACTAAGATCCCTTCGTATAGTCTCATTCCGACACTCCTTGGGCCTTTGTCGCCCTCTCTTAGCCGTCTCAACATCCCAAAAGTCGCTTCTCCTCACCAGTGCATCAACTGACCTCCTTTGCAAATGGCCAAATCACCTTAAACGATTTTCTCGCATCTTATCCTCGATTGGAGCTACACCAACCTTTCTTCCGGCATCATTCCGAATCCGATCTTTACGTGTGTGTCCACACATTCACCTTAGCATTTTCATTTATGCTATTGCCATTCTCTGCACATGTCTATAGTTCACATGCCGACATTCCGATCCATATAGCATAACATGTCTTACAACCACTTTATAAAACTGTCCTTTGATTTTCAAAGGATTTTTCTTATCATAGAGAACTGTAGAGGCTCCTCTTCACTTTATCCAACATGCATTTATTCTATTTGTAACATCTCCATCAATTTCCCCATCATGTTGCAAAATAGATCCTAAGTATCTAAAATAATCTCTCTTCTGAATGTTATCGTCAGCAATCTTCACCTCGATTCCTTCACCATTGTTTCCATCAAAAGTGCACTCCATATATTCAGTTTTAGACCTACTTATAAGAAATCCTTTAGTCTCGAAGGCATGTCTCCAAACCACTAGCTTCTCATTTACTCCATTTCTTGTCTCATCAGTCAACACAATGTTATCGACGAACAACATACACCTAGGTATCTCATCCCGAATGTGATTAGTCAACTCATCCATAATCAAAGTAAAAAGGATTGGACTCAAAGTTGAACCTTGATGCAGACTGTGGAGAATTGAGACAAACATGATATCTATTCCATAGGGATAGGGTCTCTTATATAGAGAGAAAACCCTAGAGAGTACAAGAGGAACAATACGTAAATACCCTTGAGGGGTTATGGAACCCGAAGGGTTAAAGGTTACGGAACCCGAAGGGTTAAGGATTAAGGAACCCGAAGGGTTACAAACATAATTGTAATATAATAATTCTAACACTCCCCCTCAAGTTGGAGCATATCTGTCGATCATGCCCAACTTGGATACTAAGTACATGAGACGCTTCTTTGGAACAGCCTTTGTGAGGATGTATGCAAGTTGAAGTTCATTGGAGATGTGTGGAATGTTGATTCGTCCTCCTCATACTGCATCATGAATAAAATGTTAATCAACTTCAATGTGTTTTGTCCGCTCATGGAAAACTGGATTGGTGGCGATGTACGTGGCAGACTTGTTATCGCAGTATAAGTATACAGGAGTGGCGGCTGTCATGCCAAGTTTTGTTGGGAAAGAAACAAGCCATATGATCTCACATGTGGCCCGATCCATTACCCTGTATTATGCTTCCACATTGGATCTGGAGACCATTGTCTGCTACTTGCTTCGTCAAGTGACAAGGTTATCCCCAACAAACATGGCGTATCCTGTAGTGGATCGACGGTCCTCATGAGAGCTAGCATAGTCAGAATCTATATAGGCAGAGATATTAGTTTGTCCATTCACCCCATAGAAGAGTCCAAGTCTAGGAGATTCCTTCAAATATCGAAGGATCAAAAGAACATCCTGCTAGTGACTGTAAATAGGCTTCTCCATATGCTGACCGGCTCTGCTCACAACATATGATATATCTGGCCTAGTAACAGTGAGAGTAATTTTCCCACTAAGCTTCTGTATCGTGTGCATCCTCAAAAGCTGGATCAATAAATGCTGAATATTTTCTCACTTCTGTAGGGATGCCAGATGGCTTGCATCCAAGAAGCCCTGACTCAGTCAGAATATCGAGGTAATACTTTCTCTGTGAAAGATGAAGCCCCTCTGTAGTACGTATTACTTCGATGCCAAGAAAATAACGAAGTTAGCCGAGATCTTTCGTGACAAAGACCTTCTGGAGGAAGGTCCTGGTCTCCTGAATACCATCTACATCATCTCCTATGATAACCATGTCATCAACATAGACAATAAGGATGATCGTGCCAGTAGACCGTCGTCTAACAAAGACTGAGTAGTCAAATGTTGCCCTCTAAAAACCAATTGTGTTGATCTCCGTAGTGAGTCTGTTAAACCATACCCTTGGGCTCTGCTTCAGGCCATAAATCGACTTGTGTAGTCGACATACATGCTCCCCCTTGACTACATACCCCGACGGTTGCATCATGTAGACCTCCTCCTCAAGATCATCATAAAGAAAGGCATTCTTCACATCAAGTTGATAAATGGGCCAAGCCTTGTTGGCAACAACAGAGAGAATGGTACGTATCGACCCCATTCTGGCAACAAGCAAGAAGGTCTCAAAGTAATCAACTCCAAAAGTTTGTGTGAAACCTTTGGCAACAAGTCTGGCTTTCAACCTGTCAATAGAACCATCAGACGACTGTTTGATCGTGAAGACCCATCGACAAGCCAATGGCGAACTCCCGGGGGGCACGACACAAGATCCCACGTGTCCCGTGATTTAAGTGCATCCATCTCCTCATCCATGGCCTGTCGCCAACCATGATCCTACATTGCACTGAAATGATCTCTTAGAATAGAAATAACATTCAGAGCATCTGCAAATCTCTTATCACATCTAGATAAACCATCTGTTGAAGTAAAATGTAACATGGGGGTGATATGTACATTGCCTTTTTCAGTGTTAAGAAAAATGGCCGAGTAAGCTGCATACTCAGCCGCATACTCATACTCGGTAGCCTTGCCGCTCCGAGTATGATGAAACGGCCATGTATGCGGGTTGACCCGCATACTCGATCGAGTAACCCCTATGAGACCGCATACTCGGCCGTTTTTCTGATAGAACTTTTTTATTTAATCTAAAATTAAATAACCCCACCCGCATAAACCGCATACTCCCTGCATAAAACCGCATACTCCCCGCATAAAACCACATACTCTCTCGCATAAAACCGCATACTCCTCGCATACTCTCTCGACTGAGAATATTAACATAATATTAAATATTATTTATATTTTTAATAATAAAAATTCCAAACCGCATAAACCACATACTCCCGCATATTCTCCCGCATACCGCATACTCTCTATGCAGTGACCCATCCGACTGAATACCGCATAACGCCTTCCTGAACATTGGCCTTTTTTGCTTGCGTAGAGCTATAGGAAGCTCCCCAGGTTTATCTGGGACAACAGTGGTGTGAGCACTCGAAGTGATCATATCATCCTGCATAAAAGGGACATGCAAAGGTACAAACATTGGTGTAGAAGGTATAGAGGTACGTTGATGATAGATGATTGGCAGAGGAGGGAGGTCCAGAGGAATGTCATTCACAGTCTGTGTGAGATAACTTGTTTGCTTAAAGAAGGTGACATCAAAAACACATAGTACTGACGTCCAACAAGATCATAACAGTGATAGCCTTTTTGGGTACGAGAATAGCCAAGAAAGACACATTTGATTGCAACAACAACAACAACAAAGCCTTTTCCCACAATTAAGTAGGGTCGGCTATATGGATTCTTCGCCTCCATTCAGATTTATCTTGGGTCATTCCCAGGCTCATATCTACAAAATAAGATCCCTTCGTATGGTCTCTTTCCAACACTTCTTGGGTCGTCCTCACCCTCTCTTAGCCAGCTCACTTCCCAGCACTCGCATCTCCTAACTGGTGCATCAGCTGATCTTCTTTGCAAATGTCCAAACCATCTTAAGCGATCTTCTTTGCAAAAGACACATTTGATGGCACAAGAGGATAATTTATCAGTTGTATGAAAGTTATGAACAAAAGTAATACAAACCAAAAATTCGCACAGGTATAGGAAAAGAAGACTCAATAGGGTAAAATAAGGAAAATGGAGTTACCCCTTTGAGAACAGATGAAGGAACATGGTTGATGAGATACACTGCAGTAAGGATAGCTTCTCCCAATATTTTTTAGGAACACTCATTTGACTAAGAAGAGATCTGGCAACTTTTAACAAGTGTCGGAGTTTCCTCTCAGCTATACCATTCTGTTGTGGGGTATATGGACATGATTTTTGGTGAACAGTTCCTTGGGATGTAAAGAAAGAGGTCAAGTCATGTTGGGTTTACTCAAGAGCATTGTCAGTACGAATGATCTTATCAATGCTACAAAAGTAAGTTTTAACATATTGAAAGAAATTTCTGACAATTTGATTAATCTCCGACAATGTTAAGAAAAACGGCCGAGTAAGCCGCATACTCGGCCGCATACTCGTACTCGGTAGCCTTGCCGCTCCGAGTATGATGAAACGACCATGTATGCAGGTTGACCCGCATACTCGGCCGAGTATACCCCCTATGCGGCTGCATACTCGGCCGCTTTTTCTAATAGAACTTTTTTATTTAATCTAAAATTAAATAACCCCACCCGTATAAACCGCATACTCCCCGCATAAAACCACATACTCCCCGCATAAAACCGCATACTCCCAGCATAAAACCGCATACACTCCCGCATAAAACTGCATACTCCCCGCATACTCTCTCGACTGAGAATATTTGCCATAATATAAAATATTTATTTATATTTCTAATAATAAAAATACCAAACCGCATAAACCGCATACTCCCCGCATACTCTCCTGCATACCACATACTCTCTATTCAGTGACCCCTCCGACTGAATACCGCATAACGCCTTCCTGAACATTGATCTCCGAACGCTCCTTCATTAGATATAACTAAGAAGATCGACTATAATCATCAACGAAAACTGTAAAATAGCGATGACCACTTAATGTGCGAATCAGACAAGGTCCCCAAACATCGCAATGAACAAGATGAAAAGCAGCAGTACTACGAGACTCAGTACGAACAGGAACGAAGCTCGATGCTGTTTTCAGAACTCACATGCCTCGCACTGAAAGGGCTTCAGATCAGAGAGTTCAAGAAACATCATGGAGATGACCTTGGTAGAGGGATGCCTAAAGCGCAGATGCCATAGGAGTGGATCTTCGGAGGTGGAGTCCGAGGGTATGCCAAGATAATATAGGCCGTTCTTCTCATGACCCCCACCAAAAATCTGTCTCGTCTGAATGTCATGAAAATAACAAGACTCATCAAATATCATACGATAATGAAGCTCAACACAAAGTTTGTGAACTGACAACAAGTTAAGAGGGAAATCAGGAACACAGTGAACCCCTGAAAGTTGGAGCTTGGAAGAAAATTCCATAGTTCCGACAATAGTAATCTGTGATTGAGTCCCATTAGCGACTCGAACTGACTTCACAAAGGTAGATAATATGGAAGAGGTGAGCAAACTACCTTCTCCAATGAGATGAGTAGAGGCATCGGAATCAATAATCCAAGCTGGAGTAGGAGTGATAGCAGAGTTGGCTATTATACCTGAAGGAGTAGCCAAAGCATCAATTGTAGTGTTTCTAGTGGTGGTAGGCCCTAGAGTCTGAAGGATCTACATTAGGCGGGAGTAATCTGCAACATTAAGATGAATAATCTTGCCACTGGAGGTAGCGATGCCTCTTCCACATCATAGGCATCCTCATATGCATTATTAGCATGATAAGAAGGTACGTCGAACTTCTATCAGCATCGTTCAGTCGGGTGGTTCCACCTACCACAATGAGTGCATGGTGTAGTAGAGTCTCGCCCACGACCATGACCAAAGTCACGGCCTCGTCCAGATTCCTGTCCACGACCACGACTTCGATCACGACTGCGCCCTCCTCGCAAGCCGTATATGCCTCCTTGCCCAGATGAGGCGATGTGTGCAAAGTTCTCTATTGAAGGTAAGACGGGAGGCTGGGCGGATGTCTCGAGCTCCTCAAGTATGCCAAAGGTGGCCTTCATTATTGGCAATATGTCTGATATAAGAAATCGCTCCTTCGCTGCATGATATCTAGAATGTAGGACATCAAGGAAGCAGTATACCTGCAGTCAGAATGTTCTTGTATCTGTTTGGTGCAACATGAAGGCTGGAATATTGCAAGCTCATACAGGCTGGATAGAAGCCTGTAGTACTGGATGAAGGTTGAACCCACCCTGAGACGTCGATCGGATTCACCTGTAAATGTCTGCAAAGCATGACTTCATCTTCTTCTGGGATTATGTTTGCTCGAGATCCTCCCACATTTCCTTGGCCGTATTTTGTCAAGAAGATTTGAGGCAATGTGAGCCTCAACAGTGTTGGTCATCCAGTTGATAACCACATAGTTGTCAGTATGCCAGTTGTCGTACTCTTTGTCCTCTTCATCTAAAGGATCTTTAGTCAAAATGTAGAGTTTCCTCTAACCATCAATTAACACCATAAAAGATCGAGACCAGAGCACGTAATTTTTAGTGCCCTTGAGTTTGATAGTAGTGCCTTGTGCCATAATATTCGTGGCCAAGGGCTTTGTCTCGATATAAGAAGGCACCATGATGGTTTTAAAATAGAAGAAGATGCTATGATATACTAAGGATGCATATAAGAGCTAAAAAATACCCTAGAACTCATGTTTGCCCTTGAAGAAGGGCTGAAAAGCCTCTAGGGACAACAGATCTGGATTCTTGGCAAAGGTCCATGATGAGTTTTGGATCTCCAAAGAGTCCTACGGTACTCGTGGAGGGTAGCTGTGGGGCTAACGACCTTCGTAGGAGGTCCTGAAAGCGCAAGGTAGCACTAGCGGAGGGCTGTGTTCCCCCGGCGACACCGGTAGGTGCTGGAGATGCTCCTTTGGGGTCGAGCTGCTGCACTGGAGGCGATTGAAGGGCCTTGCGCGGGGGCCTAATTCCTGGGAAGAGGGCCCGCACAAGCTTTTGCGAGGCTTGAAGGTGGCAATGGGGATTTTAGGTCATAACATGGTTTAGGACCGTTACTCTGATACCATGTGGAGAAGAGAGACGAATAAAATATCTATTCCATAGGACTAGGGTCGCTTATAGAGAGAAAACCCTAAGGAGTACAAGAGGAAATATACATAAATACCTCGAGGGGTTACAGAACCCGAAAGGTTAAAGGTTACGGAACCCGAAGGGTTAAGGGTTACGGAACCCGAAGGGTTACAAACATAATTGTAATATAATAATTCTAACACAGACCAATATTGATGTCAAAGTAGTTAGTCTTCACAGACTGAATTCTTACACAAAATGAAGCCCTATCATACATATCTTTTATGAGTTTAATGTATAGGACATCTACCTATCTCTTCTCCAAACACAATATCTCTCGTGGGCTGAATCATAATCCTTCTCCAAATCAATAAAAATTATATGGAGATTCTTCCTTTGAGTTCTGTAAATATCCATTGTTCTCCTTAGCAAGTGGATGGCTTCAATAGTTGAGCAACCTGACATGAATCCGAATTGGTTTTCTTTTACTTTGGAAACTTGCCTCAATCTTCTTTCGATCACACATTCCCAAATTTTCATAGTGTGACTCATCAGCTTGATATCTCTGTAATTTGAGCAATTTTGAAAGTCTCCTTTGTTCTTATAGAAAGATACTATGATGCTTCTCCTCCAATCTTCATGCATTTTCTCGCTTCGCCAAGTACCATTAAATAAATTTGTAAGCCAAATCAAACCACACTCACCTAGAACTCTCCAAACTTCTATAAAAATGTCCTCAGGTCCTACACCTTTCTCATGTCTCATAACCTCCTCTACTTCCTTTCTTTGTATTCAATCTATACCCCTCAGGGGTATTTATGTATTTTCCCTCTTGTACTATGTAGGGTTCTCTCTATATAAGAGACCCTAGCCCTATGGAATATATATCCTATTCGTCTCTCTTTTCCACATGGTATCAAAGCAACGGTCCTAGACCGGGGTTCTGACCTAAAATCCCCACCGCCACCTTCAAGCATCGCAAAAGCCTGTGCGGCCCTCTTCTCTGAATTAGGGCCCCGCGTAAGGCCCTCCAATCGCCTCCAGTGCAGCAGCTCAACCCCAAAGGAGCATCTTCATCACCTACCGGTGCCGCCAAGGGGCACACAACCCTCCCACTAGCGCTACCCTGCGCTTTCAGGACCTCCTACGAAGGTCGTCAGCCCCACAACTACCCTCCACGGGTACCGTAGGACTCTTTGGAGATCCAAAAGTCATCACGAACCGCTTCCAAGAATCCAAATTTGCTGTCCATTGAGGGTTATCAGCCCTTCTTAAAGGGCAAAAGTGAGTTCTAGGGTATTTTTCAGCTCTTATATGCATCATTAGTTGATTAGGATCTTCTTTCTATTTTGAGACCACCATGGCACATTCTTCTACCGAGACAAAGCCCTTGGCCACGAATATTATGGCACAAGGCACTACTATCAAACTCAAGGGCACAGAAAATCCTGTGCTCTGGTCTCGATCTTTTATGGTGTTCATTCATTGTCAGAGGAAACTCTACATTTTGACTAAAGATCCTTTAGATGAAAAGGACGAAGAGTACGACAACTGGCAGACTGACAACAATGTGGTTATCAACGTGATGACCAATAGTGTTGAGGCTCACATTGCCTCAAATCTTCTTTACAAAAAATACGACTAGGGAAATGTGGGAGGATTTCGAGCAAACATACTCGCAACAGAAGATGAAGTCATGCCTTGCAGACATTTATAGGTGAATCTGGTCGACGTCTCAGGGTGATTCCACCCGCATCGAGTACTACAGGCATCTATCCCCAGCCTGTATGAGCTTGCAATATTCCAACCTTCATGTTGCACCAAACAGATACAAGAGCATTCTGACTGGCAGGTATACCGCTTCCTTGATGTCCTGCATTATAGATACCATGCAACGAAGGAGCAATTTCTTATATCAGACACACTGCCAATAAATTTTTTTGATGAAAAAGAGGGTGAGCTCCTGAGATGGGATTCACCGCTAGAGAATTATATTACTTCAAAAAGAAGAAAATTACAAGGTGCGTTACCTAGATTCTTGAAAGCTCGTTAGAGCCTTACAGTGAGACACCACATTTTCAAAATAAAACCTTTGATTTTTAATACTCGCTAACCAGATTGCCCAAAGTGCAGCATATGGCTTAGCGACATCATCCAAGGAATTGCTTCCCACCTTTCGTATCGATTCCCAAAAGACTGCCAATCCATCAACCTTCACCCATGGAATCGCAAGCTCCCTCCAGACCCGTGCCGCTGCCGTGCTAGTGAAGAATAGATGCTCTGAATTCTTCGACTGTTGCCCGCACTTATCACATGTCATGTCCTGCAGCCCAAAGATCCTCGCTCATCTAACTTTGTCACGGACTCCGTCCTTCCGTAGACACCATAAGAAGACCTTTATCCTGGTCGGAATCTTGCGTGCCCATATAATCTTGACATCATGACATAGTTCTTGGTCTAGACAGACTGCCAATAATGAAGGTCATCTTCGGCCGACTTGAGGAGCTCGAGACATCCGCTGCCCGGCCTCCCGTCTTATCTTCAACAGAGAACTTTGCACACATCGCCTCGTCTGGGCGAGGAGGCAGATACGGCTTGCGAGGAGGACGTGGTCGTGATCTAAGTCATGGCCGTGGACGGGAATGTGGACGAGGCTGTGACTTTGGTCGTGGTCGTGGGCGAGACTCTACTGCTCCATGCACTCACTGTGGTAGGTGGAACCACCCGACTGAACGATGCTTGCAGAAGTTTGGCGTACCTTCTTATCACGCCAATAATGCTTATGAGGATGCCCATGATGTGGAAGAGGCATCGCCTACCTCCAATGGCAAGACTGTTCATCTTAATGATGCAGATTACTCCCGCCTAATGCAGATCCTTCAGACTCAAGGGCCTACCACCACTAGTAACACTACAACTGCTGCTCTGGCTACTCCTTCAGGTACAATAGACAACTCTGCTATCACTCCTACTCCATCTTGGATTATTGATTCCGGTGCATCTACTCATCTCACTAGAGAAAGTAGTCTACTCACCTCTTCCATACCATCTACCTTTGTGAAGTTAGTTCGAGTCGTTAATGGGACTAAATTATAGATTACTATTGTCAGAATTACGGAATTCTCTTCCAAGCTCCGACTTTCTGGGGTTCACTATGCTCCTAATTTTCCTCTTAGCTTGCTGTCATTTCACAAGCTTTGTGTTGAGCTTTATTGTCGTGTAATATTTGATGAGTCTTGTTGTTATTTTCAGGACATTTGGATGAGGCAGATTTTTGGTGGGGGTCATGAGAAGAACGACCTATATTATCTTGACATACCCTTTGACTCCAATTTTGTTGATGCTGCATCCATCTCCGAAGATCCGCTCCTATGGCATCTGTGCCTTGGGCATCCCTCTGCCAAGGCCATCTCCATGATGATTCCTGAACTCTCTGCACTGAAGCCGTTTCAGTGCGAGGCATGTGAATTCGGGAAACATCATCGAGCTTCATTTCCTGTTCGTACTGAGTCTTGCAGTACTGTTGCTTTTCATCTTGTTCATTGTGATGTTTGGGGACCTTGTCCGATCCACACATTAAGCGGTCATTGTTATTTTATAGTTTCTGCTGATGATTATAGTCGATCTTCTTGGGTATATCTAATAAAGGAGCGTTTGGAGATTATAGTCGATAGGTCTTCACGTCCAAACTGTCGTCTGATGGTTCTATTGATAGGTTGAAAGCCAGACTTGTTGCCAAAGGTTTCACACAAACCTTTGGAGTTGATTATTTTTAGACCTTCTCGCCTGTTGCCAGAATGTGGTCGATACGTACCATTCTCTCTGTTGCTGCCAACAAGGCTTGACCCATTTATCAACTTGATGTGAAGAATGCCTTTCTTTATGGTGATCTTGAGGAGGAGGTCTACATGATGCAACCACTGGGGTATGTAGTCGAGGGGGAGCATGTATGTCGACTACACAAGTCGATTTATGACCTGAAGCAGAGCCCAAGGGCATGGTTTGACAAACTCACTACGGAGATCAACACACTTGGTTTTCATAGGACAACATCTGACTACTCAGTCTTTGTTAGACGACGGTCTACTGGTACGATCTTTCTTGCTGTCTATGTTGATGATATGGTTATTATAGGAGATGATATATATGACATTCAGGAGACCAAGACCTTCCTCCAGAAGGTCTTTGTCACGAAAGATCTTGTAGAGATATTTATGTAGTCGATGTATTGTTTATCAATTGTTTATTTCCGTAGTACCTACTTATGTAATTTACCCATAGGCTTTCCTCTATATAAGAGAGCCTAGGGTTCCTTGGAATAATAGATCGCTCATTTTTCTCCAACATGGTACCAGAGCCAAAACCCTAACCCTACCGTCGACCCCCTCTCTTCCCCTCCCCTCTTGGCGCTGCCGTCTCCCGCCACCGAGCCCTCCAGGTGCCACCTCCCGCCTCCCGTCGCCTCCTTCTTGCCTTCTCCTGCCACGGGACCTCCACCGTCGGCCCTCTACCACCGACCCTCCACCGTCGTCTCTCCGCTACCGGCCCTCTCCCCAATGTAGGGGACCTCCACCATCGGGTCCCCTCCCCTTCAACGCCGACACCTCTTCTTCCGTCGGCCTCTCTCTCTCTCTCCATGGATTTGAGTGCTAAAGTCTACATATGCACTCAAATCCTATCAAGTTTATGTAGACACTTATTTCTCGTCTACAAACCCAAGTTCTTCGTCTCCAGCGACATGTCATAAAACAAAGTCGATTTGCCCTCCATAGGCACATTCAAAGGTCCAACGCCAATAGTCAAGATGGATGAGACGAACTGTGAGCTGTGGGCGATGCAATTCATAAGTCTCATGAAGTCGAACGGTAAGAAGCATATTCTTTTCGAGGAAGAGCCGACAGAGAAGACTAGGATCTATGCCTCCTGGGAGGATGATGATTCATATGCCAAGGTTTGGTTGTCAAGCACATTGTCGATGGAGATTGCCAATGATGTCCTCCATCAGCCCACCACTAAGGCGATGTGGGATATACTAGCCGCCACATATTCACAGGTGCGGAATGAGACCAAGATGTTACAGCTCCATCATTATATTTTCACGATGAAGCAGAATGGACGGCCGCTTCACTCTTTGTATACATCCCTGGGGGGATGTTTGAGAAACTCTATAGTACTATTCCTCTCACAGCCACCCCTGAGCAGCATAAGACATTTAGGAATGCAACCATGGTGGGAGTTTTGATTGCGGCTCTTGATCCTAAATATTAGGTTGCCCGATCACAGATACTTGCCGATGCTACCATTCCTCCTATGGAGGACGTCTATCGGAGGCTTAGCCGCATTTCTGTTTCATCCAGTGCTTCTACTCCACCACCCTCGACGGTGGCTGCCTCCAGAGGGAGAGGTGGTTCTTCTTCATTCCGTGGTCGCAGACCTCGTGGGAGAGGTGGTCGTTTTCGTCAGCCATATACCTTTTGTCATCGGACCGACCATGCTGAGGATTCATGTTATTCTAAGCATGGATTTCCAGCCTCAGCACGAGCAGCTGAACATGTTGCATCTCCGTCCACGTTTGCTTCGGATCAGAGGTTTGAGGAGCTTGTTGTGAGATTGCGAGACATTATGCCTCATGTTTCTATAGATTCTCCAGGAGGTCCTTCAGATATTGCTGCTTCAGCTTCAGCGAGTACTTCTGCCACTGCTAGCACCTCAGGTAGTGCTTTTGCTTTCACATCCTGTTTCAGTTCTGATGTCTCAGATTGGATTATGGACTCCGGTGCCACACACATCATCTTTGCCGCGACAGAGACAGACTTATGTCATACAGGGAGATTCCACCAGGGAGGTTAGTGGTGATAGCTGATGGGACTCATTCACCCATTATTGGACAGGGGGAGGTTACTTGTCGCCTTCCATGCATCTACAGAATGACTTACATGCATCGATTTCTCGATGAACCTACTTTCCATTAGTCAGATTACAAAGGATTTGCACTGTCGCGCTATATTTGACCCATCTTCTCTTATATTTCAGGACGTTATAACGGGTAGGGTGATTGGTTGTGGCTCTGAGCAGGATGGTCTCTATCGTTTAACCAGATGTTCATATGCTGGTGTCTCTTCTCATGCAACTGGATCTGTCTCTCCATATACATGGCATCTACGCTTTGGTCACCTTCCTCTTCAGAAGATGCGTCATCTCATTCCTCAAATTTCTCCGAGTTCTTCCTTCCAGTGTGAAGCCTGTCAGTTGGGAAAGCACCATAGAGCTAGCTTCCCTAATCATCAGTGTAGGAGCAGTAGCTCTCCTTTTGAATTATTTCATGTCGATATTTGGGGTCCAAGTCGTGTCTCTGATCACCAGGGATACAAGTCTTATCTTGTGGTCATTGATGATTTCTCTCGTGTATCGTGGGTCTTTTTATTAAAGAATAAATCTGAAGCAGGAGATGTTATCAGAAATCTTATCAATGAAGTGCAAAATATTTTTTCCTCATGTGAAATATGTTCGTATTTTGCACTCGTTCTCTCTCACAATTTTTTCGTCAAGAGGAATTATATTATACATCAAACTACATGTGCATACACCTCTCAACAAAATGGAGTTGCTGAGAGAAAGCACCGCCATTTCTTGATATTACTTGAACCCTACTTATCCAGAGTTGTGCTCCTATTTTGTTTTGGGGAGATGCAGTCCTTACTGCTTGTTACCTTGTCAATCGTATGCCGTCCTCAGTACTTGGTGAGAAAATTCCTCTTTTTGTTGTGTTTCCAGACAAGGATTTATTCTCACTTACTCCTCGTGTTTTTGGTGCTGTTGCTTTTGTTTATCTGTTGTCTCCTGGCCTTGACAAGCTCTCACCTAGGGCTGTCAAATGTGTCTTTGTGGGTTACTCTCGGACTCAGAAGGGATACCGTTGCTATGATCCTGTAAATGGGAAATACTACGTCGGTGCTGGTGTTACATTCTTTGAGTATGTTATGTACTTCGCTAATGCATGTGACATGTTAGCCTCATCAACATCTGATGATGAAGTCTATGTTCCTCCTCCTCCTTTGTTGAGTTCACCATAGCCCACTCCTGTCCCTGTGGTCACGGCACCACCACCGCCACCACCACCACCTAACCACTTGTCTCGTCGCTACCAAAGTATTATATACGTCGGTCGGGTCCTGCTCCTGCTACGCATCAATCATCCAACACGCCTAAGGTATGTCCTGATGTTATTAATGATGGGTCGAATAGTGTGCATGTGCAGGATTCAATATTGCAGGAGGAATGTGAACCGACAATTACAGTGGTTGATGATCTGGATGTTCCTATTGCTATACGGAAGCAGAATCACAATTGTGGTTCGTATCCTCTTGCCTTCCAGGTTTCGTTTCATCGCCTCCCGAGGGACTTTCAGAGATTTGCAGTTGCTTTATCTTCTGTGGAGATACCACAGAATTATCAGGATGCCTTGAAGATTGTTTATTGGCATTCTGCCATGGAGGAGGAAATGGCTGCTCTACAGTCACTGGGTACATGGAGCTTGGTTCCCGCTCCCTCAGGAGCATCTGTCGTTAGCTGCAAATGGGTATTTACCGTCAAGTATGACACAGATGGTAGTCTTGATCGTTACAAGGCAAGGCTAGTGGCGCGAGGTTTTATTCATACATATGGCGTAGATTATATGGATACCTTCTCTCCAGTTGCTCGTCATTCCACTCTTCATATTCTTCTGTCGATTGTTGTGGTGCGTGATTGGCCCTTGTTCCAACTTGATGTCAAGAATGCATTCTTGTATGATGATTTGCAGGAAGAAGTCTACATGCAGCAGCCTCCGGGGTTTGCTGCTGATGGGGAGAGTCATATGGTGTGTAGACTTCACAAGGCAATATATGGCCTTAAACAGAGCCCAACGGTGTGATTCCAGAAGCTGTCCCATCTAATTGAACGACAAAGATTCAAAAGATCAAATGTGGATCACTCGTTGTTCATTCAGAAGACTTCTAGAGCTACGATTGTCATCATGGTATATGTTGATGATATTTTGGTGACATGAGATGATGCTCAGGGGATAGAGATGTCAAAAGCATTTTTGGGCCGTCAGTTTGTCATGAAGGATCTTGGTAGCCTACGATACTTTCTGGGGCTGGAGTTTGCCAGGAATGCACAGGGTCTGGTGATGACCCAAAGGAAATATATTACAGATATGCTGGTTGAAACGGGCATGGTTGGATGTAGACCCTCGAGTACTCTTGTGGATCCAAGTATGAAATTATATGGCAACTGTTAGAGTATTTGGTTGTGCGCCCTTTATGTTGTAGCAGGGTAAATGGATCCTGGAGAAGATCCATTTACCCCCATCCAGTGTTTAGTCCCACACCGCCTGTGGGTGGGACTTGGAGGCTCTGGGAAGGCTATATAAGGAGCCCCAGACCTCCTGTACTCATTGAGAAAAAACAATGAAGCATATGCCCCTTTGAGGGTTTCTCCCGTGGTTTCATCCCGCTCCTCACGGAGTAGGGTTCCACGTTAAATCCCGCGTTCTTATCTTCTTTATCTTTTCCATGTTCGCTTCCGCGTTCTTCATATTTTATAACATGGTATCAGAGCGGGTCGATCCTCGAGGTTTTTCATATTGTTCATATGTGTTTTTCGAGATTCGGTTATCAAACTCAGTTCTCGATTATTCTTGTAGTTTCTGTTTGTGAAAATTATTCGAGAAGAATGTTATTCTTGGTTTTTCTATTGAGTTCAAGATCCTAGTTCTAAGGTTCCGATCTGAACCTTAATACACATTCATGTCATGCCGCATCTCTAGGGTTTCTCCGTGAAACCCTAATCCACGTTCATCTCCATCCAAGACTAGGCGGCATCAGCCCTAGCAGCGAACGCTGCCAGGCTCCTCCACGGCGCAAACAGGCAGCATCGTCGCGTATTGTGCATACGAAGCCGCACCTCTTCCAGCAAGCGGCATCACCATCAGATGCAGGCGGCATCTTCCTTGGCTCGTGATCCCCTTCTCCAGATTAGCGCAGCATAGGGTTTGAATACCCTAACTCAGACGGCCTTGGGAATCTGGTGCATCTCCAGAAATTGAATGAACGTGTACCGCCCAGGCAGATCTTCTCGAGACTGGCACTACCCTCCCGTCTGCGGATTTCCCAACACCGCCCAGACAGCGCAATACACCGTGCGCTCCCGCTCCCAGAGCATCTCGCGCAGATCCCAGGCGGAAGGAGGGCAACTCTCCAGATCGCGATTCCCCCTGGCGATGGTAGCCTCCAACGGAGGCACCCAGGCATGCGAGCTGACGGCGCACCTCCCCGCGCGTCGGCGCCTCCCCGCGCGTCGGCCTCTCCCCGCGCGTCTGTGGCTCCCAGTCGATCGATCCTCCGCGCACGCACCTCGAAGACCCTTGGCGGCACGAGACTTCTCCAGATCTCCCCAAATGCACTTGGCGGCGGCAATGTTTCACCTTTCAAGAGAAAAGGCCCCACGATGGGAACCCTAGAGGGGGAGGGCAATGTGTATTTAAAAAAATGTGGTGGTGAGAAATTAGGCCCAAGTGGGCTGATGGTTACCCAGGGAAAACAGGAGGAGGGCGTATGTTTAGGCCCATGTGGGCTGATTTTGCGAAGTACAAAAAAAGGAGAAAAAAAAGTGGTCGCGTACAAAAAAAAAACCGTACGCATTCAAAAAAAAAAGGCGCGTACATGGAAAAAGCCGTACGCATTTTCAAAAAAAAAGTTGTGCGGAGTAAAAGCCGAGAAAAAAATGAACGACTTAAAAAAATTGTAAAAAAAAGAGAGAGAGATGGTGAGATCAGACCTAATTGGGTCATACATTGTATTTTAAAAAAAAGGAAGAAAGAAAAAAAAGAGAGAGAAGAGGAGTTTTCTTAAAAAAAAAAGGCGCGTACACGAAGAAAAAAAAGTCGTACGCATTTAAAAAAAAAGGAGAGAAAAAAAATGCAAGAAAAGCCGTATAAAAAAATTTGATCGACGTATGTTAAAAAAAATCATGGCGGCAATTTAGAAAAAAAATGACAAAAGCCGCAAGTTTTGAATGTTCATGTTGTTAATCCCCATCATTGTTGTCTTCTCCCAACTTGGTCGACGTCCATGTTTTCCGACCAGTATGGGAGAAAGGAGGAGTATATATGTAGAGTCACAGGTCTTGTATTCCAGATCCAGATTCAGATACCAGTCTCCAAACCGGCCAGATGATCAGACTCTACAGTTCGGTTTCAGACTCGACGATTGTCTTCCGAGTCCAGTTTCAGACACACACAAGTGTGCGGTCATTGTCAGATGAGCATATGTTGCCATCATTGTCAGAGGTCCCCATCATTCTTCTTGTTGTCAGGCCAGAGTTTTCATGTGAGCCATATGGACTCCAGAGCAGAGGACCATTCCCTATGCCATTTAGGGCAAGGGTTTTCATGTGGTATCATAGGTACACCAGAGCAGTGCACCATTCTCTGAGCCTGATGGGAGAGACCCAGTTCTCCGACGAGGAGACTTCAGGCGCAAGTTCAGACTCGATGGTCAGATTTCGAGTCTTCAGTTGACTCACACTCCAGCCCGTTCGTCCTCCTCACCTACACGGCATGAGAAGCAACGTCCTCGACTGCAGCAATGTGCGCGTTGAGCTGATATTGTCCGTAGTGTCCTATAGCGTTGAGTTGAGTTTCTTTCTATTTGTCCAAGCTGAGCATTGCATGCTCCAGCTTGAGGGGGAGTGTTAGAGTATTTGGTTGTGCACCCTTTATGTTGTAGCAGGGTAAATAGATCCTGGAGAAGATCCATTTACCCCCATCCAGTGTTTAGTCCCACACCGCCTGTGGGTGGGACTTGGAGGCTCTGGGAAGGCTATATAAGGAGCCCCAGACCTCCTGTACTCATTGAGAAAAAGCAATGAAGCATATGCCCCTTTGAGGGTTTCTCCCGTGGTTTCATCCCGCTCCTCACGGAGTAGGGTTCCACGTTAAATCCCGCGTTCTTATCTTCTTTATCTTTTCCATGTTCGCTTCCGCGTTCTTCATATTTTATAACAGCAACAATATTGAGGAGGTTGACATGAGAAGATATAGAGAAATGGTGGGTAAGCTTCTTTACATCACTATAACTCGACATGATATTGCCTTGGCAGTGAGTCGAGTGAGCCAGTTCATGGAACAACCAAGACAGATACATATTCATGCTATATATGTGATACTAAGGTATCTAAAGTCTTCTCCAGGCTCAGGATTGCTGTTTAAAAGGGACATAGATTTATCCATTTCGGCATGTGTGGATGCAGACTATGCAGGATGTCCCAAGGATCGAAAGTCTGCTTCAGGCTTTGCAGTTTTTGTGGGCAGCTCTCTGGTTTCTTGGAAAAGCAAGAAACAAACTATTGTGGCGAGATCTAGTGCTGAATCTGAATATAGGGCAATGGCACAAGCAAGCACGGAGATGGTGTGGGTTCGAGCTGTGCTAGAAGACTTGCTTATAAATGTACCTCTACCCATGCAGCTGCAATGTGATGATCAAGCCGCATTGTTTATTGCAAATAATCTTGCCTTTCATGAGAGAACTAAGCATATTGAAGTAGATTGCCACTACACCAGCGATATGATCCAGAAAGGTCTGATTTCTACGTCACACGTGAGTTCAGGGGAGCAGACATTCGATATTTTCCCCAAGCCATTGCTTAGAGGACCATTCCAAAAGTGTTCTTCTAAGCTGAGCATGATTGATATCTATGCTCCATGTTGAGGGGGAGTGTAGAGATATTTATGTAGTTCATATACTGTTTATCAATTGTTTATTTCCGTAGTAGCTACTTATGTAATTTACCCATAGGCTTTCCTTTGTATAAGAGAGCCTAGGGTACCTTGGAATAATAGATCGCTCCTTTTTCTCCAACAGATATTGGCCAACTTCGTTATTTTCTTGGCGTCGAAGTAATACACACAATAGAGGGGATCCATCTTTCACAGAGAAAGTATTGCCTCGATATTCTGATTGAGGCGGGACTTCTTGGATGCAAGCCATCTGGCATCCCTGCAGATGTGAGAAAATATTCAGCATTTACTGATCCAGCTTTTGAAGATGCAACATGGTACATAAGCTTAGTGGGAAAATTACGCTATCTCACTCTTACTAGGCCAGATATATCATATGCTGTGAGCAGAGCCAGTCAGCATATGGAGAAGCCTCTTTACAATCATTGACAGGATGTTCTTTTGATCCTTTAATATTTGAAGGAATCTCCCGGACGTGGACTCTTCTATGGGGTGAATGGGCACTCTAATATTTCTGCCTATACAGATTCTGACTATGCTAGCTCTCTTGAGGATCGCCGATCCACTACAGGATATGCCATGTTTGTTAGGGATAACCTTGTCACTTGGCGAAGCAAGAAGCATACATTAGTCTCCAGATCCAGTGCAGAAGCAGAATACAGGGCAATGGCTCAGGCCGCATGTGAGATCACATGGCTTATTTCTTTCCTAACAGAACTTGGCATGTTAGTCGCCATTCCTGTACCCTTATACTGCGACAACAAGTCTGCCATGTATATCGCTACCAATCCAGTTTTCCATGAGTGGGCAAAACATATTGAAGTTGATTGCCATTTTATTCGTGATGCAGTACGAGGAGGATGAATCAACACTCCTCACATCTCCACTGAACTGAACTTCAACTTGCAGACATCCTCAGAAAGGCTCTTCCAAGGAAGCGCCTCATGTACTTAGTATCCAAGTTGGGCATGATCGATAGATATGCTCCAACTTGAGGGGGAGTGTTAGAATTATTATATTATAATTATGGTTGTAACCTTTCGGGTTCCGTAACCCTTAACCCTTGGGATTCCATAACCTTTAACTCTTCGGGTTCCGTAACCCGTCAGGGGTATTTATGTATTTTTTCCCTTGTACTCTCTATCAAGGAAGGACGTATCGGCGATATATCGGCGATATATCGGTATCGAGAGGTTGGGGTATCGAAATCGGAGTGTATATCTTTATACAGGGTTATGGACGATATATCGTGGATATATCGGCGATATATCGCCATATCGACCCATATTAGTAAAAAATGAATGGATTCGGTACAAAAAATACAGGATATCGACCGATATCGTCGATATTTCGTCGATATCCCTATATATCAATGTTATTATTCATGCAAGATTGATTCCGCTACCTATCTAGCTACACCTAGTATTAAAACAATCTATGATTTATATACTTTGTTCCGGGTCGGGGCGTTGCCTCCGCACCCCCGCAAGGGGGGGCCAACCTGGGCCCCCCCTAGGCCCCCAGGGTCGCTGACCGGGCAGCGAGACCTCTGTACTGGTAGGATAGGTGCGACAGGAGGGTGCATACGATGGTTCTTCAACTTGGTGTATGTTTACAAGTTATTTCATGTTGTAAGACTTGAATGAAATCGATTTCCAATATCTATAAGTCAATTCTTCAAACACAAAATATCTATAAGTCAAGAATCAAACATTAATGTCGATATGTTCAAAATGATCGATATATGCAATATAAGCTTTATAGATGATCAATATGTGTTCTCTCTCCTGGTCTTCTCTCTTATGCTGGTTGTCGGCTACCTAACGTGCAACCCTCCTCAATTTTCCTGAACTTGGGACGGACCTTGGCTGAGTAGTACATTTACATCTTCTATCTTATGTAGTTTACCCATGAGCTTGGAATATAATTGGTCATTTTTTCCCAACATCTATAAAGACCACTAAATATTTATGACCACCCAAATTGCTGTACAAGGTCCCTAAACACCACAATGAACCAAAGAAAAAGGTAAAGTCCGACATGGCTCAAACCTAGGAGGAAAGGAGGTCCGATGGTGTTTGTTGAACTGACATGCCTCACATTCCAACTATTTAGAGAAGAGAGTTCGGGAAACATCATGGATAGGGCTTTCGTAGAGGGATGCCCAAGACACAAATGTCAGAGGATTGGATCAATGGAAATGGATGCAACACTAGCAAAAGTAGTATCTGAAGGAATGCCAAGATAGTAGAGGTCATTCTTCTCATGCCCCCCACAAAAAATCTGCATCGTTTGGATTTCCTGAAAATAACAAAAGAGCTCATAAAAAATCAAACATCAATTTAGGTCAACACAAAGCTTATGAACAAACAATAGTCCCAAAGGAAAGTCAGAAGCACAATAAACCCTGTTGAGTCGGAGCTTAGAGAACTCCATGGTATCGGAGGCAATAATGCAAGCAGGTGCCGAGGCAGTGGTAGAGTTGGTTACGATACCTGAAGTAGTAGCCAAATGTGCAACAAGAGTAGTCTCACTAGTAGTAGTGGATGAGGCACTGGAAGTCTGAATCAACTATCCCAATTGCATCGAAGTCAGATGCAGAAGTAGTATTGGCTCAAAGATAAAAAAGAGGATAGTCAAACTTCGCCCAACAATGATATGATGGATGATTCTATTACCGATAATGAATGCATTGTGGATAATCAAGGTCACGATCACAATCACAATATGAGTTAATACCATGACCACCACTAAATTCTTGGTCCCATCCACCAAGAAAGTTATGTTGACCACCCCTTCCAAAGGACGCAAGGTAAGCGAAGTTCTCTGCAGGATGCAGAGATGTGGTACGACTCGTAAAGGTCTCGAGCTCCTGAAGTCGGTCAAACATGACCTTAATGGACAACAAGGTATCTGATTTGAGAAACTGTTCCTTCTCCATATGGTAATACAGATGTAATATGGCAAGAAATCGATAAACTTGCCATTCAAATTTCTCTCACCAGTTTGGTGCAATATACATGCTAAAAATTAGCAAGCTCCTCATATAGACCGTTGAAAAGCCGCTGGTACTCCACAAGAGTGGACTCTCCTTGAAATGCAGACCATATCTGCATATATGTCTGCGAGGCGAGACTTGGTCGTCTGCCAGAGTAAGGATGTCAACAAGTAAGGTTTATAGTGAGTATCAATATTCCTAAACCCATACATGTTTAAAAATCACTACCTATGCCCTTCTCTTTATTAAATGGGTAATTATAACGTACGTATACCTGTCCACCTAATGGGTACTCATACATTCAACATAGTACAATCTTAAGCTAGTCATAATTGTACACAAGATTTTTTACACAGATTAAACAGAGGGGGAACATCTAATATGATATACAAAGATGTGCAATGTGTAGGGAATATTTCTTTTACACATGTACACCTCCGAGATTATGTAATTATAGTGTTTTTGATAAAATTATGTAATTATAGTTATGTTCCTACCTTCTTCAAAAACATTCGTACCCTTATACATATTTTTTTACAAAATTCACAGTACTGCCCGTCTGGTATTACACTTATGCCCTATTTTACCTTAACGGAAGGACAATATCGAGAATTTCGTAAGAATACACATGAATAAGTTTTGCATTAGGTAGCAGACAACCAATGTAAACCAGTTAGAGACAAATCCCTAAATAGTATTTTTTCAAAATACTATTTAGGAATTTGCCTCAAGACAATCAATCAGATTTTTTCAACATGGATTTAAAAAAACATTTAGATTTCATTGGACGTTGCATTGTCCGATTTCAATGAGAAATTGGTAAGGGCCGCTACATTGTTGTTCGAATGTAGTTCCAAATTTATGAGGGTTCTCGCATGAAGAACACATGCGTAAGCTAGTTCCGCTGCATTGACACCCAGATGTAGTCCAAAATTTGCAAGGGTTCTCGCATGATGGACGCATACGATTAAAAAAGTTAGTCCAAAAGTGGTTGCAAAAGAAGTTGAGGATATGTAGTTGGAATATTGGCACTTTGATTGGCAAATTAATGGCGATAGTAGATACGATGGAAAGAAGGAAGATTCAAATACTATGTCTCCAAGAGACAAAATGGACTGGAGAGAAAGCAAGAGAGATCGAGAAGACATGTTTTAAGTTATGGTATTTAGGTTAAAAGAGGGGTATAAATGGTGTTGGAGTGACTGTTTATAAGGATTTGAAGGATAGTGTGGTTGAGGTGCAAGGGTTTAGAGATCAAATTATTTTACTTAAATTAGTGCTTGGAGAAGTTATGAATATAATCTCAGTTTATGCACCACAAGTTAGTTTAGAGGAACATATTAAATAATATTTTTGAGAGGATTTGGATAAGATTATGCAATGAATCCCATAAAGAGAGATGATTTACCTAGGTGGAGATCTTAATGGACATGTAGGAAAGGATGCTTCATGGTTGATAGAGTTCATGGAGGCCATGACTTCGGGGATAGAAATGAAGAGGGAAAAGTCATCCTACATTTTCTAACAACTTATGACCTTTTCATCCTGGATTTTGGAAATGAAGAGGGAAAAGAAGAACGATTCTTTTAGATGCTTGGGATCTATTTTGCAACATGATGGGGAAATTGATGGAGATGTTACTAATAGAATAAATGCAGGCTGGCTAAAGTAGAGAGGAATCTCTACTGTTCACTGTGATAAGAAAATTCCTTTAAAGGAAAGTTTTACAAAACAACCGTGAGACATGCTATGCTCTATGGATCTGAATGTTGGCTTATGAACCATAGACATGTGCAAAGAATAGCAGTAGCATAAATGAAAATGTTAAGGTTGATGTGTGGACACACATACACACACACACACACACGTAAAGATTGGATTCGTAATGATGCAATCAGAAGGAAAGTTGGTATAGCTCCGATTGAGGATATGATGTAAGAAAACTATTTAAGGTGGCCTGTCCATTTGCAAAGGCGATCAACTGATGCACTGTTTAAGAGATGCGAATTTTGGGCTGTTGAGCCGGCTAAGAGTGGGCGAGGAAGGAGCAAGAAGTGTTGGAATGAGAGTATACAAAGGGGTCTTAGTTTTTTGGATTTAAGCCCGAGATTGATTCAAGATAGATCTGAATGGAGGCGAAGAATCCATGTAGCTGACCCTACCATCTCTTAACTTCACTGGTTAATCCACCACAACTTGAAGAGCCGATAATAGCTCTCAAGGAGTGCTGAGTTTGTGCTTCTATTGATACCTCAGATTAAGATAATACATTGAAAAAAATAAATTTCGAAAGGTAGAAATTATCATAAATGGAGCTAAAAATTAAAATTCAAGAATGTGATATACAACATATATATCGACTTGATAGATAAGATGGAATAACATTTTGTTCAATGTTCCTTAATTATTGCCTAATATTGGAGTATGCGTCACTCATATGTAGATGGGCAAATGGATCTCTCCAGGATCCATTTACCACGTCTAATGTTCAGTCCCACATCTACCAGTAGTGGGACTGGAGGGTATGTGAATGCTATATACGAAGCCCAAGACCTCCTGTATCGGATGAGAAAGTGTAATGAACAAATCAACCCTTTGAGGCATTCTCTCGTGGTTTCATCCCGCTCCTTAGGGAATAGTGTTCCACATAAAAAATCCGTTGTTCTTTAATGTTTCTATTTCTCCGATATTAGCTTCCGCATTCTTATTTTCTAACATGGTATCAGAGCGGGTTCGATTCTCGAGAATTTACTTCATGATCATGATTTGTTTGGGATTCGATTCTTGGTTATTGGATATTGTTTTTTTGAAGATTATTATTATGTATTATCATGTTCGCGATCAAAGTCCATATTCAGTTCTAGGGTTTCTTGAAACCCTATTTTCTATGGTCATCGCCAAAGCCGATCTCCATCTCCAATACAAATCTAGGGTTCAATTTCTTGAACCCTTACTCACGCATGAGGGCTCCCAGGTTCGACCACCAACATCTTCATCAAAGAATCTATCCTCTGCATGGAATAGAGGCATCGCTAGGCCATGCGGGACTTTCTTTTTCCCAAGAAGTTTTACACATCTTGCGGATCTCCTCTCCACTGGCAGCTGCTTCTTGCGATGCTCTGCATCTTCTTGCGATGCTTTGCATCTTCACCTACAACGGAGCATAGGCGTTGTTCCTCCTCGCGCACACCTCCAGGTGGCACTTCCTCTCCAGGCGATGGAGTCCTTCTGCACAACCTCAACCGCAGTAGCAATAACCACATCCAGGCGAGGCCTTTCCCCGAAGCACATGATATCGTGCATCCCATTGTGTGTCGACACCTACCGAGCACCTCCTCCATGTCCTGTCGACGGTACAGATCTTGAGAAGGAGCCTCGTCAGGCACTGCGACCCTCCGTGCGGCGCTCCAGCTCCTCCGCCTCTCGCCTTTCTTGCACTGACGTGCACCTTTTGTTCAACCCATCAACGACGATGGGTGCCAACAATACAAAAATATTGACGCATATGCTCCTTTGCAGCTCCTCCTGCCACCCTTGGCCGCGAGGCAACGTCGCCATCGGGCCTATCTGAAGCCCCAATCGGGGGAGGCATTATCGAATTCAACAGCAAGCCCCTATCAGGGGCGCCACTTCTTGAGAAAGGGGTTCCTGACTAGGAACCCTAAATATGAGCAAGTGAGCCACTGTGATTACAAAAAGGAGGTAGCTGCTTCGTTGTTGGGCCCAAGTGTGTCAATTTTGCAAAGAAAAAGGGGGTTGTTGCTGATTCATTGGGTTGATCTATATGTTTACAAAAAGGAGAGAGAAGAAGGCTAGCTGGAAAAAATGGCCCAGTTTTTTAAGGGCTGAGTTGTATTTTGGGTCCAAGTTGGGTTGTGTTTAAAAAAAGGAGATTTTTTTTAAAAAAGTGCATAAAAAAACAATACACGGAAAAATTGAGATGACTATAAGAGAGAGGAAATAACAGGAAAAAAGGATCATACAAAAAAATCTGTAAGAAAAAAATGATGATAGAAAATGTAAATCCGAAAAGTGAGATCGACTAATTGGTTCTTTGTCCTCCCCATTTTCATGTCTTCTCCCAACTTTGTCATTATATTCTGACAAGTATGGGAGAAAGGAGGAGTATTGTGTAAAGTTACATGTCGGATTCAGATTCTCCAGACCAGCCATATTTTAGACTCTACAGTTCAGATTTTCAGACTTGGCATTTATATGTCTCCGAGTCTTCAGTTTGATTTGCACGTGGATGCGATCATTATTTGTGTGGTCCCCATCTTTTGTTTTGGTCTCAAAGTTTTTGTGTGATCCATTGGACTCCAGAGTAGAGATCCCATTCCCTATGCCATATGGGCTAGGGTTTTAATGTGGTTCCATGGAGACTCCAAAGTAAAGATCCTTTTCTCTAAGCTAGTATGGGAGAGACCCAATTCTCTGACGAGGTGACTTTTTCAAACTCCATTCTCCAGCGACCGTGTACTCTGACGAGGATGCCTCCCCAACTTTTTCAGTTTAGCTCTTTTCAAAGATGGCGCAATTGTCCACATGATGTGGCGAGCTAGAGTTCTCCAGGTGGAGACTCATTTTTATTGCAATGACTCTGACATGCGCGGTATAGAGCACAAGCTCTACAACGAGGAGATTTAGTTTGACTCACACTCTAGCCCATTTGTTCCTCCTCACCTGCACAACATGGGAAGCAACGTCCTCGACAACAACCGACAACATGTATGTGTTGAGCTCATATTGTCCGTAGTGTCTTGTAGTGTGAGTTTGAGATTTCTTTCTGTTTGTCCAAGCTGAGCATTGCATGCTCCAACTTGAGGGGGAGTGTTGGAATACACATCACTCATATGTAGATGGGTAAATGGATCTCTCCAGAATCCATTTACCACATCACGTGTTTAGTCGCAAATCTACCAGTAGTGGGACTTGGAGGGTCTGTAGAGGTTGTATAAGAATCCTTGGACCTCTTATATCGTATCGGATGAGAACGTTAAATGAATGAATCATTCGTTTGTGGCGTTCTCCTGTGATTTCATCCTGCTCCTTAGGGAGTAGGGTTCCACGTAAAAATTCGTTGTTCTTCAATATTTATTTCTATTTATCTGATATTAGCTTTCACATTCTTAGTTTCTAACACCAACTAGGCTTAAAACCCTTTTTCGGTATTTTCTTTTCACATTCTCTCTCGTCATATGCATTGCCTCATATACCACCTCTATGGTTAATTTTTTGTCATTGTCCAGAATCCCCAAGGTCGACTAAATCGATTTTGTGATATATATTGCGTGGGAAACATCGTACCAAAAAATCATATTACTAGTCAAGGTTTCTGCATTTCTCCCCTTATTTGTGCAAAGCTCATTGATCTCAAACCTATCATGTGAACAACATATTTTCTACAAACGAATTAATCACGATCTTGTGATTCCTCATCTTGCAATGGCGCCCCCATTCACCCTCACCAAAGCCATGACTCTGGGTTGTAGATGAATGTTGTGACAGATCATACGTGATCAACCGCATTCATATTTGTCTTCCTCTTTCCAATATATTTCAGGATCATGTCAATGTAATATGCAACACATGATGTCTAAAAGATCCTATATTTTATGGAAGGCATTATCATCTCACCACTCTTTTTGAAGTTGTTGTTTGACTCTTGAATCAGAATAATGCACCATTTCCAATTTGAATTACGAGGAGCATCATGTTCTTTAGAAATGGCAGTACAAACATCCAATTTCTTCAGAAGAGATGATTTTCTTGAGAACTAGAGGCTTCCAACCCAATCCATTGTTTGATACAAACTCCAGAAGCCCCGACAACATAGATCCTTGTGTACCTTCAACCACGCTAGCCACTTCGGTAGAAGCACATCGTTCGTTGGGTAAAAATCTCGTACACTTGGGCCATTGCACGTTGTACCATGAGATACCTTGTTCAATTGACCAATGTGATTCTGCTTCTGTCATTTTTATAGGAATATGGAGACCACCAATATATAACATTGGAAAAATATCAAAGGATTGTATTCGGGAACAGAAAATAATGAAAAGAAGAAACGGATTTGTGTCATATTTTTGCAATTTCTTATGTGTTTTTATAGATTATGCAATTTTTTACAGATTTTTTAAAAATCGGAATAGTAGGCTTTTTAAATGCCTAACCACTTCCCCATGTCTGAACAAAGCAATGTTCTTATTGAGTGGGGTACACCTATATGGTCAAGGACAAAATGTAAATGCCTAGGGACTTTTTGCAGATATGTACGATAAAGCTTTAACCTCCTTTTGTGTATATTTCCACTTAAACCCCTTTTTAAAGGGATCCTTGGTTGTGCATCTGTTGTATTCCTTAGAGTGATACTTTTTGTTGCTGAGTTGTTTGTATACACTTTATTGTGGTTCACAAAGTTTCGATCTATTTTATGATCGAGTTTTGTAGCATTTTTGTCCCTTTGGAGGGTTTAAACTGAATAATGGGTTGATCAAGTCTCTTCGAGTGAGGCTTTACTTGCTGTTTCGTGATTTGTTTTAAATTAGATTTTCGGATGATTTTTTAAGTTTTAATCATCTTTAATGCTCTAAAACAGGAAAATATCTTCTATAATTTTTTGGATTACATAAAACATTCTATTGTAATTTTAGTATTTTTCAGAGTTTTATTTATATTCTATAATTTTTGCTTTTATAAATCATCCTGATTCTGATTAGATCACGTGATGGAATATAAGAATGAGTCCAGAATATGAAAGCGAGATGAGTGGGAAGGCTTTGCCATCAAATGACGAAGGTCACTTGATTGGATTAGGGACATTGGTGAGAAATGGGAGGATGGAAGTTTAAAGGAGATGTGAGAAGATGATATTAGGGTAAAACTAGAATCACTGATTAAAACACAATTGAATTGCAAAGTGAAATGGGAGAAGAAATGCCTACCCATTCATGGTAGATCTGAGCTTGGAAGAAAGATCAAAGAGTTGATGTATGCTACGTCTTGTGACTATCTACAGAACTTGACATTGAGTGTTGAGTTAATTTATTCTTCGCTGATCTGAGGTATAATATCTCATTTGAAGATCCATCCTTGATCAAAATATTATCATTTGAACTAGATATCCTGCTTATATCAATTTTGAAAAGATCTGATTGTCTTGAGGAAAATTCCTAAATAGTGTTCTCAATTGATAACACTATTTAGGAATTCATCTCCGACGATTTTACGTTGGCTGTCGTCTACCTAACACACTCATTTACTCGGTCTTGGAACCGACCATGGTTAAGTTTTCCATAAGCTTTCCATGGGAGAAGGGAATATAGAGATTAATTTGGTAGATCTTGCTGGTATTAAACGTTACCTGAATCGTATAAGCTATAAACGAATACAAAGGTAGTAGAGGAGGCATTAAAGGTTATGAAACCTGGGAATGAGATAAGACCTGATGATATTCCTATAGAAGTTGGAGAGTTCTAGGTAAACGGGGTTTGACTCAGCTTACAAATTTATTCAATGTTATTTGACAAAGCAAGAAAATGCCTGAAGAATGGAGGAGAAGCATTACAATGCTTAAAAAATAAAGGAGACATTCAAAACTGTTTGAATTACAAAGTTATTAAACTGATGAGTCATACTATGAAAATTTGGGAACATGTGATCGAAAGAAGGTTGAGGCAAATTTCCAATGTATCCGAAAAACAATTCAGATTCATGCCGGGTCACTCACCTATTGAAGCTATCCACTTGTTGAGGAGAACAATGGAGATTTATAGAGTTAAAAAGAAGAATCTCCATATGATTTTTTTATTGATTTGGAGAAGGCTTATTATTCAGTTCCACATGAGATATTGTGGATAATTTTTTAGAAGAGACAAGTACATGTACTATACATTAATCTTATAAATGATATGCATGATGGGGCTTCATCTTGTGTAAGTATCTGGTCTGGGAACATTGACTATTTTAACATCAACATCGGTGTGCATCAAGGTTTAGTTTTAAGTCCAATTCCTTTTTATTTTGATTATGGATGAGTTGACTAGTAACATTCAGGATGAGATACCTAGGTGTATATTGTTCGCCGATGATATTGTGTTGATTGGTGAGACAAGAAATGGAGTAAGTGAGATGCTGGATTGTTATAAAATAGGAAGCGAAAGAGAAAACATGGAAAAAGAATAAGAACGATAAGAACGCGGGATTTACGTGGAACCCTACTCCGTGAGGAGCGGGATGAAACCACGGGAGAAGCCCTCAAAGGGGCATGCTATGCATTGCTTTTTCTCAATGAGTACAAGAGGTCTGGGGCTCCTTATATAGCCTTTCCAGAGCCTCCAAGTCCCACCAATAGGCGGTATGGGACTAAACACTGGATGGGGTAAATGGATCTTCTCCAGGATCCATTTACCCTGTTACAACTCAATGGGCGCATACAACTAATGCTCCAACACTCCCCCTCAAGCTGGAGCATGCAATGCTCAGCTTGGTCAAACAAAAATAAACTCAACTCAACGCTACAGGACACTACTGACAATATCAGCCCAACACGCACATTGCTGTAGTCGAGGACGTTGCTTCTCATGCCATGCAGGTGAGGAGGACGAACGGGCTGGAGTGTGAGTCAACTGAAGACTTGGAATCTGATCATCGAGTCTGAAACTGCGCCTGAAGTCTCCTCGTCGGAGAACTGGGTCTCTCCCATTTGGCTCAGAGAATGGTGCACTGCTCTGGTGTACCTATGATACCACATGAAAACCCTTGCCAACATGGCATAGGGAATGGTCCTCTACTCTGGAGTCCCTATGGCTCACATGAAAACTCTGGCCTGACAACTAGAAGAATGATGGGGACCTCGAAACTGAAGACCGCACACTCGTGCGTATCTGAACTGCAGACTCGGAACATCAATTGTCGAGTCTGAAACCGAACTGTAGAGTCTGATCATCTGACTGGTCTGGAGACTGATATCTGGATCTGGAATCTGGATCAAAACCTGTGACTCTACATATATACTCCCCCTTTCTCCCATACTTGTCGGAAATTGACATCGACAAAGTTGGGAGAAGACAAGATAAATAAGGGGTAAACAAAACATGAAATTTGCGGCTTTCATCATTTTTTTTAAATAAGCCGTCACATTTTTTTTCGATTTTTTTTGAAACACATTTTTTTAAGCCGTTGATTTTTTTCGGCTTTTCATCCTCTTTTTTTTAAGCCGTTTCACTCTTTTTTTTCGGCTTTAAAAAATTGCGTACGGCTCTTCTTTTGTACGCGCCTTTTCTCAATTTTTTTGGTTATACGGCCCACTTGAGCCTCTCACTTTTTCCTTTTCAATACATATGGCCCATGGCTCTCAAAATCGAAATAACTATTCGCCCCCCCAACGGAAGCTCTCAAAATAACCCTCGATTTTTTTTAAACACCCGTTAGGGTTCTCACTTCACAACAATGCCGCCGCCCCCCTCCTGCAGTTTCTTTAGCTCCCCAACGGCGCTGAAGAGATGACTGTGCCTGCACTAGGGCGCATCGCCGCCAACGAGGAGGATAGCGCAGGGGGGTCTCTGGAAACGCGCCGCCTGGCGCAACGAGAGGGGTTTTGAGCCGCCTTTGCGTCGACTTGGAGGCCACCGTGTTGGTGGCGTGAAAGCGGGGAGGCGCGCCTGGGGCCGCACCTCCTGGAGGGGCGCAAGGGATGGATTGGAGGACCGACTGGGGGCTTCGAACTGGGGGCTCGATCGGGTCCCGATACAGCGCCACCGTGACTGGTGGAGGATGGTTAGGGCGCGCGCGTTTCGCGCCTGGGCTGCGCCGCCTCGCGCGTTGGCTGGAGATGAAGGGCCCTGGCGATCGTACAAGGAACCCTGCTTGGATCCCTACCGCCTAAAAAGAACAGATCTGGAGGCGGCATGAACTTTGCTGCTTGCATCTCTTCTAGGGCTGCATCGCAATATGCGCCAGAGAACCGTGAGAGGTCCAGTGACCTCCTGCGGCTGAAGAGAGCGGCTGACAGGAGATCTAGGGTTTTGAAACAACCCTCTAACATAACTCAAATCTCAGAAATAATACAAAATAATCTTCAAATAGAAATCTTCAAGAATGTGAACTCCAACATCGAATCTCGTATAAAATAATGAAAAAATTCCACGAGAATCGAACCCGCTCTGATACCATGTTATAAAATAGGAGGCGAAAGCGAAAACATGGAAAAAGAATAAGAACGATAAGTACGCGGGATTTACGTGGAACCCTACTCCGTGAGGAGCGGGATGAAACCATGGGAGAAGCCCTCAAAGGGGCATGCTATGCATTGCTTTTTCTCAATGAGTACAGGAGGTCTGGGGCTCCTTATATAGCCTCTCCAGAGCCTCCAAGTCCCACCAATAGGCGGTATGGGACTAAACACTGGATGGGGTAAATGGATCTTCTCCAGGATCCATTTACCCTGTTACAACTCAATGGGCGCATACAACTAATGCTCCAACATGGATGTTTGGAGGCATGCCTTAGAAACTAAAGGATTTTGTAAGTCTAAGACTGGATATATGGAGCACACATTTGATAGAAACAACGGTGAGTGGTTCAAGGTGAAGATTGGAGATGATACCATTAAGAAGAAATATTCTTTTAGATACTTGGGATTTATTTTGATCAGGATGGAGAAATTGATGGAGATGTTACTCATAATAAATTTAGGTTGGCTAAAGTGGAGAGGAGCCTTTACTATTATTTGTGATAAGAAAATCCCTTTGAAACTCAATGGAAAGTATTACAAAGCAACCATGAGACCTGCTATGCTCTATGGATCAGAATGTTGGCATGTGATCCATAGACACGTACATAGAATGATGATAGCATGAATGAAAATGTTAAGGTGGATGTGTAGTCATACACGAAAAGATCGGATTCGGAATGATGCGGTCAGAAGGAAAGTTGGTGTATCTCCGATAGAACTTAAGATGAGAGAAAGCCGCTTAAGATGGTTTGGCTATTTATAAAAGAGGTTGGTTGATGCACCAGTTAGAAAATATGAGATTTGGGATGTTGAGCTGGTTAAGAGAGGACGCTGAAGGCCCAAGAAGTGTTGGAATGAGATTACCTGAAGGGATCTTAGTTATTTGGATTAAGCCCGAAAATGATCCAAAATAGATCTGAATGGAGGCAAAAAATCCATGTAGCCGACCCTACTTAATTATGGGAAAAGACATTGTCGAGTCAGATATCTAGGCGAAAAAAATAGAGATGATTTGCAGGGGGTTTCAAGTCTAGTTGAGAAGAAGTCCCTCACTGAAGCCTGCAACTTGTTTTGTTGAAACGTCATTGTTCCGGTTTACAGTGATACTCCAGCACCTCAGGAAACTCTCAAATCTCAATTGAAAGAAGATGATTAGCCAAAGTTTTGAGCTCATCTGATTTGAGTATACACCAAGTGATCATCCCTAGACTAGCTTTGGTGACAAACCCTCAATTTCATCATAGTTTCACGAACGAGTTCTTACCACTATTCTTACAAGTGGTAAACCTAAACTTGGGAGGTAAAGGCATCCTTGCCATTTTAAGTACATTCTCTTAGCATTCCATCTCCTGCTCATCCATAAAAAGAAAAGTCTGGACTTCTTATTTCGAGAGAAAGATTGAACCTCATTGAAATGAATAAATATTTTTATCATAGTTTCTCTCTTGAAACTGAAAATATAAAAAAAGAAACAATCAACTATTTACAGCATTGAGAATGCACTTATCGTGGCATATGTTGGACTTCATTCATAGACTAATACAAGCTCCTTCTTGAGGCTTGTGAATCCTAGGAAGGTTGTCATTGTTTTAATATAATATATGATTTCCGAAGAGATTGTGATGGATATGGTTGCTTATATCAGTCTTGTACATCATACAAAATCTTTATACTATAGTCAGACACTTAGGCTTGTCCTTTCGTTAATAAACAAAAAATTCATATGTTTTTTATTTAATTTGTGAAGCCACCTTTACTAGGTCTCTAAACTCCCCAGTGAGAAAGGCGCTATATATGGGGCACTAGATAAGTGGTCAGCTTGGGAGACAGAATTTCCAGTGGTGGCCGCATCAAAGGCTTTGGGTATTTTACGCAAGAGAAATCAATGGCTGCGTGTTATTCAGGTTTGATATCTTCTGTTTTATTCTGCGACAATAAAAAAGTAATATTTCGAGCATCGATAATTTGATTCTTCGTTCACTTGATGATTGCGCTAGCTGCAGTCCCTTTTTTCATTTATTTGGGATTGGTCTATCAGATATTTCATTTATTTGACTTTACCTGTTTCTGTTTTGATGGTGCTAGTGATGCATGTTAGCTTAGTGGAGTAATTCTTCTAACTGTACCAGAAATAAGTTTTTGTCTAATGGACAATTGGCTGCACTTGTTATTAATTGGAATATCATGTTTAAGAAATATTTATACTTCACTCATATCATTTGATATTTGAGTCCATGTTTAGATTTCAATATTCCGTTTTGAACCCAAATTCATCTTTTCTTTTTACTACCAATGTTAGAATTAAAATCATGATTATCTAACTTTTTTCAATACTAAGAATTATAGTCATTTTTCTTTTGAACTCACCAGAAGTTATCAATTTTAATTATGAAAATGCATTCTGGCCTGACCCCTCAAGGTAATTAAGTCGTCAAAACCTGTATAGTAAGCAAAGTAGTTGAGGAGATGAATGGTTGAATATGTAGTGATCGAACTCAGGGAGCATGCACATGAGAAAATGGAACAGTGCCCGATCGGAAAAACAGAGTGAGCAAAGAGCAGAGGCTCGATGGTAGCAAGCTCTTCCCAATTTGATGTAGCAATGAATTTTTTTTCGATTAAACCATGTGGCATGGGAACAATTCCCATGCCGTTTCATCATGATCACACGAGTATAGGTTTACCTCTTGAAGCGTAACCATGATGTCAAAGCCTTTAAAGGAAGAGACATCATGTCTCAAGTCTGATCTGATGAGAGAGCACATGTGGGTGTGTGGATGAGAGCACAATCCATGATTATTATGGATAATGCGATCAACACTAATCTCATTTGTGATAGTTAAATATTGTTGACGCATAACTTGTATCTCTTTGTTATTCTATTTTTCTTGGTATTCTCTTTATGTAATTTACCCATAGGCTACTCTCCTATATAAGAGAGCCTAGGGCTGTAATTTACCCATAGGCTACTCTCCTATATAAGAGAGCCTAGGGCTATGGAATAAACCATCTCATTCACATTTCCCAACATGGTATCAGAGCGACGGTCCTAGACCGGAGTTCTCGAAACCTAACCCTAACCCTAACCCCACCCGCCGGCCTCTCCTCTCTCTCTCTCTCGGATCGGCGCCGCCTAAGCCGATCGGCGATCGCTTGGGCGCGTCGCCTCTCGCCTGGGCGCCGCCTAGCCTCTCGGATCGGCGCCGCCTAGCCTCTCGGCGATCGCCTGGGCGCGTCGCCTCTCGCCTGGGCGCGTCGCTTCTCGAGCGCCTCTCGCGCCTGTGCACGTCGCCCAGCCTCTGCGTGCATCGTTGCACGCCTCCGCACAGCATCGTGCGCTTGTGCGTGCGTCACCGCACACCTACGCACAGTCCTGTGCATCGACTGCGCGCATAGTCGCGCGCTCCTGTTCGCGCGCATAGCTTGATCGCGTGCATAGCCCCCTGCGCGATTGTGCGCACTGCCACGTGCACAGTTGCGTGCGCTAGTGCTCGCGAGAGTCTCCAGTTGCGCGCGTGATCCTCCAGATGCGTGCGTGCTTCTCGCACGTGCGTACGTGCCCTAAGTCCCAAAACTCTAGGGCACAGCTCCTGATCTACATGGGGTTAGTTGCTTGAAGTCTACACACGCAACTAATCCCATCTATGTCATTGTAGACATAGACTATATCCTTTCAATCGCTCCAGTCTTCCGTCTCCATCATGTCAGAAAGCAAGGCAGATATCCCATCTATGGGCGCATTTCGTGGTCCAGCGCCCATTGTCAAGATGGATGGTACGAACTATGAACTGTGGGCAATGCAGTTCATGAGTATGATGAAGTCTACAGGTAAGAAACACATTCTTACCGAGCCCGAGCCTGCAGAGAAGACTGGAGTTTATGCCTCATGGGAGGCCGATGACGCATATGCCAAGGTGTGGCTATCTGGTACATTGGCTATTGAAATCGCCAATGACATCTTACATCAACCCACGGCTAAAGATATGTGGGATATCCTGGCAGCAACGTATTCTCAGGCGAAAAATGAGACAAAGATCCTGCAACTACAACATGACATATTCACAATAAAGCAGAACGACCGTCCTTTACATTCCCTCTATACATCATTGAGAGGGATGTTTGAGAAGCTCTACAGCTTCATGCCTCTTACCGCCACGCCAGAACAGCAGAAGACATACAGGAATGCGACGATGGTGGGTGTGTTTCTCGCTGCGCTTGATCCAGAATATGAGGCAGCACGTTCACAGATTTTGGCGGACTCGACTATTCCTCCCATGGAGGAAGCTTTTCACAGATTGAGTAGGATCACAGTACCTTCAGCAGCTGCGAGTCAGAATCCCTCAGCCATGGCGGCCAACAGAGGCCGTGGCTCTCATTACCAGGGCCCTGGACGTACTCCCCGTGGAAGGAGTGGTCGCACTAGGCCCACATGCTCATATTGTCACCGAGTCGGACATACAGAAGATACATGCTACTCAAAGCATGGATTTCCTGCATCTGCACGAGCCGCTGAGCAGATAGAGCCCCCATCCGCTGCTACACTGGATCAACGATTTGATGATCTAGTTGCCCGTCTCAGGGGCATTATTCCACCATCTGGTCCAGCACCGACTACAGAGAACCATACTGATGCTGCTGCTTCTGCCTCGGCCTCTACTAGTACTTCAGGTAGTCCACTTGCACTCCACAGTAGTAGGTCTGATACACTGCCATGGATCATGGACTCCGGCGCTACACATCATCTATGTGGCGACCAGAGCCTACTTACAGGATACACTCAGATTCCTCCAGGACAGACAGTAGTTATTGCCAATGGCACGCATTCTCCTATCACGGGTCAGGGGGAGATTAGATTGACGTCTTCTATGCAGCTCAAGAATGTTTTGCATGCACCGCATTTTTCTATGAATCTGTTGTCAATTAGTCAGATTACGAAGGATCTTCATTGTCGAGCTATTTTTGATTCTTCTTCATTGATTTTTCAGGACATCCGTACGGGCAACGTGATTGGTCATGGCTATGAGCAAGGAGGCCTATATCGTCTGGACCAGACCCCGTTTGCCGGAATCACAGCTTCTCCCGCAGAACAAGTATCTCCTCTCCTGTGGCATCTGCGTTTTGGTCATTTACCGCTTCAGAAGTTGCGTCTTGTCCTACCTTATAGTCTTTCTCACACACCTATCCAGTGTGAGGCGTGTCAGTTGGGAAAACATCACATGTCATTTTTTCCCAGTAGTCAAGGTCGGAGTAGTAACTCCAAGTTTGAGTTGTTTCATGTCGACGTCTGGGGTCCGAGTCGTGTTCCCGATCATCAGGGGCACAGGTTTTATATTGTATTTGTGGATGACTTCTCTAGAGCATCATGGGTGTTTCTAATGAAAAATAAGTCTGAAGCTGGAAATATTATTATTCACTTTCTAAATGAGATTCAGAATGTTTTTCCACAACTGTCAAAATTATGAGAAGTGACAATGCCCTAGAGTTGTGCACCAATAATCTAGCCAACTACTACTCCTCTAAAGGAATTGTTCACCAAACATCCTGCGCTCATACGTCTCAACAAAATGGGGTTGCAGAAAGAAAACACCGTCATCTACTTGATGTCACAAGGTCACTTCTCATTCAGAGTCATGTTCCGTATTCCTACTGGGGTGATGCAATCCTCACTGCATGTTATCTTATAAATCGTATGCCCTCGTCTGTCTTGAATGAACAGGTTCCTTTTTCACTTATTTATCCTGACAAGGATCTGTTCACTCTTACCCCTCGTGTGTTTGGGTCAGTCGCATTTGTCCATCAGTTGTCGCCTGGTTCTGACAAGCTCTCTCCTAGGGCTGTCAAGTGCGTCTTTATGGGGTACTCCAGAACTCAAAAGGGGTACAAGTGTTTTGACCCTGTGCGTCGGCGGTATATGATCAGTGCAGATGTTACATTCTTTGAATCCATTATGTATTTTTCAGAATCCAGAAACATACAGCCACCACCTATACCTCCTGAGACCGTATTCATGGCACCACCACCACCGCAAAATCCACCACCACCACCACCACCACCATCACTAGTATCCCCGCTACCATTTCATTACACCCGCAGGCTTCCTCCAGCTCATGGTCATGACCCGTCAACTAGCCCGCCTATGGTATGTAATGAAAATATTAATGTTGATGGATCTGACGACATTTCTCAGCAGGATGCATTACAGGAGCATGGTGATGACACAGATGACCTGGATGTTCCAATCGCTCTACGCAAGCCGAAACGAAGCTGTGCCAAATATCCATTGTCAGCAGCGGTATCTTTTGAGAGGCTATCTGGAGAGTTCAGGACGTTTGCTATGGCACTTTCAGCTACAACCATTCCACGGAACCATCAGGATGCTATGCAGGATGCTAGATGGCGACTAGCAATGGAAGAAGAGATGGAGGCACTTCAGTCTAGAGGAACCTGGAGTTTGGTTCCTATACCTCCAGATGTTAGCCCGGTGAGTTGCAAATGGGTGTTTACAGTTAAGCACAATGCAGATGGCTCTATTGACAGGTACAAGGCACGCCTTGTTGCTCGGGGCTTCACGCAGACATATGGGGTAGATTACCTAGACACCTTCTCCCCTGTGGCGCGTCATTCCACTTTACGGATCCTGCTATCTGTTGCGGTTGCTAAAGACTGGCCACTCTATCAACTGGACGTAAAGAATGCATTTCTGTATGGAGACTTGCAGGAGGAAGTCTATATGCAACAGCCACCTGGTTTTGCTGTTGAGGGGGAGTGTTCCAAGGTTTGCAGATTACATAAGGTCATCTATGGCCTTAAGCAGAGCCCCAGAGCATGGTTTCAGAAGCTTTCAGACCTCTTTGAGAAACAAGGATATAAACGCTCCAATGCTGATCATTCCTTGTTCGTGCAGAAGACGGCAAGAGGTATCATTGTAATCATGGTTTATGTTGATGATATCTTGATTACAGGTGATGATGACCAAGGCATTAAGCAGGCAAAGGAAAGGCTGGGGACCGAGTTTGTCACCAAGGACTTGGGAGTCCTTAGATATTTTCTGGGGCTGGAATTTGCTAGAAATCCATATGGATTAGTCATGACACAAAGGAAGTATGTCACAGATCTACTGAGTGAGACAGGTATGCTAGGGTGTCGACCTGCTACGACACCAATGGACCCTAGCATGAAGCTGTATGATGATGACACAGAAGAGGTGGATAAGAGAAGGTACAGAGAACTGGTAGGCAAATTACTGTATGTCACGATCACTAGACCTGATATACAGTTTGCAGTGAATCGTGTGAGCCAGTTCATGGAGCAACCACGTCAGGCCCATATGGATGCAATACACATGATTCTGAGATATTTAAAATCGTCTCCAGGTGCAGGCTTGCTATTTAATAAAGGAAAGGAGATTTCTGTCACAGCATGCGCGGATGCAGACCATGCAGGATGTCCCAAGGACAGGAAGTCAACATCAGGGTTTGCAGTCTATGTTGGAGATGCTATAGTTTCGTGGAAGAGCAAGAAGCAGACAGTAGTAGCTAGATCCAGTGCTGAATCAGAATATAGGGCTATGGCCCAGGCCAGCACAGAAATGATGTGGGTGAAATCCTTACTTGCAGATCTATGTCTTGATATACCTCTTCCTATGATGTTGGAATGTGACAATCAGGCCGCCTTGTTCATTGCAAATAACCCAGCTTTTCATGAGAGGACCAAGCATATTGAGGTCGACTGTCACTACATACGTGACATGATTCAGAAGGGGTTCATTGCTACATCTCACGTCACATCAGAGAATCAGACTGCTGATATTTTCACCAAGGCATTACTTAGAGGCCCATTCCAGAAGTGTGCGTCCAAGCTGAGCATGATTGATATCTATGCTCCATCTTGAGGGGGAGTGTTGACGCATAACTTGTATCTCTTTGTTATTCTATTTTTCTTGGTATTCTCTTTATGTAATTTACCTATAGGCTACTCTCCTATATAAGAGAGCCTAGGGCTGTAATTTACCCATAGGCTACTCTCCTATATAAGAGAGCCTAGGGCTATGGAATAAACCATCTCATTCACATTTCCCAACAAATATATTTTAATTATCCAAGACATCTCATGTCTAAATAATGTGAATCATATCCATATTATTAATGATAATTAAATCTAATGTAATCATCAATATTTTTCTTTATTTTTCTATGCTCATATATCGTCTAATAGAACTATTATTGAACTCTTTCAAGGATAGTGTGTCTTTTCCTCAGATACTTGGAGATAAGGACATGGCAACTGTAAATTCTATGTATAGTGACTTAGATAGTGAGATCTAATCTCACATCTAGATTTAGGAGACCTCTCAGAGATGTCAAATCAAGTCAGACAGAATATCAATCTTCTCATTGTATGCGAATCATATTTAGATCAATGTCCAACATTTGGATTAAGATTGGATAACTAGTCTCACCGAGTGGAGTCACTAAAATCCAAACTTGTTTCATTAGTCCCTCGAAATGGAAATATCATGGTTATACAATCGATTAAGATCACATCACCCTCGAGTATTCTTAATACTCGTACATCCTGCATACTGGAAGACTATGAGTAAACCTGAAGTTCAGATTTTATTTGAACTGTCTACTTTAGGGTTCTATCGTAAAGTTTCTAATTCGATCATTGGGAATGTGTATTGTTCATATACTTTCCAAAAACATATATCATACCTTCAAATCCTGTCTTGTTTCCAAAACAAGACGACCAACGTTGGAATTTGGTTTATCCTAATATCTCATGAGTGAGCTCATGTCTTCCAGTTCAGTAGTGACCCTGCATGATCCCTTTGAGCGATCATATTACTCATATGTCCTTGTATGTACACCAGCTTGTCGGTGTATAGACATTGATTAGGTCAACCTAATGGTCTTCATAGTGTACGTATTTGGACATATAGTAATGCATCTGTCTTCGGTTAGAGGATGCATGACTATACATGACACCATACGACATATGGCTATCTTGATCTTGCAAAATCAACTCTTTGAATTAGCTCATCCAACACCTTTAAATCTTTATTCATATGCATAGGACCCGCATCAAAAGGTCAGTCGAATGTCGTCATTTGGAGTAAGGATTACCATCTCCTTCTCAGGTTGGAGATCCCTTCTTGATAATCACTTTACGATGCGGTTGAGTCCTCAATATAACTTTTTAGATATTCAATTCTATTTCAGTCTTTATGATCCAACATTTAGATCAATAGTTTTATGATATCAAGAAGGCAGTGGTACAAAACTCTAGTTATACTAAGTGACCCATTATGCAAATATGCTATTCTTCATTTTTGATTAAGGAATGATATGTGTTGGGAAAAAATAAGAGTTGTGTTTACTCACTGAGCCCTAGACTCTCTTATATAGGGAGAGGCCTATGGGCAAATTACATATGGAAGACAAACAAAAAGAACAATAGATAAAAGATACAAGAACATAAAATAAACTTCTACACTCCCCCTCAAGATGGAGCATAGATATCTATCATGCTCATCTTGGATAAGCACTTCTTGAAGGGACCCGAAGTAAAGCTTTGGTAAGAATGTCTGCCGTTTGGTCTCCTGAGCTGACATGGGTTGTAGAAATGAAGCCTTTCTGGATCATATCACGGATATAATGACAATCAACCTCAATGTTCTTTGTCCTCTTGTGAAATGCATGGTTATTTGCAATAAATAATGCATCATAATTGTCACATTTTAGTGACATGGGAAGAGGAACATCTATATGTAGATTTGTCAGAACTACGCGAACCCACATTACTTCTGCACATGCTTGGGTCATAGCTCTATACTTCGATTCAGCACTGGATCTCACAACTACTGTTTGCTTCTTACTCTTCTATGAGACAAGTGACTCCCCAACAAATATAGCAAAGTCTGATGTAAACTTCCTATCCTATGGGCACCCTGTATAATCTGCATCTGCGCATGCTGAGATAGTAATAGTGCCCTCCTTCCTAAACATCAATCCTACACCTGGATATGACTTAAGATGCCTTAGTATCATATGTATAGCGTCCATGTGTATCTGACGAGGTTGCTCCATGAACCGGCTCACTTTATTTACTACAAATAAAATATCTGGTCTGTTAATAGTAATATAAAGAAGCCTCCCTACCCGTTCCCTGTATCTCCTCCTGTCAACCTCCTCAGTATCGTCATCATGCATCTTCATGCTTGGATCCATGGGTGTAGAAGCAGGTCGACATCCCAGCATACCTGTGTCACTTAGCAAGTCAATGACATATTTCCTCTGAGTCATCACAAGTCCTTGTTCATTTCTAGCAAACTCCAATCCCAAGAAATATCTAAGTACTCCTAGATCCTTGGTAACGAATTCACGACCCAGGAATTCTTTTGTTCTTTTTATTCCCTGCACATCATCTTATGTAATGAGTATATCGTCAACATACCCCATAATGACAGTTGTACCTCTGGATGTCCTTTGTACAAAGAGAGAATGGTCTACGTTTGACCTTTTGAACCCTCGCTTCTCAAACAAATCTGAGAGCTTCTGGAACCAAGCTCTCGGGCTTTGGTTTAGGCCATAGATTGCCTTATGAAGGTTGCATACCTATACACACTCCCCCTCAGCAGTAAGCCCAGGTGGTTGCTGCATGTAAACTTCCTCCTGAAGATCACCATATAAAAAGGTATTTTTGACATCTAATTGAAACATGGGCCAATCTCGAATCACAAAAATTGATAAAAGAATCCGTAGGTTAGAATGACGAGCAACAGGAGAAAACGTGTCAAGATAATCTACCCCGTACGTCTGAGTAAAGCCCCAAGCAACCAGTCGAACTTTCTACCTATCAATACTGCCATCTCCATTTTGCTTCACCGTAAAAAACCACTTGCAACCCACAATAGATGCCCTAGTAGGAGCTGGAACAAGGCTCCAAGTACCTATCGACTGAAGGGCGGCCATCTCTTCCTCCATAGCCAGACGCCATCTACCATCAGCTAATGCCTCTTGCTGAGTCCGTGGAATGTTCACAGCGGATAAAGCAACTATAAACCTCCTAAAATCTCCTGTCAGACACTCAAAGTTAACATGAGAGGCAATCAAATATGAAGCACATGACCTCTTCTGCTTTCTCACTGCAATCGTCAAGTCAAGTTCTGCATCCGATGTACCACCATCCGTGTCATCCCCTACATGCTCCTGCTGAGAAATACCATCATACCCATCATTAGAATTAATGTTATCAGAACAAAACTGGGGCATGCTTGATGATTGACCATGATCATGAGCAGGGGCGCAGGGGCTGGACGTCGACTGTAGTGGTGTGGTAGAGGAGGAACCAACGATATGGAAGGTGTTGAAGGTCGGTGGTGGAGACGGTGGCGGTGGTAGGGATGGTGAAGGAGGTGTAGGAGCTTGTTGTGGTGCATACAAGGGTGGAGGAGGAATATAGATCTCATCAGTTATGTTTGATGGCACCAACCTGTCGTTTGTAGGAGAGAAAACATGACTGATTCAAAAAACGTGACATCTGCACTGACATAATATCTTCGACATAACGGATCGTAGCAACGATACCCCTTTTGAGTCCTAGAATACCCGACAAAAATACATTTGATAGCCTTAGGAGAGAGCTTGTCAGTCCCTAGAGTCAATTGGTGAACGGATGCAACGGACCCAAAGACACGAGGAGTAAGGGAGAACAACTGCTTGTCAGGAAAGACAAGGGAGAAAGGTATCTTCTCCCCCAACACAGACGAGGGCATGTGGTTAATGAGATAACATGCAATGAGAACCGCATTGCCCCAGAACGAGTGCGGAGCACAACTCTGGATAAGAAGCGTACGAGTGACATCAAGAGGTGGCGGTGTTTTCTTTCTGCGACACCATTCTGTTGGGACGTGTATGCACAAGACGTTTGATGAAGAATGCCATGGGATGAAAGAAATTGAGATAATGTTTGAGTACAGAATTCAAGGGCATTATCAGTTCGCATAACTTTGATAGAAACAGAAAAAACATTCCGCACTTCTTTACTAAAATTCATAATAGTGTTGCCTGCTTTGGATTTATTCTTTAACAGGAAGACCCAAGACAAATTACTAAAATCATCCACAATAACTAATAGAACCTGTGTCCCTGGTGATCAGGAACACGACTTGTACCCCAAATATCAATATGAAAAAACTCAAATGGAGAGCTACTACTTCGACTCTGACGACTAGGGAAGACAGACCGATGATGCTTCCCTAACTGACAATCTTCATAATTAAACGACGAGCGGGGTGAGATTTGAGGAAGGACTTGACGCAGTTTTTGAAACGGAAGATGACCGAAGTGCAGATGCCATAGGTAAGGAGAGACAGGTCCAGTGGAATGAGATGATGCTCCGGCGTAAGGTGTATGGACCAGTCGATACAACCCGCCTTGTTCACGGTCATGTCTAATCACGTTGCCCGTGGGAATGTCCTGACACATAAGAGACGATGGGTCAAATATCGCTCGAAAAAATCCCACCATCGTGGCATTCCGATATGTCTTTAACTTCTCTGGAGTAGCTGTGAGAGGCATAAAGCTATGAAGCCTCTCAAACATTCCCGGCAATGCAGTGTAGTGAGCATGCAGGGGTCGACTATTTTGCTTTATCGTGAATATGTCATGCTGGAGTTGCAAGATTTTTGTCTCATTCTTGGCTTGGGAATACGTGGCAGTAAGAATATCTCACATGGCTTTGGCGGTGGGTTGGTGAAAGACATCGTTAGCAATGTTTGGAATCAGAGTACCAGACAACCAGACATAAGCATACGCGTCATCAGCCTCCCATGAGGCATACAACCCTGTTTTCTCCGCTGGCTCGTCCTTGGTAAGAATATGTTTCTTACCCATCGACTTCATTAAGCTCATGAACTGCATGGCTCAGAACTCATAGTTGGATCCATCCATCTTCACAATAGGTGCATGACCTCTGAAGGCGCCTGTAGTGGGGATCTCTATCTTGCTTTCTGACATTTTGACTGGAGAATACTAGGGTTGTAAATAAGATAAACTTTGATCTACACTGACATGACTATGTTTAGTTGCACGTGTAGAACTTTACACAACCAAAACCATCAGCCTGGAAGCACGAGAGAGGACCCCCTTAGGAAGACAACGACCGAACCCTAGGGGCGGCGGGACCCTAGGGACGGCGGCAACAACTCACGGAGAAGCCTAGGTCACGGAGAAGGACGACGTGTGGAGGGAGTTACGTGCGTGAAGGGTGGCACGTATGGAAGGAAACGTACGCGGAGGGCGGCGTGCGTGGAGTGCGGCGCGCGTGAAGGGCGTCGCACGTGGAGGGTGGCCGAAGGGCGACGTGGAGGGCGGCGTGGCGAGGGGGGGGGCACGGGGCTTGATGGTGGAGGGCTAGGTTTAGAGTTCGGTACGAGAGCTTTGGTCTAGGACCGCCGCTCTGATATCATGTTGGGAAAAAAATAAGAGTTGTGTTTATTCCTCAAGACCTAGACTCTCTTATATAGGGAGAGGCCTATGGGCAAACTACACACGAAAGACAAACGAAAAGAACAATAGATAAAAGATACAAGAATATAAAATAAACTTCTACAATATGCAATAACCTTTATTGATTAGTGGCTCTCCCTGGGCTCACATGTCCAACAATCTCCCTCTAGTCCAAAAAACCACTAATGGGCTACTCTTTAAACCCACACTTATGTTCCAGTCATAAGCCATATAGACTAATAGCTTCGTCAGTTGACTAGTCACTGTGTTCCGAGACAATGCTAAGTCCTTTTACAGACTTGCATATCTCCTAACAACAATACTTGCATCCAATGCGAATGTTGCATCTCATGCAACTGGTACTCAATCCTGTTAAAGCAGTTTCGGTACCTTGCATCTTGCTAGTTTTAGCCTTTGACACAACTCAACAATTATTATAACCAGTATAGGGTTTCTATTATCCTTATCAGAACACCCTTATGCCTGGAAATTGTTATCGCCTTAGACTAAGAGATAGTCTTAAGTCTTGTATGGTGTATGTCAGTAAAACTTTTTGATCACTATCTACGAAGTCTTAAGTTCTTGAAGATAATACTTTGAGATCACTATCTCTAAAGTCTTGTATCTTTGAAGATGTTATTATTACCACAATTAAGCGTGTTATCTCCATATAGGATTGTTAATAGTTTACCACTCCCGCTGCATGGTTGACATCTGATTTTTATACACATCTGGCATGCACCAGGCTTTCTATAGCCGATCCACAAGGGCATGCAGCTATAGCATTCACATACTCAACATTTGAGGTGGTATCCCTTACTGCCGGTCGATCGGCTATCCCCCAAATTCTTCTATCCTCCCCCATACTGCCGGTCGATCGGCTATCCAGGATGCAGCTCCCTCCAGCCGCCTGAGGCACCCTACGCTGCCCAACCTGCGACAACCTCCAGCCGCCGTCGGCTTCAGCAGCCCGTCTGTGGCTACCCAAGGGCTGTGACTTCCTCCCAGGTGGTCGCTACAATCGACCGCACGCCACCAGGCCACAACCGGCCGCCTTGGGCCATCTCCTAGGTGCTTGCGGTCGTGCGCCGCTGCATCCCTGAAGCGAGGGTTGCTGCTTCCTGTAATATACAGTGTGATTTCGACCAAAGTTTTTTATTTTGGGTGCCTAAATCACGTCTTGCAGCCCCAGACTTCTTCAACGATTGTAGGGGATGGTTTATGAGTTAACACATATAGCCACTCCTCCATAAGATTGTGTAGACTCAATCACAATAGTCTACTACCTTGGTCTTGTTTCGGATTTGATCTGATCATCATTCTTTTTATCATGTCAGACAACAAGGGTGATGCCTTTTCATCGTCAGGTGCCTTCAATGGCTCGGATCCCATCGTCAAGATGGATGTGACCAACTACGAGTTTTGGTCCATGCAATTTCACACTCTCATGCAGCACCATTTCAAGGAGCACATTCTGACAGAACCCGAACCAACGGACAAGACTGGGGTAAATGCTTCGTGGAAGCAAGATGATGCCTATGCTAGGATCTGGCTCTCTGGGACGCTCAGCACGGAGATTGCCATGACATTGTCAATCAGCCCACGGCTACAGCTATGTGGAACATCTTGGCTGCCACATATGGGTAAGCCAAAAATGAGAGCAGGACTCTACAGCTACAGTTTGACATCTTCTCGACCAAGCAGAATGGTCGACCACTTCATACTCGCTTCTCGCATCTTCGTGGCATGTTTGAGCGTTTGTATAGCTTTATGCCGATTATTACCAATACAAAGCAACAACATGTGTCTTTCCGTCGTCACTTGACTCTGAGTACGATGCAACACGTACTCAACCTCTTACTGGTGAGACGATACCTCCAATGGAGGATGTATACAAGAGGTTGAGCAGGATCATTACATCATCTACAACCGTGGCCCCGACTCCCTCTGTATGGCTGCTTCTCGTGGCAGAGGGGGTACTTCACAGATTCGAGGGTGAGGGCCCCGTGGTCGAGGTGGAGGACTTCAACGTGGCCCATGCTCACACTGTCGTTGTCCAGGTCACTCGGAGGAGACATGCTATTTGAAGCATAGGTACCCTGCGTCTGCTCGTGTAGCTGAGCAAACAGAGCCTTCTCCAGCTTCGTCTCATGATGTATGATTTGATGACATTGTTACTAGATTGAGAGAGATGATGACCACCAACCACTCCAACTGCAAGATCGTCTGATGTCGCAGGGGCTGCCAGAGACTCTACAAGTATGATCTTACCAGTTGTTGCTGTTCAGATTTGACATATTGGATTTTCGACTTCAGAGCTTCGCATCATATGTGCGACGATCGAGATCAATTTAGCCCTTACATGTCTATCCCTCATGGTAGATCACTGGTAATTGCTAATGGGTCCATGATCCATCTATCCATCATTGGTCAGGGGGGGATTGTCCTAGCTCCTTCGATGCGTCTACATAGTCAGAATACAGAAGATTTAAATTGATGTACATTTTTGATGTGTCTTCCCTTGTATTTCAGGACATACTCACAGTTAGGGTGATTGGATGTGGCCGCAAGCATAGAGGGATTTACAGAATGGTCTGGCCTCTTTGTGGTGGTGGTGCTATCATTCCGTCTTGATTCGTTTCTCCTTATATGTGACATCTTCGCTTTGGACACCTTCCTATAAAGAAGTTGTGTCATGTTCTTCCTCAAATCTCTCCTCGCACCACCTTAGAGTGTGAGGCGTGCCAACTTGGGAAGCACCATTGGTCTTCTTTTCCGAGTCACCAAAGTCATCACAGTAGCCAGTCGTTTGAGTTGTTTCACTTTGATATCTGGGGTCCTAGTCGTGTTCCTGATCATCAGGGACAGGTTCTATATGGTTGTCGTGGATGATTTTTCTAGATTATCTTGGATTTTTTTGTTAAAGAACAAGTCTGAAGATGGTACTGTTATTCATCATTTCTTCTTGAAATTAAGAATATTTTTCTGCTAATGTGAAGTTTATTCGCGTGGACAATGCCTTACAGTTATCTGAATTTTTGAGATCTCTTGGTATTATTCATCAGACGTCCTGTGCTTACACGTCGCAGCAGAATGGTGTTGCTGAACGTAAACATTGTCATCTTCTTGATGTTACGAGGACTCTTTTGATTCAGAGTCGAGCTCCTCATTTTTTCTGAGGCGATGCGGTTCTGACTGCCTATTATCTTGTGAATCGCATGCCGTCCACGATTCTTAGCGAAAAGGTTCCTTTCTTGGTTGTGTTTCCCGAGAAGGACCTATTCTCTCTTACTCCCAGGGTTTTTGATTCTGTAGCCTTTGTTCACAATTTCACTCCTGGTTGTGACATGCTCTCTCCAAGAGTTGTCAAATGTGTGTTTGTTGGCTATTCCCGTACTCAGAAAGGGTATCCTATAGGGCGAAAATATGTGAGTGCTGATGTCACTTTTTTTGAATCTATCATGTATTTTTCTCCTACAGGTGACAGGTTGTCTAACTCCAACTCTGGGTCCTGGGAAGATATATTTGTTCCCCCACACTCGTTATCTCCACCACATGTTAGCAATGTGAGCCCGAGGTGAATCATTCCTACAATAAATGTTATTTTAATGTTTGATATATCAATAAAAGTTATTGCTTTATTTCACGTCCTGTCTGAGATTTAATGAATCAATGCACTATAAGATCCCTTAGTACAATTAGGGTTATGTACCATGGCCATTTTGATGATCATACATCTGTTGATTCAATTATTGAATCATAGAGGTTGGTGCTTCGATGAATATCTAAAGAGTTAGATTGAGGACTCATCAAGCACCGTCAAATGATTATTAAGAGATGATCTCCAGCCCGAGTAGGAGATGACAATCCTTTTTCTTTTGGCTGATATCTGACCGACCTCTTGATGCAGATCCTTTGTATAGGAATAGCGATTTGAAGGTGTTAAATTAGTTAGGTCAAAGAGTTGATTTAACGAGATCGACATAACCAAGTCCTATGTCGTATACTGTCACGATATAGGCATGCATCCTCTGACTGGAGACATATGTATTGCTATTTGTCTGAATATGTACATTTGGCAGACCGATAGGTTGATGGCCTAATCAAGGTCTATACATTGGCAAGCTGGTGTGCATACAAGGACATATGAGTGATATGATCTCTCAAGGGCCTAATCATACATGTTCACTTGTGAACCGGAGGACATGAGCTCACTCATGAGGTATTGGGACCGATCAAATTCCATGAATGATTTTCTTGCTTTGGAAGCATGAAAAGAATTTGTAGGTGTGATATATGCTTTTGCAAAGCATATGATCGATACCAACTCCCAATGACCAATGAAAAACTTTATTATAAAACCCTAAAGATGACACTGTAAATTGAACTATATCTTTGGGTTTATTTTAGGTCTTCTAATATGCATGATGTGCAGGTGTTAGGAATACCTGAAGGGTGATGTTATCATAAACGATTGTATATCCTTGACGCTTCCATTCCGAGGGAGTGATGAAATAGGTCTAGATTTTAATTACTCTTCCTATCAGAGTAGTGATCTGATCTTGGTCCAAATGTTGGACGTTGATCTGAATGAGATTCAGATGCAATGAAAAGATTAGATCTACGATCTTGATTTAATCAACCATCTTTGAGAAGTCCCTGAGATCTGTATTTGAGATGTGTTCTCAATATCCAAGTCAATTAAATGGGATTTAGTTATCATGAATAATGTGAATATGATTCATATTATTTAAATACATGAGAATGATGATCCAAGATAATTGAATGTGATTTAATTATCAAAGATATGAATAGTGTGGATAGTACTATCCATGTTATTTGTATATATATTATAAATGTGATTTATAATATATTAGAGAGAGCTTGTTGTAAATAATATCTTCAAATTAATTGTTGATGTGAATTGGATTCATATTGAAAATTAACTAAAAATATATTTACATTTTATTTTGGGTTGTGAATATGATTCACATTTATTTAATGGCATGATTGCAATATTCACAAAATTAATTTGGAATTATTTTTGTGAATTAATTTACAACAAAATGTTGTTGTAGATAATTAAGGGATTATGTAAGATAAATTAATCTCACATAATTGGAAGGGAAACCACTTTCCATATGTGGATGGTGGACAACCACCTTGTCTTGGTCAAGTGGTCATCCCCACCATATGTGGAAGGTGGGTTGCCACCTTTCTTATCCCTTGATTAATTATTGATTTAATCGAATTAAATTATATTGATAATGTCTCTACATTTTATTTGATTTAAATTAATTATTATTGTGTTTTTACAACAAGATCATAACTATTGAATAGAAACACAAATCAATCTCAATCATTGATTTTGTGTTTCACATAGATTGTGATCCATGCACTCCCAAAATACTATAAAAGAAGAGGCTACCCGAGCTCTTCTGGATACAACTTCTCTGGCAAGTCTCTCTATATTTCTCATTCTCATCATACGCCCCATCTTTCTCTCTAGTGTGGCCATCCATACTCTATGCTAGAGAGTCGTAGTCATTGTTGTGCTGCTGTATTGACTACTCGCGGATCTCCATCTTTTTCGGTGCTACTTTTTCATGAAGAAGACGTTTGATTTCGTATGATGAAATCAGGAGTTCCAGTACTTAGATCTTCACCTTGGATTGCGAGAAGTCCGTGTCTCATCAACGTGCTCGTAAGCGTCTCTTCCGTTGGGTCAGACTTGAGACAGGAGGTCTCTTTGCTTAGAGACTACGATCGCAACCACGCTTCATGAGGTAAACCTACATCTTGCTTGTGGTTTGATGAAACAATCCGAGAAATATTCTTGGATCATGTGGTTTCATCATTTTTTATTTTTCCAAATTCCACTGCATCGAGCAACTAGGGCGACTAATCGCTCCGATCGCATACGATGTGATCATCACGCTTCCGTGACGGGCTTAAAGATATTTTCATATCCTTCACCACCTTTACCTCTGTCTACCCTGGATCAGTTCCTACCACGTTTCTACATTCGCAGGTACACCACTCGCCCCTCTGCTTATGCATCTTCCCCATCATCCAGCACGCCTCAGGTATGTAATGAACACATTGTTTCTATTAATGGAACTGGTGATTTGCTTGTACCCCAGGATATTAGACATGGGGAGGTGATAACAAATGACGATGATCATGATGTTCCTATTGCGTTGAGGAAGATGTGTCGTAAATGTACCACTTATCCTCTAGCTGCTCATGTTTCCTTGAATCATCTGTTAGAGGAATACATGAGGTTTGTCACGGGACTATCGGTTGTTGCTATGCCACACACTTACCAGGAAGCCATGCAAGATAGTAATTGGCGCCTTGCCATGGAGGAGGAGATGGCCGCTTTGCTGTCTCGAGGTACCTGGAGTGTTGTCTCTGCTCCTCTAGGTGCATCGGTTGTTGGATGCAAATGCATCTTTACAGTCAAGCATCGGGCATACGACAATGTGGATCGCTACAAGGTGAGGTTGGTAGTGAGGGGGTTCACCTAGACTTATGGGTGGACTATTAGGATACTTTTTCACAGGTGGCCAGACATTCGACATTGCGCATACTTCTGTCAATTGCTGTGTCTGGAGATTGGCCTCTGTACCAGCTTGATGTGAAGAATGCATTTCTATATGGAGATCTAATGAGGAGGTATATATGCAGCAACCACGGGGATTTGCTCCTGAGGGGGAGTCTCAGAAGATTTGTAGACTTCATAAGGCAATTTACGACTTGAAGCAGAGTCTGAGAGCTTGGTACCATAAGTTGTCAGAAGTGATTGAGAACCAGGGGTTTGTGCGATCCATTGCGGATCATTCATTGTTTGTCCAGAGGACACATAGGGGGTATGATTGTTATTCTGGTTTATGTTGATGATATTATTGGCGGGTGATGATGAGTAGGGCATTCAGGCTGCCAAGGAATTCCTAGGTCAGCAGTTTGTGACAAAGGTCCTTGGCAGTCTTCGTTATTTTCTTGGATTAGAGTTTTCCAGAAACTAGCGGGGTATTGTGATGACCCAAAGAAAGTTAGTGACAAACCTTCTACTTGAGACAGGAATGATAGGGTGCAAGCCTACTAGTGCCCCTATGGATATGAGCGTAAGATTATATGATGAAAACACTGAGGAAGTAGATAAGAGGAGATACATGAAGCTTGTTGGCAAGCTTCTCTATGCCACTATCACCAGGCCAGACATATCCTTTGTTGTAAGTTGAGTCACATCATGGAGCAGCCCAGGAAGGTTTATATGGATGCTATCTACATGATATTGAGATATTTGAAGTCTTCACCAGGTACTGGTCTTATATTCAACAAAGGTACTTCTCTTGAGGTGACAATGTGTGCAGGCACAAATTATGCCGGATGCCCTAGGGACAGGAAGTCTACCTCTGGTTTCACTATTTTTGTTGGCATCTCGCTCATGTCATGGAAAAGTAAGAAGTAGACAGTGGTTGCTAGATCCAGTGCAGAGACTGAATTCAAGGCCATGGCTGAGGGAAGCCATAAATGATGTGGTGAGGTCTGTTTTGAATGATCTTGCAGTTGATGTACCTCTTCATATGCAGCTTCTATGTGATAATCATGCAACACTTTTTATTGCAAATAATCTTTTATTCCATGAACGTATAAGCATATAGAGGTGGATTGTTACTATACCAAAGATAAGATCTAGAAGGGGTTCAAATCCACCTCTCATGTCTTTATTGGAGATCAGACCGCATATATATTCACCAAAGCCCTTACTAGAGGACCTTTCCAGAGATGATGTTCCAAGCTGAGCATGGTAGACATATATGCTCCAGCTTGAGGAGGAGTGTTGAGATAGTTGTAATATTTTATTGTTATTGCTTATTTCATTTTCTTTATGTACCTCTCATGTAATTAACACGGGACCTTTCTCCTATATAAGAGAGCCCTAGGGTCTCGTGAATAACAAGTGATTTCATTTTCTCCAACATGATCCTCAGAAGCTTCATCGTATAAAGTCTGATGATTGTCAGACTTCTCTGACACATGGAATCCATATCCTCTAGATGGTCTTACCACCCTCAAAATGATTTGCAGATGTATGAGTGTCTCATCTTTAATTGTCCTTTTAGTTCCTAGTTTTACAAACCTCATTATCCTACTCGGATTCGATCAGTTCCTTTACTTCATTCTTCTCTTGACTCTTAAGGAAGTCATCCTCTAAGAATCTTATCCTTGGAGATGAAATCTTTAAGATTCTTATCGTCATAAAGTAGGTATTCAATATCATCCTTTATATACCTAATGAAGTAGCGCTCTCTAGTGCTAGATTCCAGCTTACTTGCATCCATGTTTCTGTTATGTATCAAGCAATCTTAAATCCTCAAGTATGTAATAGTAGGCTTGCTTCCAACCCATAGCTGATGATTTGTTTTGGGTACGGATTTGCATGGAATCTTATTAAGGATATACATTGCAGTAGTTACTATGTAACTAAGAGGTAATTATGCTAAGAGTTATCATTGATCAAATCATATCAAACATGATCCAGTTGCATCTCCCTACAATTCCATTGAGATAAGGTGTATTAGGAGGATTGAGATAAACAATATTCCTTTCCTTATAAGGTATCCTTGAATTAATCTAATATGTACCAGCTACCTTGATTAAATTGAATTTTATCCATCTTCCTTCTAACTTTGGTTCTCAACCAAAATTATGAAATCTTTGAACATTTCAAAGGTTTTCTAATGTGCAAGGAAGAAATCCCATACCAGAAATGATCATCAATAGATATCGCATATAATTAATGTTCATTTTGGTATAAAGGCTCTACATACACTAATATGTATAAGGTCTTGAATATCTTTGCATCTTACCCATTCTAAGATAAGGGTGCATTGGGCATTCTACTTTGAATACAATTATGCAAGCTTTGAACTTTCAGATAATTTAAAGTTCTATCTCTTACTAGTCTATTGATTTTATCAATAAACTTATATCCAAGGCTTGATGCCAGATCATTGTCAAATGATCTTTATCCTCCTTTGATCTTTTAAGCTTTAATTTTAGTATTAGAAATGTTAATGAACCATTCATTAATATTTTAATTTAATAAAGTCAGATGGCAACCATCTGGAATATTTCCATTTTAACTCTTTATGATATATTTATCTCAGAATGCATGTCTATTTCCAACAAGTTTAGATATAAATATTGAATATTTTTAATATCTAGGTCATGAAGACATTCCCTAAGATAACTCTTACACTGGAAAGAATTAGTCTATTTATCCAATGGAGATTGGTTCAACAATTGCATCAACTCCCATGTGGATGACTAGTTTTCTATACTCTTCTAAAACATGTGAAACCAATTGCAAGTGATAGTACAAGAATGAGATACAATTATCAAACTTTAATATTATCTAATAAGTAGGTCGATTTCAATGATGATATGTAGATGTAGAATACGTTGATGCACTATTTGAGTCATTCTCTAAGGATTCTAGATAGTCTGGATAGCCATACTATCAGTATATCGGCTTGTTGCAGTATTGGCATTCATCCAACTCTTTGGATGTCATAGGTGTGGAAGTCACTGAAGTGCAATCAACTCTTTGACCCTCCTTATATGGGTCAGACACATGCTTCCACTGCACTTCCTTTAATGCTTAAACAACCATTACTTAAGTTAAAGGACCTCTCTAATTGAACATGTCCTCAAAGGACTTCAATGTGGCATTATTTCAATGTTTACTTACTTCATCCCATTCGTACAATATGAATATTATGAAGTTTCATAAAAGACTTGAGAAGAGATAGTAGAATGTTGGAGTATTCATTGTATGCGTCATCTATGAGGGAGATGGGTAAATGAATTCTGGAGAGATCCATTTAACCCATCCATATGTTTAGTCCCACATCTATCAGTGGTGGGACTTGGAGGCTCTGTGGAGGTTATATAAGGAGCCCCAGACCTCCTGTATCCATTGAGAGAAAAAGCAATGAAGCATACACCCCTTTGAGGGCTTCTCCCGTGGTTTCCTCCCGTTCCTTAGGGAGTAGGGCTCCACGTTAAAGATCTCTGTTCTTTCATGTTTATTATTCTAGTTATGCTCTGTTTATCATTCCGCTTCCGCATTCTCTATTTTCTAACATGGTATCAGAGTGGGTTTGATTCTCGTGGAGTTATTTTCTTTTATCATGTATTCGAGATTCATTTTTTTCTTGAAATCTGTTCGAGAAGAATATTAGTTCTTTGAGTTCTAGGGTTCCAATCTGGAACCGTAATCTTTGTTCATGTTCAGCTGACATCTTCAGGCAACGGTTTCATGCGCATCACGCGTGTCTCTGATATCAGATCTCCAGTTTGTTTCATTGGGAATTTGAACGTGATCAACAACTTGTTATGGTCTTCGAGCGCTTTGCGATCGTAGACCACAATCTGCTTCGGCATCCCGAATGTTTCCATCTCCTGAGGGATCCGGTGATCCAAGACGACCTACAGCATGGATCCCGACGTGATCTTGCACCTCCAAAACCCCGCATCTTCTTCGATCAGACGACATAGAGCAATGGGGGGTCCCTCATGCGCTTCCATCTCCAGCCGCTTTGTGGTCCAGGCGGCAAACCCGCAACATCGATTCTCCTTCATCTCGGGCTCCAAAGCCTAGCAAGTCTTCCAGAGAACCACAACTTCAGTCCTCCAAGTGCCGCTTCTCCCTCAACCAGCAGCTCAGGCGGCAGCCCAAGACGACACCACCACCCGCAGACCCTTGCGCCTCCCTCCTTAGGCAACCTCTTCAACTCCGCGAAGTCTAAGTGGTGAGAGGTGGCGCAAACTTGAAGTCCAAGCGCCCCTCGCGAGCCCCATCCCTCCCCTCAAGTACAAGTGTTGCACAAGTCCAGGCACGATCTCCCTTCCTTGCACCCCAGAGGCGGAGCCTCTCGCCCCTCCTTCGCTTTAGGCGGAGCCCCGCACGCAAGACCCCTGCGCTCCCCCATCTCCAAGCTTCCCTCCAGGCAGGCAATCTCTTGCAGCGCGAACCCATAAAACAAACGAGTTTCGACCCTCCAGGCAGACATCGCTTCTCTGACTCCATCTCCAAGCGTCGCGTAAGCCCATCGCACGCCTCTCCAATCTGCAGGCGACAACCCTCTCCTGTTCATAGGGCGGCGTGAGCCTCATGCGACGACCCCCTTCCAGTAGGCATCGTTGCTCCGTGTTCCCCGTGCTCCTCTCCCATCCAGCCCCGTGCCATATCTCCTCCTCTAGGGCTCTGCATCCCAGATCCCTCGTCAGGCGGCGCAAACGAAGAAAGCCCCCGTTAGGGGCGGCACTCATAAGTGAAGAGGGTTCCCATCATGGGAACCCTAAGGCAGGCCTTACGGTTAAAAAAATGTGACACAGTGAGAAGGCCTCGTGGGGGTTGGAAAAAAGTTTCATTTTTTCCTTTATGGGCCAAATGAGCCCAGCCGAGATTAAAAAAAAGGAAAGGAAAAAGAAAAGGCGCATACATGAAAAAAAGAAGCTGTATGCAGTTGAAGAAAAAAAGCCGTAAAAAAGGGGGGAAACAACTTTAAAAAATGACGATTTTAAAAAAATGTTTGCACGACTGAAAAAATGGAAATAGCCGGAAAAAAAGAGGGAAATTTTCATTGCCAGAAAAGCCGAGGAAAATTTGATGACTTATTTCATTTTCCCTCAAAATCTTGTCTTCTCCCAACTTTGTCGATGTCTCTGTTTTCTGACAAGTATGGGAGAAAGGGGGAGTATTATGTAGAGTCACAGGTCTTGTTCCAGATTCAGAGGACAAATTAGATATTCTCCAGACCAGCCGATTTCCAGACTCTACAGAGATTTTGTCAGACTCGACGATTGATTTCGAGTCCTCGGTTTCAGACATGCAAGAGTATGCGGTCTTCTTTCATATGTACACATGTTTGCCGTCTTTCGTAGTGGTCCCCATCTTTTCTTGTTGTTGTTTGGCCATAGTTTTCGTGTGAGCCATAGGGACTCCAGAGTAGAGGACCATTCCCTATGCCATTTTTGCAATGGTTTTTATGTGGTATCGTAGGGACTCCAAAGTAGAGTACCATTCTCTCTTCCAGATGGGAGAGACCTAGTTCTCCGACGAGGATACTTCTTTCAGACTTCGACGAGGATTGCACTTCTACGGCCCTTTCAGTACCATTCTCTCTGCCAGAGATGGAGCAGTTGTCCACATGTTTTGGAGGGCCAAAGTACTCCGACGAGGAGGCTCATTTCCAGTTGCAATAACTCTGACAGGCGCAATACAGAGCACATGCTCTCCGACGAGGAGATTCAACGGGCTCACACTCCGGCCCGTTCGTCCTCCTCTCCTACACGTCATGAGAAGCAACGTCCTTGACAACAACAGTTGTGCGCATTGAGTTGATATTATCCGTAGTGTCATGTAGCATGAGTTAAGTTCCTTTCTATTTGTCCAAGCTGAGCATTGCATGCTCCAATTTGAGGGGGAGTGTTGGAGTATTCATTATATGCGTCATCTATGAGGGAGATGGGTAAATGGATTCTGGAGAGATCCATTTACCCCATCCATATGTTTAGTCCCACCTCTACCTAGTGTTCACGAAATCGGCCGCACGGGCCGCATATGCGGCCGCATATGCCCGTGCGGCATGCAGACCACACCGATTACTTGAATCAATGCATTATGTACCCTTCCCACATATGCAGCCCGCATATGCCCCGCATATCCCGCATATGCCCCGCATATCCCGCATATGCCCCGCATACTGCTCCGGCAACTCCAACTTTTCAATCTTCTCATTCACGTCCTTAATTCTGTAACTCTGCCTCTTCATTCAATTAGTAGAATATAACATGCATTTCTATACAATTGCAATGCATTATACCATTATGTATATGCAATGTTTTATGTTTTTCTCATGTATTGTTTTCATGAGTTTATGCTATGTATCGTCGAATATTTTTTATATATGCCGATTGGTGTTTGCTCATGTAGTGCATGTATGTTATTGAAGTTTTGTTATTATGAATCATATAATGTGAAGTTTTTATGATAATATTATTTTTTTGTGATTAAATATGAGGCTATTAAAAGTATATATACACACCCATCTAACATGAACCGTTTTTCTTAGATCTTCTTTAACTCCACTTAGATACATAACTTTAGTGGTAGTGTTATTCATAGATATTTTTTATTTTTAAATTAAAAATTACAAAAATGCTTAGAACCACATATACCCCGCATATTTCCCCGCATACCGCTTAATCAGTATTCGGTGACTAGTCCAAACGCATACGCATACCGCTTTCCTGAACCTTGCCTCTACCAGTGGTAGGACTTGGAGGCTCTGTGGAGGCTATATATAAGAGCCCCAGAGCTCCTGTATCCATTGAGAGAAAAAGCAATGAAGCACTTTGAGGGCTTCTCTTGTGGTTTCATCCCGCTCCTTAGGGAGTAGGGTTCCACGTTAAAAATCTTTGTTCTTCATGTTTATCATTCTAGTTATGCTTTGTTTATCATTCCGCTTCCCCATTCTCTATTTTCTAACATAGAACGATGATACTCATCATCACACACCTTAATTCTTAAAGATTTTGGTTCAGGCAGGTACTCAAATATTTTGAGTACATCATCTCCTATGAAGCCACCATTCTACATATGCACTGAACCTTGCCATTCATGATTAAATGCTGAGCGTACATATGTTTGTCGAAATATCTCCTTTGGTTTTAGAAGGATCTTGACAATTACGATCATCATTGTCATTCTACTTCCAAAGCACATTCGATGAGAGATCAAGACTGTAGATACATACAAACCCTAATTTGTCGTCCTACTATCTAATTGATTTTCATTCCTCATTATCGTGAGGAACCTTGCACATTCTAACCACATATGTCAAATTGCAAGTACTACATCTTGATCATGTATTTAATCCATTACACTGGTTGTGATTGAGTATTTATCTGAAATAAGATAATTTGCATAAATATATTTACTTTAATTAAGGTTATTATTGTTTTAAATCAAAGTTGCTTCTTCTTTATTACCTTGAAAATCCATTCCATTTCGAACTTTCAAAGCCTAAGGTATGCTAACCATAGTATCTCAAGCGAGTTTTGGATCTCCCTTTCACCTTTGTTACACCCCAATAATATGAGAAAATGTAACTCGGGGTGAAGGAAGTGGGGTCTCTTTCTGTCTTGCAAGTTTAACTTTTATTTTTCAATTCGATCTTTGATACCCAAGCCTACTACTCCTAATATGGTGTTGACCTGTTGCCAATTGATTCAACCTTTAACATGAATAGAACTCGTTATGCGCAATAAAATGCCGCATCAATTATATAGAGAACAACATTAGGGTACTACGTATACGACATTACTTTTGAGAAGGAAAAGAGGCGATCCATTTGCGCTTGTACGTCGGAGCTATGACTTCGCACATGCATTTCCTTCGTACAATCCATGATGACGGGCCCCTTTGCCTTGACGGGAGACCATGGATGTCATCTTATGATCCTCCATATCCCATTCAAAATTTGATTGATTATCTGAATCATATTCTCATGATCAACCCTTACAAGGGAATCCGATCTTATTAAATATCGACTATATATTTTAATTGGATTAAATTAATTTAATCACATTAGATCAATTATCAATCCATTGCAACCAACAAATAATTCATTGCTTGATATTACTATACAGTATACACCCTCATTTAATACATTTTAGTACTCTAATTTGGTTGTTAAAGTACAGAGAGACTTCTCATGCTACCTTTTCTTCAAATGGATCCTGTCAGGTTGTACAGATAATGCTAACAGGGAGGGCTTCCACTGCAAATGCGGCGCATGATGCCAATTAACACATGAGCATATCTAGACCTAGACACTATTCCATTCCAATTCGAGACATCGCAATTGGTACAAATTGTACTAAGAGGCTTTATCGATCTTTCGACCGTATATGATACTATATAGTAATCACTCATAAATTTATGAAATTTAAAACCTTTTTAATTTCCCTAAACTTCTAGTCATATCAAGCAAACAAGTTGTTTTTGCATTGGATAATGAAACTATGCTTGAACTCTTTCAAGGATAGTGTGCCTTCTCCAGGGGATACTTGGAGATATGGACATGGCGACTATATATTCTATGTATATTGAATTGGATAGTGAGATCTAATCTCGCATGCAAATCTAGGACACCTCTTAGAGATGTCTGATCAAGTCAGACAAAATATCTATTCTTCTCATTTCATGCGAATCATATTCAGATCAATGTCCAACATTTAGACTAAGATTGAATAACTAGTCTACTGAGTGGAGTCACTAATATCCAAAACTGTTTCATCACTCTCTTAGAATGCAAGTGTTATGTTATACAATTGATTAAGATCATATCACCCTTGAGTATTCCTAATAGCCATACATCCTGCATACTGGAATACTATGATTAAACCCGAAGTTCTAATCTTATTTGAACTGCCAATTTCAGTGTTTTATTGTGAAGTTTCTCATTCGATCATTTAGTGTTAGAGCTAAATACTTCGTTGTTATTTTAATGAGCCCTAGGGTCTCTTATATAGAGAGAAAACCCTTGGGTAAATTACATAGATGTACAGGAGGTAAATAGAAATTACGTAACGGTACATCATGACATAACATAAACCTCTACATTCCCCCTCAAGATGGAGCATAGATATCGATCATGCTCAGCTTGGAAGAACATCTATGGAAAGGCCCTCTGAGCAAAGGTTTGGTGAATATATCAACAGTCTGGTCCTCTAAACTAACATGCGAAGTGGAAATCAACCCCTTCTGGATCATGTCTCTAGTGTAGTGACAATCTACCTCGATATGCTTTGTTCTTTCGTGAAAAGCTGGATTATTGGCAATGGACAATGCTGCTTGGTTGTCACACTGAAGCTGCATAGGTAAAGGGACATTCACATTCAAATCCTCCAAGACTGCTCGAACCCAACATTATTGTGCTTGCTTGTGCCATGTCTCTATATTCAGATTCAACACTGGATCTTGCCACAACAGTTTTTTTCTTGCTTTTCCAAGAAACCAGAGAGCTTCCTATAAAGATAGCAAATGCAGAAGTAGACTTACGATCCTTTGGGCACCCTGCATAGTCTGCGTCTGCACAAGCAGAAACGGACAAGTCTGTGTTTCTTTTAAATAACAAACCTGAGCCTGGAGAAGACTTTAGGTATCTCAGTATCATATACAAGGCTTCTATATGGACTTGCCTAGGCTGCTTCATAAATTGACTCACCCGGTTTACTGCAAAAGCAATATCGGGTCGAGTTATGGTGATGTACAGAAGCTTGCCCACCATCTTTCTGTATCTCCTTTTGTCCACCTCTTCAGTATCATTGTCATACAGTTTCATACTTGGGTCCATAGGAGTGCTTGATGGTCTACATCCAACCATTCATGTTTCAACTAGCAAGTCTGTAACATATTTTCTTTGTGTCATCACCATACCTTGTGCATTTCTCGCAAATTCCATCCCCAGAAAGTATCGTATGGTACCTAGATCATTCGTAACAAACTGACTGCCCAAGAGTGATTGAGTCATCTCGACTCCCTGAGTATCATTTCCTGTAACCAGAATATCATCAACATATACCATGACGACAACTGTACCTCGGGGAGTCTTCTGGATAAACAACGAGTGGTCCGCATTTGACCTTTTGAACCCCTGTCGTTCAATCAGCTGGGAACGCTTCTGGAACCATGCCCGTGGACTTTGTTTAAGGCCGTAAATCGCCTTATGAAGTCTATACACCATGTGAGTCTCCCCCTCAGCAGTAAAACCAGGTGGCTGCTGCATGTAGACTTCCTCCTGTAGATCACCATACAAGAATGCATTCTTGACATCAAGTTGGAAAATGGGCCATTCACGTACCACAGCAACAGACAGGAGAATATGAAGCGTCAAGTGTCGAGCCACTGGTGAAAATGTGTCCAAATAGTCGACCCCATAGGTTTGGGTGAAGCCCCGTGCAACCAGTCTTGCCTTGTACCTATCTAGACGGCCATCTGCATGATATTTAACTGTGAACACCCATTTCTCTACTAACCACAGAAGCACCAGGTGTTAGAGGAACAAGTGACCAAGTCCCTCGAGACTGTAAAGCACACATCTCTTCCTCCATAGCTAACCTCCAGCAATCAAACTTCATGGCCTCTTGGTAGGTCCGTGGGATCTCAAATGAAGATACAACCGCAACAAACTTCTGGAAATTACCAGTAAGACGGTGAAAAGACACTTGAGACGCAAGAGGGTAGGACACACATTTCCTCTTCTGCTTCCTAAGTGCAATAGGATCAAGATCAATATCGTCATCCACTGTACAGACTGGCGGATCCACCTCCTGTAGCAAAGATTCATGCACTGGTACATTATCTAACCATCATTGGTAACAACATCGGAGCATACCTGAGGCGTGATGGATGATTGACGTGTAGCTTGAGCAGGCCCGACCGCCGTGTGTAGAACTTAGGGAACGGTGGAATGGGGTGATATGGAGGTGGTAGTGGTGGTGGTGGTGGTGTAGTGGACTCAGGTTGACCCAGACTTGGAGGTAGAGGAACTAGACATTATCATCCGGAGGTGTGGATGAAACCAACCTGTCACCTGGGGAGAAGTACATAACTGGCTCAAAAAATGTGACGTCAGAACTAACATAATACTTGGCGTTAATAGGATCATAGCAGCGGTAGCCCTTTTGTGTTCGTGAGTAACCGACAAAAACACACTTAACAGCTCTAGGAGAGAGCTTGTCAAGTCCTGGAGACAAGCGGTGAACAAAAGCGACTGTTCCAAAGACACGAGGAGTAAGTGAAAACAAGTCCTTATCGGGGAAGAGAACAGAAATTGGAGCTTTCTCCCCAAGAACGGAAGAAGGCATACGATTAACCAGATAGCATGCTGTGAGTATAGCATCTCCCCAAAAAGCCAATGGCGCACAACTTTGAATGAGTAATGTTCGAGCAATATCAAGAAAATGATGGTGTTTCCTCTCCGCGACACCATTCTGTTGTGATGTGTAAGCACAGGAAGTTTGGTGAATGATGCCCTTAGATGAAAGAAATTGAGAAAGAGAACGAGTGCAGAATTCCAATGCATTATCCGTACGCACATATTCAACAGTAAAAGAAAAAACATTCTGCACTTCATTGATAAGATTCTTGATAACACCTCCAGCTTCAGATTTATTCTTAAGAAGAAAAGTCCAATAAACACGGGAAAAATCATCAACCACAACAAGATAAAACATGTGTCCATGATGATCTGGGACACGACCCGGACCCCAAATGTCTCTATGAAACAACTCAAATGGGGAGCTACTGCTCCGACTCGGACGACTAGGGAAGCTAGAACGATGATGCTTCCCTAACTGACAAGCTTCACACGAAATGATGAATTTGGAGAGATCTAAGGCAGGAGGTGACGCATCTTCTAGAGCGGAAGGTGACCAAAGCGAAGATGCCATGTGTACGAAGAAACGGATCCCTGAGAGTGAATAGAGAGATGCCAGCATAGGAATTCCGGACCAGACGATATAGGCCATTATGCTCAGAACACAACCAATCACCCTGCCCGTTAGTATGTCTTGAAAAATGACAGAGGATGGGTCAAATATAGCACGACAGTGTAAATCTTTTTGTATCTTGACTAATTGATAAAAGATTCATGGAAAACTTAGGTGCATGCAAGACATTCTGCAAGTGCATAGAGGGTGATAAGGAGGTCTCCCCCCTGTCCCACAATAGGGTAATGAGTTCCATCAGCTATGAGCACAGATCGACCTGATGGAATGTCTTTGTAGGACTGAAGTGTATCTCTGTCACGGCGAAGATGATGGGTGGCTCCAGAGTCGACAATCCAACCTGATAGATCATGGCTATGATGAAAGGCAGAAGTACTACCTGAGGTACTAGCAGCAACAGAGGTACTGGCCGATGCAGAAGCAGCAACATCAGAGGTACTGACAGCTTCTGATGATGACTGTGGCATAATGTCACGAAGTCGTGCCACAAGCTCCTCGAACCTGTGATCTGGAGTAGATGCTGAAGGAGACTGAACATGTTCAACAACACGTGCTGAAGGTGGAAATCCATGCTTAGAATAGCATGTATCCTCAGAATGACCAGTGCGATGACAAAACGAGCAAGTCGGGCGCATACGACCTCCTCGGCCACATGTACCACCTCCACGTGCACGGAAAGAAGACGAACCACCTCACCCTCGGGAAACAACCATCGCCAAAGGAGATGGAGTAGCTGTGCTGGAGGAAACAGAGATACGACGATGTCTTCTGTAGACTTCCTCCATATGAGGAATAGTGGCATCAACGAGGATCTGAGAGCGGGCAGCCTCGTACTCTGGATCGAGGGCAGCAAGTAATACCCCCACCATAGTAGCATTGCGAAAGGTCTTCTGCTGCTCGGGGGTTGCTGTGAGCGGGATGGTGCTGTATAATTTCTCGAACATCCCTCGGAGGGACGTGTACAGAGAGTGAAGTGGCCGACCATTTTGCTTCATCGTGAAAATATCATGCTGCAACTGCAACATCTTAGTCTCGTTCCGAACCTGAGAATATGTAGTAGCTAGAATATCCCACATCGCCTTGGCGGTGGGCTGATGGAGGACGTCATTGGCAATCTCCATCGAAAGCGTCCCTGATAGCCAGACCTTGGCGTACGCATCATCAGCCTCCCAGGAGGCATATATCCCCGTCTTATCTGCCGGCTCATCTTCGGTAAGAATGTGTTTCTTACCACATGACTTCTTGAGGCTCAGGAACTGCATCGCCCAGAGCTCATAGTTTGTCCCGTCCATTTTGACTATTGGCGCCGAATCTTTAAAGCACCTATGGAGGGCATATCTACCTTTTGTTCTGACATTTTGTCGGAGAAGAAGTCCTAGGGATGAGATACAAATGAACCGGTGTCTACAAAGACCAGAGTGGATTCAAGTGCATATGTAGACCTTATGCACTTGAATCCATGGAGGAGGTGCTAAGGCCCGACTGAAGAGGAGGGCGACGAAGACCCTAGGTTAGGCGGCGGCGGGAGAAGGGGGGGGGGCGGTGGAAAACCCTAGGTTAGGGTTTTGGCTCTGATTCCATGTTAGAGCAAAATACTTCGTTGTTATTCTAATGAGCCCTAGGGTCTCTTATATAGAGAGAAAAACCCTTGGGTAAATTACATAGATGTACAGGAGGTAAATAGAAATTACGTAACGGTACATCATGACATAACATAAACCTCTACATTTAGAATGGGTATTGATCATATGCTTTTCAAAAGCATATATCATACCTTCAAATCATGTCTTGTTTCCAAAAAAAGAGGACTAACATTGGAATTTGATTTATCCCAATATCTTATGAGTGAGCTCATGTCTTCCGGTTCAGTAGTGAACCTGTATGATCCCTTTGAGATATCGTATTACTTATATGCCCTCGTATGCACACTAGCTCCCTGGTTTATAGACCTTGATTAGGTCATCAACCTAATGGTCTTTGTAATATGCATACTTAGATATATAATAATACATCTGTCTCTGGTCAGAGGATGCGTACCTATACGTGATAGCATACGACATAGGTCTTCGTTATCTCGATCTCGTAAAGTCAACTCTTTGACTTAGCTCATCAAACACCTCCGAATATCTATTTCTATGTAAAGGACCAACATCAAATGGTCGTTCGGATGTCAGTCTTTTGAGTACGGATTGTCATCTCCTTCTTAGGCTTAAAATCCCTTGATAATCCCTTGACGGTACAGTTGAGTCCTCTAACTCTTTAGATATTCAACCCTACACCAGTCTTTATGATCCAACCTTTGGATCATCAACTGTACGATATCAAGATGACCATGGTACATAACATTAGTTGTACTAAGGGACCTATTACACAAATATGATTCTTCATTTCAGATTAAAGAATAATTTACAATGACCTTTATTGCATAATGGCTCGCCGTGGGGTCATATGTCTAACATTGGCCACTACTTACCTATCCTCTTTGCTATTTTCATAAAAATAAATATTCAAAAATTTGAAACTACGTTTTTCTATCGTAATATTCAAGTAATTTACCAAAATACTTTACATTCCAAGGTTGTAAACAGTATATATTATCTAAATATTTAAACATGTATTGCTGCATATTTTCTTCCATCTAGTGCTTATCTATAACAACTATTCACTTCCGTATTTATGTGTTTGAGGATATGGAAGAATGTTCGTTTGATGTCCGTAGCCATATTCAACTTTTATAATAGATATGGTTGGCATCTCTAATTGCAACTCCTTCTGACTTCTGAAAAGATTTGGACTGGCTTAACTAAAAGTCGTGGGAACGACAAAAACAACCATCATGTTCTTTCCTTTCTTCGGTGCTATCTTTTTCTTTCTCATGGATAGGTTGAGTCTACCCTCAAGGACCAGGAAAAACTCTGGAATCAATTAAGTCAAAATTGTTAGAACCTCATGAGTCAGGATAATGTCATGAATTTGACAGAAATGCACGGAACTGGGTAGTACCAGAGAATTAATAAAGAATATAGGGATTCTTATAGAGATCATACTGAGCTCTTATTTGAACAAAGTGAAAAAAATACAATTTTTTGTCGGAGAGAATAAAGATGGAGACCTCCATTGAGTAGGTAAAGATCAAACATGTTTATCAAAGTGCTTCTTCGATGGTTCAAGACATCTCTTTCCAACAGAAGAACGGCATCTCATTTCGTTCCATTTTGAGTCACATGGTCAAGGCATATGTAGTAGGAGTGGAGGGGATATATATTTGTTGTTCAGATCAATTAGAAGGTGCGGACAGGTGGCCTTGTAGGCCGGCTCAAACCCTCTACTTTCAGTCTTGCTCCGGTATATTCTGCTCGAAGAGTTCGGAGGAATGACGAGAGGAAATGGCGTGCCCGAGGCTTTGATTATCCTCAGATGACTTTTGGAGATCGACGACAAAATTCATTCCCCCCTTTGTATCATTAGTGGCTGGAAAGCTGCTGGGGAAGAGGGACATTTCTGAGGGCTTGCTTGGCTGTCCAGCACAGGGTGAGGACACTGAGGGAGGTTGAAGGTTTAGGTAGTATACGGAGTTCTTCGACTTAATAAGGCAGGAATAGACCCGGCTTGTTGATCTCTCTCACTTATGAGATCTTGTTGACCTATAGGGAGAGGCAGGAGGGGTTGCTGTGACGGGGACAGATACTAGTACCCGCTGCTGAGGTTTACCTCGTTATTTGGACTCTAGTATCTCAGAGTTGACCAAATAGTGCATAATGTAGTGGTCAGTGTCGCGGACTTGCAGGGGCGGATTGTTGAATAGCGTTTAAGCTGCTTGGGACTTGGAAGTTGAGAATCAGCCTTCATAAAAGATGCATGACAAATACGGGTGAAAACTGCAGACGGACTTTCATCGTCATTAATCACTTTTCAAAATAAGCCCATTCCATTTACTGAAGCACGCTTACACCACTGAATATTTTGCACTTAATGTCATGTATATGCGTACTACCAAATTCATTGTCTTTGAACGTGATGGTATATTCAGATGGCGATTTGGTGTGTCTGAAGCTATAGATAATACTCCGATTGTGAGGTGATACAACTTCAAGTTGGCAGCAGCATATTTTGGACTCTTCCAGATTGCAGACAGTTGGTAGAAGAAGCCTCCTGGACTGATTATACAAAGTTCAAAAAAAATCCCAACCTTCAACCTTGAGGACACGATTAAAAAAAATATGGAGCAATGTAGTTTTTAGATGTTTCAAAAAAATCGAGAATTTTGTATTTTGCAGAAGCAGTGTTTAGTTGTTAAAGGGTGGTAAAGGAGTTGAAATGGCGGGAAAAGGAGCTGATTTTGATTTAGTTGTTTGAGTCCCGTTGGAAGGGCTTGAGCCTGTTAAAGGTAACAGCTATCACTGTACAGAACAAAGAAGCAGATGCATGATCTCATCTTACCCTCTTCTCTGTTCCGCTCCGTTTCTCCTCATCCCCTCTCTAAACTTCTTATACTCTTTTCCTCCATTCTCGTTGTATCTACAGCCTAAAGCAGGGAATTTTTCTTCAAGCTTCTTTTTTCCTAACAGTGGCACCTTTTACATACTCAGATATTTGGGGCATGTGTACTACTGAAAGATTTGTGGGATACATATGTGAACATCGCTGTAATTTTTTATTCACCTTTTGTATCAAGTGCTTGGGCTATATGCCAAACGCATATGACCTCATAATTTGAACACATTAAGAGGTGGCAACAGCCCATGATATCTGAGCTTAAGCAAAAACAAAATTGTAACTTATATGTCCTGAGCATGTGATTTTCATTCCTTTCGATATCCATTCTACCATACATAGTATTCATGTCAATATCCATTCTACCATACATAGTATATAGATAGAAAATCAACTTCGGGATTTCCAATATTCGTTGGCAGTTCTCTCGTTTCTTGGAAAAGCAAGAAACAAACAGTCGTAGCAAGATCAAGTGCCGAATCCGAATACAGGGCTATGGCTCAAGCAAGTATAGAAATGTTGTGGGTTTGAGCAGTATTAGTTGATTTTCATATAGAGGTTCCTGTACCCATGGAGTTAAATTGTGGATAACCAGGTTGCTCTGTTCATTGCAAACAACCCTGCGTTCCATGAGAGAACAAAACATATCGAGGTAGATTGTAACTCCACCAGAGATATGATTCAGAAGGGCATGATTTCTACTTCTCATGTTAGCTCTGGAGAGCAAAAAGCAGATATCTTCACCAAGCCATTGCTCAGAGGATCATTCCAGAAGTGTTTGTCCAAGCTGAGCATGATCGATATCTATACTCCATCTTAAGGGGAGTGTGGAGATATTTATGTATTTTTATATTCTATATGTGTCTCTTTCTTATTTTTATTTATATGTTTCCATCTTATGTAATTTACCCTTATGCCTCTCCGCTATATAAGAGAGCCTAGGGTTCTCAGAAATAAACAACTCTCTTACTTTCTCCAACAGATGTTAGAAGAAAGGGAGTCTTCGTTATGATAATAAGAAAACCCTAGGCTCTCTTATATAGGAAGAGGCCGTAGGGGTAAATTACATGGATGTCTAAATAGAAGCGATAAATATAAACAGGGTACATAAACATATAATAATAATAGAAACTAACTATCTCTACACTCCCCCTCAAGGTGGAGCATAGATGTCGATCATGCTCAGCTTGGATGAACATCTCTGGAAAGGTCCTCTGAGCAATGGCTTGGTGAATACATCGGCGTCTGATCCCCTGAGCTAACATGGGCCGTGGATATGAATCCTCTCTGGATTAGGTCCCTGGTGTAATGGCAGTCAACTTCAATATGCTTGGTCCTCTCATGGAAGGCTGGATTGTTGGCAATGAACAACGCTGCCTGATTGTCACACTGAAGCTTCATAGGTAGAGATACGGCTACATGTAGATCTTCTAGTACTGAGCGAACCCACATCAGCTCCGTACTGGCTTGAGCCATGGCCCTATACTCAGATTCAGCACTGGACCTGGCCACAACAGTTTGTTTCTTGCTTTTCCAAGAAACCAAGGAGCCGCCAACAAACACTGCAAACCCTGAGGTTGATTTCGGTCCTTAGGACATCCTGCATAATCTGCATCTGCACATGCTGAGACAGATAAGTCCGTGCCCTTTCTAAATAGCAGCCCTGAACCTGGAGAAGTCTTTAGATACCTCAGTATCATGTGTATAGCATCCATGTGGACCTGTCTTGGCTGCTCCATAAACTGACTCACCCTGCTAACTGCAAACTGAATGTCTGGGCGAGTTATGGTGATGTAGAGGAGTTTTCCCACCATCTCTCTATATCTCCTCTTATCCACTTCATCAGTATCGTCATCATATATCTTCATGCTAGGATCCATGGGGATGCTAGATGGTTTGCACCCATCCATACCAGTCTCAACTAGGAAGTCAGTAATGTACTTCCGTTGTGTCATTACCAGACCATGTGCATTCCTTGCAAATTCCAACCCCAGAAAATATCTTAGGGTTCCAAGATCCTTTGTCACAAACTGACGACCTAGGAATGCCTTTGCCTTTGCTATGCCCTGAGTATCATCTCCTGTAACAAGAATATCATCCACATAGACCATTATAACAACCGTACCTGCCGAGGATTTCTGGACAAATAACGAATGGTCAGCATTGGACCTCTTAAATCCCTGATGTTCAATTAGGTTGGACAGTTTCTGGAACCACGCTCGTGGACTCTGTTTAAGTCCATATATCGCCTTGTGAAGTCTACATACCATATGCTTCTCCCCCTCAGCAGTAAACCCGGGTGGCTGCTGCATGTAGACTTCCTCCTGTAAGTCCCCGTACAGAAAGGCATTCTTGACGTCTAGCTGATAAATGCTCCAGTCACGAACCACTGCAACAGACAGGAGGATACGGAGAGTCGAGTGTCTCGCAACTGGAGAGAATGTATCCATGTAGTCAACGCCATATGTCTGTGTAAATCCTCGGGCAACCAGGCGTGCTTTGTACCTATCCAATGTGCCATCACGCATGATATTTGGCTGTGAAGACCCATTTGCAGCTGACAACTGATGCATCAGGTGGTGCAGGGACCAAAGACCATGTGCCACGGGACTGCAGGGCCTCCATTTCTTCTTCCATAGCTCGTCTCCAGCATTCACTCTTCAAGGCGTCCTGGTATGTCCGTGGTATGTCCACAGAAGACAAAGCTGTGGCAAACTGCTGGAAATCACCTGTGAGTCGGTGAAAGGAAACCTGTGAAGCAAGTGGATAGGATGCACACTGTCGTCTCGGTTTCCGAATAGCAATCGGAACATCCAGATCACCATCTGCGTCCACCTGTAAGGAGTCATCCTGCATAGGTACCGAACCTGACCCGTCATTAGTAACATCATCTGAACATACCTGAGGCGTAGTGATTGGCTGAGATGTCGTCTGAGCAGGACCTGACCGACGCGTATAGTGGTTAGGAAAGGGTGAAACGATCCGCCGTGGACCGGGTGGAGGTGGAGGTGGTGGTGGAGGTGGAGGTGGTGGTGGTGGTGCTGGCATAGGAATGGACACAGTAGATGAGTCAGGTAAATGACAAGTAGGTGGTGGAACAACCAAAATATCATCAGCGCTGGTGGATGGTACCATTCTGTCCCCAGCTGGCGAGAAGTACATGACCGACTCGAAGAAAGTGACATCCGCACTAACAAAGTACCTGTTGGTAGTAGGATCATAACACCGGTATCCCTTCTGTGTTCTGGAATACCCAACAAAGACACACTTGACTGCTCTTGGAGAGAGCTTGTCAAGTCCAGGAGAAAGACGATGGGCAAGCCACAGCACCAAAAACCCGAGGTGGTAGAGAGAATAGCTCCTTGTCAGGAAAAATAAGAGAAATGGGGATCTTCTCTCCAAGGACAGAGGATGGCATTCTATTGACCAGATTGCATGCAGTAAGGACAGCATCCCCCCCAGAAAGAAATAGGAGCACAACTTTGAATCAATAAGGTACGAGTGATATCCAAGAGATGGCGATGCTTTCCTTTCCGCCACCCCATTTTGTTGGGATGTATATGCACAGGTGGTTTGATGAATAATACCCTTCAATGACAGAAATTGAGAAAGAGAACGTGTACAAAATTCCAGGGCATTATCAGTCCGAACATATTTTACTGAAGACGAAAAAACATTTTGCACTTCATTAATCAAATTTTTAATAACATCTCCTGCTTCAGACTTTATTCTTCAGAAGAAAAACCCAAGAGACACGGGAAAAATCATCTACTACCACAAGATAGAACCGGTGCCCCTGATGATCGGGCACACGACTTGGACCCCATATATCTATATGCAACAACTCAAAAGGGGAGCTACTGCTCCGACTCTGACGACCTGGAAGCTCGACCTATGATGCTTTCCTAACTGACATGTTTCACAACGAAACGACGAACTTGGAGAGATCTGGGGCAGAAGATGGCGCATCTTCTGGAGCGGAAGGTGACCAAAACGAAGATGCCAAATGTATGGTGAAACTGGTCCAGCAGAGTGAGTGGAGATGCCAGCATAGGAATTCCGGACCAGCCGATATAGACCGTTCTGCTCAGAGCCACAACCAATCACCTTGCCCGTGAGTATGTCCTGAAAAATGAGAGAAGACGGGTCAAATATAGCTCGACAATTTAAGTCCTTTGTAATCTGACTAATAGATAATAAATTCAGCGAGAACTCAGGGGCATATAAAACATTCTGTAGCTGCATAGTGGAGGATAAGAAAACCTCCCCCTGGCCAACAAGGGGTGAGTAGGAACCATCTGCTATCTGTACTGAGCGACCTGGAGGAATAGCCCTGTAGGCCTGTAGTCTTCCTCTATCTCTACACAGATGATGTGTAGCTCCGGAATCTATAACCCAGTCAGATATATCATGTGAAGATATGAAGGCTGAAGATCTACCTGAAGAACTGGCTGCAGCAGATGAACTGGCTGAGGCTGTGGCAGCAATATCTGACGAGCCGCCAGATGAATCACCAGAAGACTGTGACATAATATCACGAAGGCGAGCCACGAGTTCGTCAAATCTATGATCTGCAGTAGACGGTAATGGAGACTGTGAGTGCTCTGCAACCCGTGCCGATGCTGGGAACCCATGCTTTGAGTAGCATGTCTCCTCCGAGTGTCCAGATCTGTGACAATATGAGCATGTCTGACTGACGCGACCGCCTCTTCCATGAGAGCCACGGCCACGTCCACGACCACGCCAAGAAGGTGGTCCACCTCTCCCACGCGAAGCTGCCATCGCAGATGGGGGTGGAGTAGATGAGCTGGAAGAAACTGGGATACGACTGAGCCTCCTGTAGACATCCTCCACCGGAGGAATAACTGCATCTGCTAAGATCTGTGACCGTGCAGCATCATACTCAGGATCGAGGGCAGCAAGTAGAACACCCACCATGGTGGCGTTCCGGAACGTCTTCTGCTGCTCTGGAGTAGCAGTCAGAGGAATGGTACTGTATAGCTTCTCGAACATCCCTCTTAGGGATGTGTATAAAGAATGAAGAGGTCTGCCGGCTTGCTTCATCGTAAAGATGTCATGCTGAAGCTGCAACATCTTTGTCTCGTTTCGCACCTGCGAATACGTAGTAGCAAGAATGTCCCACATTGCCTTAGCAGTGGGCTGATGGAGAACATCATTTGCTATCTCCATCGTCAGCGTGCCAGACAACCATACTTTTGCATAAGCATCATCGGCCTCCCATGAGGCATAGATCCCTGTCTTCTCCGCAGGCTCATCTTCGGTAAGAATGTGTTTCTTACCATTTGACTTCATGAGGCTCATGAATTGCATGGCCCATAACTCATAGTTAGACCCGTCCATCTTCACTATTGGCGCCGGACCTTTGAATGCGCCGATGGAGGGCGAATCGACTTTCGATTCTGACATACTGCTGCTTGAAGAAGACGACAGGATAATAGACACTGTGATGAATGTCTACACCAACTGCATTGGATTTGAGTACGTGTGTAGACTTTTACGTACTCAAATCCATAAACCGGAGAAAGAGGAGTCTAGGGCAGCCTCCAAGGAAGCTTACAGCCCTCGAAAGGCCTCGAGAACGACGCCTAAGAACTGCTGGAGGCCACTGGAACCCCAACAGCGGCAGCAAGGGGTGTCGCTGGGGCTGTGGGAGCGGCTGGCGGTTGCCGCGAGGGGTGCTGGATGCCGCTGGGACGGCTGGAAGCGACAGGTGGGTGTCGCTAGGGCTGCTGGAGGCCGCTAGGGTTGCTGGCTGCCGCTGGCTGGGGCGGCAGGAGCCGTTGGGGAGGGCGGCTGGGAGCCGCTAGCGGCTGGTTGCCGCTGGGAGGAGCGATGTGGCTGATGAAGCCGCAGAAGGGAGGGGCTGGGTGCCGCAAGCAGCGGCTAGAAGAGAGAAGAAGGGAGGGGCGGCGGGGTGGGGGAAGGGAGGAGAGCCCTAAGGCGGCTCTGATACCATGTTAGAATAAAGGGAGTCTTCGTTATGATAATAAGAAAACCCTAGGCTCTCTTATATAGGGAGAGGCCGTAGGGGTAAATTAACATGGATGTCTAAATAGAAGCGATAAATATAAACAGGGTACATAAACATATAATAATAAATAGAAACTAACTATCTCTACAGTCAGGTCACAGCTTTGTTATGTGCAGACTGGGTTCCGGAGAAACCTAGGTAAGCTGTGCACTATGCATGTGAAGATGTTGATTTGTTCTTTGTTGATGAACAAAATTTGCCAATGGTGGAAGATGCCTCCTTTTATTCAGCATTATAGTTCTAATTAACTAATATCATAATATTTGCTTCAGCCTTTTATTTCTTCCTGTAACATTTTGTTTTTAAAAGACATTTTGGCTGCCCTATTTGTTTAAGTACTTAAGTTGTACTAAAATCTAAACCTTGTATTTTCTAAAAATTGTCATCTGCCAAAAATTCCTTTATTTCTTTCCAGTTATACAAATTGACTATAGTTTATTGATAACCTACTGAATTCAGGTTTCGAAGTGGTTGCTCAGCAAAGGCCAATGCATGACAATGGGAACATATGATACCCTTCTGCTGGCATTGGACATGGACGGACGGATTGATGAGGCTGAATCTGTTTGGAACACAATTTTGCAGACACACACACGCTCAGTATCGAAGCGTCTGTTTGCACGGATGATTTCTTTTGTATGATCACCACCGAGCCCCCGAAAAGATTTTGGAGGTATTCTAGGGATTTTATGATGAAATTCCTTTTTCTTTAGCTAAAGGTACACTTCTGTACAATCAGCTGCAAGTTTTGAAGAGATTCTTCTGCAGTTGAAATTCTTCGCAATGCTATTAACATGGTGCTTTTTGAGGTGGTCCTTTCATGTAATAATCGCTTTAGTCATTGCGCCACATTTCTTTTAAAAAATATGCTTAGGTCTTTTACATTCTAAGTTATTTTTCTTGGAAAAATCGCAGGTCTTTGCTGATATGGAGGAACTTAAGGTAAAACCCGACGAAGATACTGTGAGAAGAATAGCGAAAGCATTCCAAACCTTAGGAAAAGATGATGAACGTAAGGAGGTGTACAGGCGTTATGGGATGAAGTGGAAGTACATCCACTTCAACGGTGAGCGTGTAAGAGTTCGAACAAATTATGCAGATCATGATGAATAGGTCCTTCCTTCAATAGCAGCTGCACATGGTGAACTTCACAGCAACATAATCTTAAGGTTTGGGATCTTAAAGATTCTAAGCATTTCTGAAATGCTGACTTGGGGAGGTCTCAGTTCAAAGGTTTATATAGCCATCAAGGATCTTCCAACCTGACCCTAAATGTGATTCGATGAAAATATCTCAACGGAAATGTCGTTAGGTGTGTTGTATTACAACATTATTTAGCGAGGTTTATGGACAATTTGATATTGGAGCGGGGATAGAGATGCATAGCTTTCCGAGAGTGTAATTAACCGGTAATTCCCCTGGACTTGTAACATCGGTTAGGCCTTTGTCTTGCGAAACATATAAATATGGGATATTTACACCCATAACTGTGAGTAATCTCGTAGCGTAAGCACGAATTACACTCAGAACCCCGAATAATGTTTAACCCTTACATTACATAACCCCGTGTCAACTTCCATCCGTTTAAGCCGTTAACTTTAACAGATTCCATCCATTAATGACAATTTTACCCCTATAACAAAATCACATTCTCAAGAATTGCCCCCCTCACCCCCGTGCATCCCAGTGAAGACCCCGTCCCCGTCGCGTGTGGCTCTCCAGCAAACCACCCCACCCCCGTTCCCGTCTCCGTGTCCCCCACCCGTCGCCCATGCCCTCCCTCCGGCAAAGGCTCCCCTGCACCCCCCTCCCCGCTGTGCTCCCTCCAGCAAACGCCCTCGAACCCCATCGCCACCAAGCATCCCCCTGCCACCGCGCCGCCCACGAGCTCCCAGTAACCCCGCCATCGCGCTGCCCACAAGTTCCCAGTAACCCCCCGGTCGCCCCCAGCATCGCGATGAAGCCCAACGCATCACCACCAGCTCCCTCCAGACCCGACCGCCGTGCCCCCCCCCTACCCCCCCTGGCATCTCCAGCAAAGGCCTCGAGCCTCCCTCGCCTCCAGCAAAGGCCTCGATCCTCCTCGCCCCCCTCTCGCCCCCTGCATCCCGGACCTCCTCGCCTCCACCAAAGGCCTCGATCCTCCTCGCCTCCAGGCATCTCCAGCAAAGGCCTCGAGCCTCCTCGCCTCCAGCAAAGGCCTCGAGCAACCTAACCCCACCCCCCGACAGCCTTGGTCGAACCTCAACCTCAATTACACCCACAGGAGCCGTTGCCAAAACCCAGATCCGAGCTCATCCATTGCCCATTCGTCCTCAACGAGCAGCCCCCCCCCCCCCCCCCCCCCCCCGACCCCGACATTCGAGCAGCAGAACTTGAAGCTGCTGCCTCTCCATCATGAGTGGGAGAGTTGGCCGAGGTCGCGGCGGAGCCAACCCCTCCCCCCCGCCATGGTAAGTCGCTCCTCGCCTCCGACCCCAAACCCCCGACCCCACCAGCCCCTCCCCCACACCGCCGCACCAGCAAGAGCCCACCCCCTCCCCCGTGCCGCCGCACCTGAAAGCCCGCACCTCTCCCCATGCCCCCACACCTACGAGCTCGCCCCCCTCTCACGCGCCTCCGCACCTGCGAGCCCGCACCCCTCCCTCGCGCCCGCGCATCTGCAGCCCGTCCCTCCCCTCGCGTCACCGCACCTGCAAGCCTGCCCCCTCCCCTGCGTCGCTGCAACTGCGAGCCCGCACCCCTCCTCATGTCGTCAACCTTTCCCTGCTAGAGCCCCCCTCCTCAATCGGTCCTGGAAGCCCAGCTACCTGAGATGTTTTTTTCATTTTTTTATTTTTAATTTTTGATTAATATTAGTCGTTGGATCTGTATTGGTTAGATTAACTCACTCACATGGTTGAGTTAATGAAGAAAACTAACGGAAGGTTATGGATGTAAGACGGAGTATGTATTCCAAGGTTCTGAGTGTAATTCGTGATACCGCCTTTGTATCTATCAAGGATACTATATATGATCCAATAATCTTTTGACACTACAGTATGTCTAATCAAACTTCCGTTCACTTATTACTATGATAGGAAAATAATGTTAAAAAAATGAGTGGGCTTATCTCATCTCAAATAGACATAGGGTTAATTGGATAATTTCCCTATATATATATATATATATGATTTTTATCCAATGCATGCATAGCTCATTAGCGTTTCTGTGAGCACCATTTGTAGGCCACACACGTGTATTACCAATTGAGTGGTTACTTCTTTCGAAGGATGTTATTGGAAGGAGATTAATATGCAAAGCGATTTAACAATAAGTGTATTCCAATTATATCGCGTCTTAAAAAATAGGAAGATCGTTTGGAAAGAAAACATTCGAATCGATGATTTCTTGCAGAAAATCGAGATCCAAATGCTCATGTCAGTAATATATATACAATAATCAAGTAAATGGTTGTTGCGAAATCAGTAATATCCAAAACAACGACCAGTAATTTACATTCATTTTATTATATGTTGTAGACTTCAGTAATATATACACAATGGTCAAGTAAGTGCTTGTTGTGGAGTCAGTAAAATCATAACAAATGGTCAGTAATTTATATATGTATTATTACTTTGAATAAAATTCAGTAATTTAGAGACAATACTCACGTAAATGGTTGTTGCGAGATTAGTAATACCAAAACAATGGTCAGTAATTTACATTTTATTTTATTACATGGTGCATAATTTAGTAATATATACACAATGGACAAGTAAGTGCTTGTTGTGGAAGTCAGTAATATCCAAACAACGGTCAGTAATTTACATTCATTTTATTACATGGTGCAGATTTCAGTAATATATACACAATAGAGAAGTGCTTGTTGTGAAGTCAGTAAAATCATAATAAATGGCCAAGTAATTTCCATATGTTTTATTACTTTGAATAGAATTCAGTAATTTAGAGATGATACTCAAGTAATATATATACAGTTATCAAGTAAACTATTGTTTGTATTCAGTAATGTATACTATGTCGTATATCACATGTTCAGTAATATGTGTACGATTCTCAAGTAATAGCTACTATGAGATCAATAATAACAAAGTAATGGTCAGTAAGTCATGGGCATTGCTCAAGTAAGAAAGTAACTATTTGTTAATGCAATGCACATTACATAGGTAATAATATTACTAACCATTTGGTATGTTATTATTGATCTCACAACACACAATTACTTGACCATTTTATACATATTACTAAATTCTGTACAATGTAACTATTTGGATATAAATTACTGATCATTGTCTTGATATTACTGATCTCACAATAAGCATTTACTTGACCGAATTATATTTATTACTATAATAACATTTGGATCCTTAATCATCCGCGTGGAATCATTTTATTTGAATCGTTTCTTTCCAAAATCGTCTTCCAATTTTTAAGGACGTTGTATAATAGGAAATATAGGTTTTTTTTAAATACATGGTAGCCTATAATTAGAAATATAGTTATAGCTAATACATGTGTATGGCCCAGAATGGGTGCTCATTGAAACGTTAATGGGCACAGGGCTCATTGGATAAACCCCCCTTCTCTCTCTCTCTCTCTATATATATATATATATATTATGATATTCTTCCAATAGGTATGTGCGTGAGCCAAAAACTCTGAGTATGAGAGCAATGAGTCCAGATCATTAGATTCTGCTCATCATACATTGGTTGATTGGAGGAGAAGAGAGATGAGTAGAATCTAATGGTCCAGACTCATTGCTCTCATTCTCTCACAGTTTTGGCTCTCACCGGAACAACCACACACACACACACACACACACACATATATATATATATATATATGTATATATATAATATGAATTTAATGGGGACTGCCCCCATATGGCTGCTCCACCCTCCATTTCAGTGTTTTTTTTATTTTTTGAAAAATATCACCATGTATATTCATCCATATATCCCTCCTATATGTCACTCGAATTTCGTCAGAAACAGGGACTCCTACGTCCTCCATCGAGATAGTGTCGATTTAAAAAATCCTACAACCGTTAATAAAATGATTGTCTGGATGGAGGCTGTAGGAGTCTTTATTTCTGACGAAATTCGAATGACATATAGGAGGGATATAGGGATGAATATACATGCCGATATTTTTCAAAAAAACAAGAAAACGTCGAGAATAGTGCGGGGGCAGCCCCATAACATATGTATGTGTGTGTGTAGAGAGAGAGGAGTGTGATCCTGTGAGAGAATAAGAGGAGTGCTTCTGAACCAATAGATTCAACTAGGAGAGAGGACGGAATTTAGTGGTCAAGAATCACTCCTCTCATGCTCTTACAACTTTTTCTCTCACATGATCACTCCTCTATATACAGGAGTGATCCTATGAGAGCAAAAAGTTGTGAGAGCATGAGAGGATTAATTCTAGATCACATGATTCTGTTTTCTCTCTCTTGATCTTCTCTCTCCTGGGTGAATCATGTGGTATAGAATCATCTCTCTTATGCTCTCACAACTTTTTGTTCTCATAGGATCACTATATATATATATGGAGAGAGAGAGAGAGAGAAAGGATCCTACTTCATGATGTAGGTAACTTACCTACATCATGCATCTTTTTTCCTATTTTTTTTAAATGCTTCCGTGGATTTTCCATAACTATATCCCTCTAATATGTCATTCAAATTTTGTCAGAAACAGAGACTCCTACGACCTTCATCTAGACAGTCATTTTTTAACGGTCACAGATTTGCTGTATTTTTCATGTTCTGGATGGAGGACATAGGAGTTTCTGTTTTTGATGAAATTTGAATGGCATATTAGAGGGGATATAGTTATGAAAATCCACGGAAGAATTTTTCAAAAAAATATAAAAATTAGGAAAAAATAGACGCATGATGTAGGTAAGTTACCTTCATCATGATGTAGGATCCCTTTCCTCACACACACACACACACACACATATAGAGGGGGGGAGGGAGCCTACTTTGTAAAGTAGGTAACTTACCTACTTCACATTTCATTTTTTGCAATTTTTTTATTTTTTTTTTGAAAAATACCATCATGGATTTTCATAATTATATCCCTCTAATATGTCATTCATTTTTGTCAGAAACATAGACTCCTACGGCCTCCATCCAGACAGTCATTTTTAACGATCACAGATTTGTTGTATTTTACCTCTTCTGGATGGAGGCCGTAGGAGTCTTTGTTTCTGACGAAATTTGAATGACGTATTACAGGGATACAATTATGAAAATCTATGGTGATATTTTTCAAAAAAAAAATAAAAATTGGAAAAATGGAATGTGAAGTAGGTAAGGTTACCTACTTCACAAAGTAAGCTCTCTTTCCTCATATATATATATATATATATATATATATATAAGAAAAGGGATCCTACTCCATAGAGTAGGTAACTTACCTACTCCATTTTCTTCTTTTTCAAAAATTTTTTATTTTTTTTTGAAAATACTTCCTTGAATTTTCATAACTATATTCCTCTAATATGTCATTCAAATTTCATCAGAAACATAGACTCCTACGGCCTGAAGGATATGGAGAAATCCTCAAGCGCATCACGGAAGCGTGATCGTCGTATCGAATACGACGAAGAACGACTAGTTGTACTAGTTGTTCGGTGCAGCGGAATTTAAAAATTTTTAAACCGATGAAACCACATGATTCGAGAACCATTCTCAAATCGTTTCATCTATAACCACAGCAAGTATAATGCAATACCTCTTGAAGCGTGGTTGATCAAGTCTCTACGAAAAGAGACCTCCTGTCTCAAGTCCGATCGTCGGAGTAACGGCTTGCGAGCGCGGAGATGAGTCGCGGTGTCCTCGCAATACAAGCTGATCCAAGCGCGGTTGCTCCTGATCTCGTCGCACGAGATCAAATGTCTCCTTCGTGAGTGAAGCACTCCAAGAAGACAAAGAACTGCAGAGAGTCGAAGCGGCAGCACGATGGCGCAGGCGTCGACAATTCTCTCCACCAAGGTGGACGGCCACCGAGAAGAGAGGGAGAGAGAGGGCTGTCGTGTATGAGAAAAGAGAGAGAGAGTTTGTGCTACAATAGCATGTGTAAAGAGAGAGCCAAGTATGCCTCTCTATTTATAGGGTTTTGGGATCCATGGATCTCAATCCATGGGACACATAAAATCAATGGATGAGATTGATTTATGTTCATCCAATGGCTAAGATTGTTGTTGTCAAAGACAACAAATTTAGGTTAAAATATATTTGACAAAATCAAATATAATTCATTCCTAAATCAACCCAACAAAATAAGGAGAGAAGACACATGGAGATTTCATCTCCATGTGCCTTCCAAGTGGGCGCACACCCATTCCATATAGGAATGGTGTGCCGTCCATGAGATTGCATGGAGATTGCAATCTCATGGAAATCCATGAGATTGCATATCTCCATGAAATCTCTCTTATTTATTTGCACCAAATTTATTTGGGTTTTATTCTTCAAAAATAATTCACAATTATCTTTGAGAATATTGCAATCTTGCCATGGAAAAATTGTGAATCATATTCACAACCCAAAACAACATGTAATTCATATTGTTAATTAATTACACAATGTGTATCCAATACACATCATAATTAATCAACACATATAAATTATAATTAACTCTCTCTAATATATTGTAAATCACATTTATAATATATTATGAATAATTGGATATCTCTATCCACATTATTCTTATCCAAACTAATTAAATCACATTTAATCATATTGGATAATTTCTCATACATCATGATAATTAAAACACTTTTAATTATCAAATTCTCTTTGCTTAGATCTTATGGAATTGTTCTTAAACCATTTAAGAACAATGCTATTTCTCCTCAGATACTTGGAGATAAGGACAGGGCGATTGTATTGTTCCACGTATAGTGACATGGATATTGAGATCATATCTCAAATCCAGATCGCGGGCCTCCCATAGATGCTTGATTAAATCAAGACCGTAAATCTAATCTTCTCATTGTATCTGAATCATATTCAGATCAATGTCCAACACTTGGACCAAGATCAGATCACTTCTCTACTGAGAGGAGTCACTAAAATCCAGACCTGTTTCATCACTCCCTAGGAATGGAAGCGTCATGGTTATACAATCGTTTATGATCAAATCACCCTCTGGTATTCCCAATACCTGTACATCCTGCATACTGGAAGACTCAGACTAAACCAGAAGTATCGGATCAACATTATACTGTCTACTTCATGGTTTTATCAGCAAGTTTCTCATTCGATCATTGGGAGTTGGTATCGATCATACACTTTCCAAAAGTGTATATCATACCTAGGTCTTGATCATATACTAAAAGTATATATCAAACCTACAAATTCAGTCAAGCTTCCAAAGCGAGACGACCATGCGCATGGAATTTGATTCATCCCAATATCTCATGAGTGAGCTCATGTCTTCCGGTTCAGTAACTGAACCTGTATGATCCCTTTGAGAGATCGTATTACTCATATGCCCTTATATGCACACCAGCGCGCCGGTGTATAGACCTTGATTAGGTCATCAACCTATTGGTCTGCCAAATGTACATACTTAGACATATAGCAACACATCTGTCTCCGGTCAGAGGATGCGTGCCTATATCATGACAGCATATGATATAGGACTTTGGTTATCTCGATCTCGTTAAGTCAACTCTTTGACCTAACTAATCTGACACCTCCGAATCTCTATTCCTATGCAGAGGACCTGCATCAAGAGGTCGGTCAGATATCAGCCTTTAGAGATAGGATTGCCATCTCCTACTCAGGCTAGAGATCATCTCTTAATAATCATTTGACGGTGCTTGATGAGTCCTCAATCTAACTCTTTAGATATTCATCCAAGCACCAGCCTCTATGATTCAATAGTTGAATCAACAGCTGTATGATTATTAAGATGGCCATGGTACATAACCCTAATTGTACTAAGGGACCTATTATACAAATTATTCATTCTTCATTTCAGATCAGGGAATGATATGTGCAATAACATTTATTGCATAATGGCTCGCCGTGGGCTCGCATTTCCAACAATCTCCCACTAGCCCAAAGAGCCATTAATGGGCTAATCATTTAAACCCGCACTCATGTGACAATCATAGACTATTTGGAAAATAGCTAGGTAAGCTGATCAGTCACTCTGTTCCCGCGAGACTATGCCAAGTCCTTTTACGGCACTTGCATATCCCCAGTAACAGTGCTCGCATCTAATGCGAATGTTGCATCTTATGCAACCAATACTCAATCTAGTTAGTTACAGTGTCTTTGACACTACAACTTAACAATTATCTTAACCAGTATTTCCATAATCCTTATCAGAATACCCTTTTTCCTGGAGATCACTATCTCTTAAGGTATCCACAATTAAGACCTTTTAGATCTCTATCTATAAAGTCTTATGTTTTTGAAGATAATACTTCGAGATCACTATCTCAAAAATCTTGTCATCTATGAAGATTTTGTTATTACTGCAACCAAGTGTTTTATTTCCATAGTAGGACTAGTAACAGTTTACTACTCCCACTGCATGGCAGCCACCTGGCTTTTGTACATATCTAGCACACACTTGGCTTCTCAGAACTGATGCCCAAGGGTAAGTAGTTCCAGCATTCACTTCCTCAACTCTTTGAGGTGTTATCCCTTTAGATAGGTCAGTACCATATCTTAAGGGTTAGAAGCCTTTCTTGGAATTTCTATGAATAGAATATGTCCAAGGTGTACTATAAATGTGACAGTCCCATTATCCTCTTCTCTTTGCTTCTGAACAACTTCAGAACTAAGATCTGAGAGGCATCTTTGAAATCTTATTTCAAGTTATGGAACAACCTGATTATAAAACACTAATTATTATCCTTATATCATTTTTAAATGATTAGGATATCATCTACATTTAGCACGATGAACACAAAAACAGTCCCACTAAGCTTCATGTGGTTCATCAAGATTCTATCTGAAATAATAACATTTATAATTTCATCAAATCTTATGATCCAACTTCAAGAAGCTTATTTGAGTCCATAGATGGATTCCTTAGCTTGCACACCTTGCTTTCCTTAACCATGAAGCTCTGGGGCTACTTCATGTGAATATTCTCAAAGAGGTATTCATAGAAGAATGCAATATAACTTACATCTTAAAGATGCAATAGTCAAGTTGTGTAGCTAAGGTTAGCAATATTCTGACGGTTTTAAGCATGGTCACCGAAGAACAAGTCTCATTGCAAGCAATGTCTTCTCTTCCGGTGTGTAGCTCATGACTACGAACCAGTGCTTTGAAGGTCTCTACCTTCTCATCAGGTTCCCTTTCTCTTGAAGATCCATTTACACCTTTACAGGTCTTACCCATATGGTGGATCCTCGAGGGTCATATACAACACTTGTATATGAAGTCTACATTAGACTTTTTATTGCTATCCATCTATCCATGCTATGATCTTCAGAAGCTTCATCACATGAAGTTCGATCATTGTCAGATTTCTCTTAACACATGGAATCCATCCTCAAACTCATTTGAAGAGGTATTAATGTTTCATCTTTAATTGTCCTTTTAGTTTTTCAACTTCAGGAGTCTCATTATAAATGAGTTCCTATACTTCATTCTCATCTTGATTCTCAAGAGTCTCAACCTCTAAGAATCACATTCTCGGAGATGAGATATTTTAAGAATCTCAAGGTCATAAAGTAGGTATCCAATACCATCCTTTATTTTCTTAATGAAGTAGCACTCTCTAGTGCTTAATTCCAGCTTACTTGCAAGGAATTTTATTAAGGATATATAATGTAGTCTCTACTACATATATACCTGGAAACTAAGAGGAAATTATGCTAAAATTCATCATTGATCAAATCATGTTACACATGATTCAATTGTATCTCCCTACAACTCTATTGAGTTTAGGTGTGTTAGGAGGATTGAGATAGAAATGATATTCATATCTCCATAAGGTATTCTTCGAATTTATCTAGTAGGTACTTGCTACCTAGATTAGATCAAATTCATTTTATCTTCCTTCAAACTTTGGTTCTAAACCAAAATTAGTGAAATCTTTGAACATTTCAAAGGTTTCTTAGGTGAAGAGAAGAAATCTCATATCATACATAATCATCAACATATATCACATATCCATAATGTTTATTATGATATAGATGATCCGCATACATCAATATGTAAGAGATCCTGAATACCTTGGCATCTTACACCATTTCCGAAGAAGGGTGTATTGGACATTTTTACTTTGAATACAATATTCATAAGTATGTAACTTTTGAAATTTTAGACATTCTAAAGTTTCATCTCTTACTAGTCTATTGATCAAATCGATAGACAAATGTCCAAGGCTCGATGCTAGATCATTGTCAAATGATCTTCATCCTCCTATTGATCTTATAAAGGTTTTAATTTCAGTATTTAGAAATATTAATGAACCATTCATTAATTTTTCTAATTTAGTGGAGTCCACCAGATTTTAGATTACTATCTGAAATATCTCCATCATAATTCTTTATGATAGTTCTACCTCAGAATTCATGTTTATTTCCAACATTTAGAAATAAACAATGAGTGTATTCTAATATCTAGGTCACAGAGACATTCTCTAAGACTAAGGGCTCTCCCACTGAAATTAACAAGTCTATTAATCCAACAGAGATTGTTGCAACAATTGCATCAACATTCACGTGGATAACTATAAACCTTTAAGATCAAATTTTCCAGTCTTCTAAAACATATGCAACCCATTGCAAATGTCATCAGAAGATTGAGATACAATTATTTGACTTTATCTTATTCAATAAGTAAGTCAATATCAATGATTTATGTAGATTATTTTGATGCTCTATCTGAGTCCTTCTCTAAGGATTCTAGACAGACTTGATAGTCATACTATCAACACATCAACTTAGTGCAGTATTGGCATTCATCCAACTCTTTGGATGTCATATGGAAGTCACAGAAGTCCAGTCAACTCTTTGACTTTCCTTCTTTCTAGGGTCCAACCCATGCTTCCATTGCACTCCCTTTATCTATAAGCAACCATTGCTCAAGACAGAGGATCTCTTATTTTAAATTCAAAAGAATTCAAAGTAAGAGTATTTCAACATTTATTTATGCTTCATTAAATTCACACAATATGAATACTATGAAGCTTCATGAATGACTAGAGTATAGACAGTAGAATAATGACACTCATTATCTACATCCATCTAAACTCATAAAACATAGGTTCAGGTAGGTACTCAAACAATTTGAATACATCATCTCTTTATAGAGATACCATTCTACATGATGCAGAGAACCATGTCATCCATGATTAAATGTCAAGAGCACATATTTATGCCAGAAAATCTTCATTGATTTTATAAGGATTATATGACAATTATGATCATCATCAACATGTCACTTCCAAAGTACATTTGATGATACCAAGACTATAGAGACATACAAACCCTAGGGTTGTAGTCCTATTATCTATTTAATTGTCATTCCTCAATATTATGAGGAAACTTGCACATTGCAACCACATACATTATGTGTCCATTTGCAAGTACAATATCTGGATCATGAGTCCAATCCAAGATATTTCACTGGTTATTATTGAGCATATAATTGAGTGGGTTTTAATGAAGGATTATCTGAAATAAGAAATTTGCATAAATATATAAATATATATATATATATATTACTTTGATTTAGGATTTTTTATATCAAAGTTGTCTTGCCTTGTCAACACTGAAAGTTCATTCCCTTAATCACTTTCAATGTAAGAGATATACTTACCATTATATCTCAACAATATCTGGGATCTCCTTCCTTATCTTTGTTACATCCCAATAATATGAGAATCTGCAACTCGGATAAAAACAAGCGGGAACACATTCCGCTTTGCAAGTCCAACTTGCATTTCCCAATTCGGTCTTTAACACCCGAGCCCACCACCCCTAAGGCAATATTGACCCGTCGTTAATTGAACCAACCGTCAACAGGAATAGTACTCGCTATACGCAATCCAATATCACCCCAATAATATGAGGATCCGATATTGGGGTCACTACGTATACGGCCTTACTCTTTCGAGAAGCAAAGAGCCCGATCCAGATGCGCTTGCATACAGGAGCTGTCACTTCGGACAGGCGTCTCCTACATACAATCCCTGGCGACGGAACCCTCCGCCTTGACGGGAAACCATGGATGTCACTTATGTGATCCTCCATATCATATTCAAATTTTAATTAATTATCGTGAATCACATTCACATAATTAATTCTTCCAAGGGAATTATTATCTCTAATCAAATTAGAGTATTTCAATTGGACATAATCAATTTAATCACATTAAATTAATTATCAATCTAATTCAATCAATCAAACTTGATTATTTTACTTGAATATATATATGGTAAGATCTCAAAATACGTATTAATTCGAATTTTAATAATTAGAAAAATACATCTTAATCCCTCGGACATTATCCCGGCCCTACCCGCTGTCATGGCCAGTACCGACGAGAGTGGGACGGACCACATACGTTGCAACCCGCAACCCCAATGCTCTCCGACTAGGCACCATATCCGCCTCGGGAAAGGATAATGCCAAATTGATTAATTTGTACTTGAGATGATCATCGGTTCTTCAACCGAAATTGTACCATATAGTAATAATCAAAACATTTTTGATTATAAGGAAATTTGCTAGACAAATTCCCAAATCCTATTCAAGCATCAAGTTTGAAAGATTGTGGTTTCTAATTATGATTTAGATCACATCTTAATCAATTATTGGTTAAGGCAATGCCATTTAAGGGAATAATTATCATCAAATATTTCACAAATATTTATGCACAATTATTCTAGGAAATTAAACAATTTAATTTCACTAAATGATTAAATGACAATCACCAATCAAACATTAAGTTTGATGAATGTGTTTTCAATTAAGATTTAGATCAAATCTAATCAATTAATTGGATGAGGCCAAGTCAATTATGTAAATAATTATCTTCAAATATTTCACAAATATTTTTCATGATTATTTCACGAAATTAACAATTAATTTCACTAATTGACAATCACTTGGTTCTTGATTAGGACTGTAATTTCAGCAGTGACCCCTTCTTACTAAAATTAGCATATCTCAATCATATTAAATCCAAATTAGACAAAATCAATTTTCATAGATTGCTAATTTGATTTAGGACAGAATCCAAGTGATGTTACACGCATTTCGAGGCAAGTCTAAACAGTAATTAACATTTTAATCACGTTCAGATCTACAGTTCCCGCAACAGTGTATACATGTTCATTAAAACAACCATATCTTGAGCATACGAAATCCGATTTACGTAAACTCAGTTCCTATGGTTTCCTTATTTAATGGGGAACAAAATCCAAGTATTAAATTCGTGTTTAAACAATTTAAACAGTGCCGAATTTATTTACTAAACAGATCTGCGAAATCAAATGCGATAAAAACTTTCGCGACCTTAACGAACCCAAGTCGTCCTCGGTTTTTTGAATAATTTGTATAATAGGTCCCTTAGTACAATTAGGGTTATGTACCATGGCCATAATTGTACTAAGGGACCTATTATACAAATTATTCATTCTTCATTTCAGATCAGGGAATGATATGTGCAATAACATTTATTGCATAATGGCTCGCCGTGGGCTCGCATTGCCAACACGGCCTCCATCCAGACATCCATTTTTTAACGGTTACAGATTTGCTGTAATTTTGAAAAAGTATTAATGAACTGAAATCAAAAATTAAAAGTAAAGAATGTTAAAAATTTATCATGAATCACCGATTTGTTTTTAGGACAGTTTCTAGAATCCTGCCCGACATTGTATTTAAGGCAAGATTTGCATTGTCGACCTCTATTTCTTCTCATCTCAGATTCCGATCTAATACGATTGCCAACACCCTTAGGTCTACCACCTCGACCGTTTCCTTTCATTCTCGCAACATTTGGTTCTTTAACAGATGGTTCTGTAATCAGATCTGGATTATTTGAATTGTTCCGGTTGTAAAGCTGTAAGAAGGTTTGTTACTTATCATAAGATCAATATTGGAACATAAATCGCTTAATTTTTCTTTAGCAAATAAGAATATGTCCTCATCCTGATCGACTGAAGCTGAAATAATAGCGAACACAACTGGTTCAGCTGACATGACCTTTCTTGGTGTGCAACTTGCACATAAATATGATGATTTCCTGATTTTTTAATGCTCCTTGTCCATCTTTTCAATATATATTCATGATTGAGAAGCTCCACATTCTGTATCTTCAATACTACAAGTATGTTCCTACATGGATATCCAAAGAATTGCATATTCTTGCATTCACAAGAAAGAAAACCGCTTGGCATAGACGGAGAAACACATCATTCTTCCTCGGATTTCCCAATATATGACACAAAATATTGACAGTAATCCACAGAGTTCGAATATTAAGGTCCTTCACTTCATTCAATTCAAAACGAAATTTGTAAAATATGAACTTAGTGTATATACGAACCATCTGTTCCTCCATCTTCCATTTGAAATTTGTTTTTGGAGCGTATACTTCACCAATGTTATCCATGTCATTCTCTCTTTCCCTACGTCGTTGAATTGCACTTTGAAATCTTCAGACAAATCCAACAAAGAATTCTGTTTAGTGATGTGGTGTTGCAAAAATGCATTCATACTTTCACTCCTCTGTTTACTGCGTTGACCAGCCCAGAAAAAATCCTTAAGATATAAACTAATCCATTTATATCTGATGCTATATTTCTCATTCAACCAGACATTTGATGATAAATCATATTGATCAATAACCTTGCACCAGTTTTGCTCAAATTCACTTATAGTTATATTTTTCCATACAACTATGGAGAATGCTGAAAGAACTTCATTTATATCTTTAATCTTTCCAAGCTTACTTTTAAACTTGACCATTATATTCCAAGTGCAGAATTTATGAACAGTATGTGGAAGACAATTCCTAACAGCTGCACAAATTGCCGGATCTTCGTTTGTGATTATAGAAATTGGATGTTTTCTCATTACTTCAAGAAATCTCTCAAATAACCACGAGAATGACTCAATTGTCTCTCTGTTCATGAATGAATTTCCAAAGAAAATTTTATAACCGTGATGGTTAACACCAAAAAAGATCCAAAGACCAGATTGTCGTCATTGGTCCTATATGTTGTGTCGAATGATATTGTATCACCGAATAATTTGTAATCTTCAATAGAGGCACTATCAATCCATATACACTGAGTAAGTCTGTTATCATCATTGGTTATGTAAACATAATAAAAACCAGGAGTATTGGCCTTACAACTTTCAAAATATTCAATTAGTAGGTGAACATCCATCCCAATGTGTTGTTTTTTCTCTTTTCGGTTTAAGTTGTAAATATCTCGAACAATACTACCAACTTGACCGCTAGACATATTTATGAACGTTGACTGTTTGGATACATGTATGTTCATATCATTCATTGACTTCACAAGCATTTTTGTGGCTTTTGAAAAATGTCTATTTGGTCTGAGGTATCTGCTTTAGAAGGAGAAACGAGATTGTGATTGTGTACTACTTCAAAATTAGATACAACCCAATCCTTTAGATCAGACCTAAAGGAAACTGACATGAAAGCTTTGCACCCAGTCTGGGATAAACCAACACGGCGCTCCTCCTTGTAAAAAATACAATCATCGTTCTCATCACTTCTTGCATTGTCCACTGTCAGTGTTTTATCCGTAGATTTAGAAAACCCCTCTTTCCAGCAAACAAATGATTTAAAGATAATTATTCTTTCCTTGAAAATCTTATCTTTACCAACCCTTGAGCTTGCTTTCCTAACATTAAATCCAATCTCCGTTGCATGTCTCATAAAATTTATACGCATCTTGAATAGATACAAACATTTGGCCTATACAAGGTGTAAGAACATTGACGGTTTCATTGATTGTGTATTCGCAGTCTGGGGGTAATTTTAGAATTTGAAATGTATTAGCAACTAATTTAAAAAATGCAAAACATGCTAGTATAATAAAATTCCTATATATATAAAAAAACAACCTAACCAAACAGGAACAATGTTTTGTAAAAATAAAGCTAATATTAGTAAAATATGTTATGATATAGTAAAATATAAATATCTTTCAAAAAAAGATTGAATATACGTTGAATTGTATCTTATATGAAAACTATGTAAGTAATACTAAAAGTCAGATTAAAGTATTTTTGCATCTACCATAAATACAATATAAGTTCTGTTGTATTAAAGTGTGATTTAAATATAGGAAATAGGAAGTGTAAAATGTGATTCAATGTTGTAAAATATAGTTCATGAATGTAAAATAAGTTAAGCTAACTCAAAATATACAGTATTTACGCATTGATAGTCATACAAGAGCATTCTTCTATAAGAGGTGAATGAACACTAACAGAATCACCGAGTGTGTAATCAGAGCCAGGTAGTAACTTTACTAAAAATGATATATTGTAATTTGTGACTCAATTTCATAAATTATATGTGAATGTAAAATATGGTAATTACTATTAATATAGGTTCAATTCTAGTAGATGGACATGTATATATACAAAATCATATAAAGTATAAGGGGTATGATGCCTTGAAAACTCTTTGGCATTCAGAATACCTGGTTGATCCGAATTATGATCAATTCCTTCCATCACTCCAACAACTTCATCATCTCCGTCAGATATCTGAAAATTTTTATATATTGATGCTGAAAATGACATACAGAAAAATAGAATGCAATTGCCAGAATCGATTTCTATTAAAGAACAAGTACATATTTCAACAAAAATCATTAAAGTTCTCAGAGTTGATAACAAAACAGATGAATAAGAACTAGAAAGAATACATTTACCTGTGACAATTCTCTATTAGATGTGCAATCTGCTCTTTCGTCGATATTCATTGGATATCACAGTGTTTGATAGGAAATAGTTGAATAAGAACTAGAGATAGGTCGAGAAATTCTCGATAGTAGGAAAAATGGAAGTTTATTGACAGACGATGCCTTAGGAAAAATAGAAAATTTAATTCATAAATAACTAATCCGCTGAAAACGTAAAATCCAACTTGTTTATGTATATTGTTGTCATTGATAGAATACAACAATTTTCTAAAAATAGTATTTCCTTATTAGAATATTAGTGATTTTGACTCTCCGATGGTGGTTTTTATGAAGGCCGTAGATTAAAATCTAACGGGTATAGAGTGTTGTCGCACAGTGATTGAATTGAGGCGCTACCTCAATTCAAGTTTTTCATATATATATATATATATATATATATATATATATATATATATATATATATATATATGGGCTTGGGGAGCTTGCACCATGGTGTAGGGAAGATGTATGCACCGGTGTTTACAACCGTTAGATCTTAACTCATCCAATGGCTCTACTCATTTTATTTCCCCAAGAAAAAGACCATTTCCCGGAGCATATTCCCTCCCACCCGCTCCCTCTTGGTCACAGTTCCTTGCCTCATCGGCACAGATACGCTCCCAGTGGCCATCGCTCCGAGCCTTAGTGTCCACCCATGGTACCTTCATCACCTTCTTGCGGCCCCCTCCTTTCCGCCTCCCTTGCGGCGGCTCGCCTTCCTCCCTCACAACCCTGCCGGTATCCATCCCCCTCTTGTACTGCTCGCCAGCGGCAATGAGCCCGTGTCGGCGCGCTCCCCCCAACCCGCGACAAGGAGCTCCTCCCACCTGCGATCATGTGCCCGTCCCACTTCACACCATGGTGTGAGCTCCCCAATCCCGTGCTTCTCTCACTCGTCGATGCTCAGAGCCCCCTCCACCAATCTATCCTTGCTCGCACCGCCTGCCTCCTGTCCCACCGTCGCCGTCGCACTCGCACCACCTCCATTTGAGACCACCAGAGTACTCGAAGCTTCCAATAGATTGTAACCTGGATACTCATTGGTGTAGTCCGGTCGTACCACGTTTCTTAGCTCCTACATTTCACTTTCATTTTTCTTTGTCTTACTTGTAATATTTCTTTCTTTCAGAGATGTATATTATGTTGGAATTTTACAGACAGGGAAACTCACATCTCAAAGTGATGTATACATGTTCCGCATAGTCCGACTAGAGCTATCGACAGGTTGATAAGTCTTGGAGCAATCTCAGGGATACAAGAATAAGAACATAATCTTATAAGTTCTCCCTGTCATATCCCACAATCACAATATTGAAGACGCTCAGAACCCCTACACCGTAAACAACATTGCAATGTTCACAAGCATGGACTCCTGAACATATGTATGGAGAGAAGCAAGAGGCCCGTGATATCCTGAGTGCTCGAAGGAACTTGTGCTGATAGTTGTGTTAATGCGAAAATTATTAGCATATAACTACTAACTGAGAGTAAAGCTGGAGGGACATAAAAAAGTTGATGCATTCTTAGTAGTTGTAATTCTGTTTGGATGGGTAGACCAGAAAGCAACTTATAAAGAAAATGTCAGCTTTTTATTTCAACTACTGTAACCATTGTTTCATTTATAGTGCATCTATTTATTCATTTGGATTAGCTTCTGTAAGAACGTCAAGTAGAAATTTATATGTTATGGTTTCATCGGCTTGAATAGTGACATTTTTTCTTGAAAGGATAAATAGAGACATATGTTGTAACGTCACGGGCTTAGGTTCCCGATGCGTTAACGGAGCATTACTGGCCCTAACAACCTCTTGGGATCAGGCCCATACGGACCCGATTAACCACCCCCAAAATGCTTAAGCCGGGTTATCAAGTAGTAATCTCGTCACTATTTATCCCACCCGAAAACCTCTTGTTCCACGGTGTGGGACTATGGAGTTTTACATATGTTGTTATCCGAATTCTTGTAGGAAATATTTGTGATTTGCATGAGCCATATGAATATCTAATAGTTTTAGTTTTGATCTCTTTGTGAGTACAGACATCTTAGTTGATTATTCAAATTTAAACAATTGACACTATTTATCCCTATATCGAATCAATTGATACAAAGAGCTATATTGTTATTTCCCATTGTGATTCTGAATTATATAAATTCGATCTGGATTTTTGAGCCCCTCTTACATTTTTTTTGGATTTTCTGCGATCATTGTATGGTTGCTCTTGGAATTATATCTATATTGATCCATGATTGACAGTGTATTGTTTACGATGGTAGTGGTAGAGGCGTGTTGGTGAATTTAGATGGTGACATGCATGTAGTTAAAATAGATTGCCAACTGGAGCTATGCATTTTGACTAAGAACTTGATTCAATCACAAGCTTTAAAATTCCAACACAAGGGACTATGCCAAACAAAGGTTTGTAGCCGTAGACCTTGCAGTAGAGACATGGGCGGCTCGATCTTGATCGAATGGTTCCCATGAATTCATACTTTTTGTACGCTCCTATCATACGAATTCGTGGGAACCGCTTGATCAAGATCAAGCGGTCCACGTCCTTAAGTGCAGGTCGGAAGAGCTTCTTGCCACAGGTGGGGGTAGCGCGTCGACATGTGCAGGGAACTCCCCGCTGCTGGCGAGCAAGGGAGAGCGGGATGGAAGTCGGCAAGGTTAAGAGGGATGAAGGTGGGCCGCCGTGAGAGAGGGAGGAGTGGTGCTGCAAGAAGGAGATGAAGGTATCATGGGTGGAAGCTAGGGCTCGGAGTGCTGACGATTGGGTGCGAGTCTGCGCAGGCGAGGGATGGGATTGGGGTCAACAGGGAGTGAGAGGGAGGGAATATGCTCGGAAGAGCTCCTTGCCGCGGGTTGGGGGGAGCGCGCCGACATGTGCAGGGGGCTCATTGCCGCTGGCGAGCAGTACAAGAGGGGGATGGATACCGGCAGGGTTGTGAGGGAGGAAGGCGAGCCGCCGCAAGGGAGGCGGAAAGGAGGGGGCCGCAAGAAGGTGATGAAGGTACCATGGGTGGACACTAAGGCTCGGAGCGATGGCCACTGGGAGCGTATCTGTGCCGATGAGGCAAGGAACTGTGACCAAGAGGGAGCGGGAGGGAGGGAATATGCTCCGGGAAATGGTCTTTTTCTTGGGGAAATAAAATGAGTAGAGCCATTGGATGAGTTAAGATCTAACGGTTGTAAACACCGGTGCATACATCTTCCCTACACCATGGTGCAAGCTCCCCAAGCCCTATATATATATATATATATATATATATATATATATATATATATAGGGTTGATGGGGCTGCCCACTGGGGGCAGCCATGTCGTTCCATTTTTGGGCAATTTTTTTATTTTTTTTGAAAAATAGTGTCATGTATATTCATCCATATATCCCTCCTATATGCCATTCAAATTTCATCAAAAACAGAGACTCCTACGGCCTCCATCCAGACATGGTCGATTTAAAAAATCCTGCGACCGTTAAAAAAATGACGTCTGGATGGAGACCGTAGGAGTCTCTGTTTCTGACGAAATTCGAATGACATATAGGAGGGATATAGGGATGAATATATAAGGTGATAGTTTTCCAAAAAAATAAAAAAATTTGCAAAAAATGGTGCGACACCTATGTTTAGTAGGGAAAACTTGAATTGAGGTGGCACCTTTCTACAAAGATGGTGCGACACCTATGTTTAGCCATCCGATAATGATCAACGTCCTCATCAAAACCACTAATTCTCTCCCAAAACCACTTATCTAATCGGAGTCTATCTGCCAAATTTCGTAACATGTCTCTCTCTTTCAATTTGAATCCCGGATTTCACGCTATATAATAGCGCATTCAATTAATTACTAAAACGACCATACTAAAAATAGTGGCCCTCACGATCGAGATTATTCTTTACTCGGAAATATCCGTCGTTGTTTTTCTGGTGATTTTCAAGAGATGTTCACGTTTCTTTATACAAGCATCGATGACACGTCTAACACCATTGCTTTATCTTGATATTATAGAGGTACATATCATTTTTTACGAAATCATTCATATTTTTTTGTTTCTATTATGATTTTTATTTAAAAAGTCACTTTGATTCAGTTCTAATTCGTTTTAATAGATACAATTCATTTCTGTCATTCATTTATATGTTGCGTAATGTATTTGTGTTTAGATAATGAATGAATGCGGATATCAAGATCAGAATGAATGCATTCTGCTGATTCTTTTATGATTTGATATCTAAATATGTATTGCATCTAAATACATTTGTTATTTTTAGTTTCATTTATGTCGTTTTAATCTTTCATTTCTTCCATACGTTTTCTTGATATATGCATTTTTGCACCAAATCTGAATATCCAAATTCCAAATTTATGTGATATCCATGTTAAATAAATAGTACATATTTCACTTTCGTTTACTTTATTTTACATTCTTTCACAAAGTTTTACGCTCATTCAAATCCATGACCAAAATATGCTTGCCCAAAATGAAGACTCGCAGTAAATAGCTATATCATTTCATTAACATACTTTACAATTGTAAAGTACATTTTACATTTAAGTCAATTATTATACAATTTTTTTTATCATTTTTCTACAATTATTTCCATGCGTCCAATGAATATTACTGACTGATTTTTTATTTTGCAGATCAACATATAAATTTTACAATGGATGATGAATTTTGATGGACCTGCGATATTGGGAAATCTGTTGGATGGATATATAAAACAATTTATACATTAATATATAAGCAACATATCTTACAAAAATCACATATATTTTACAAAAAAGAACACAAAATTTACAAATAAATATCACAATTTACAAACATTACTCTGACAGAATGCTCTCAAAAGAGACAAGAAATATTTTCACAATAAATCAAATGCAGTTTAGACAAAAGACTACGTAATTTACAAAAAAATGTTACATTTTACAAAAATTGCTTCCATAAAATATTGGATGATTTTTTTAAAAAAATCAAATGCATTTTATAAAAGGAATGTTCTCCACGTGTATATCAATTTATTAGCATATAATCGAAGCACTCTATATTTTAGGAAACACAGCTACACAAAAAAACACAAATTTGCGTCAAATTTAGCCTTTTCTTTGCGAATATCAGTTGCTACGCGTCTGTAATTTATAACACGGAACTGTAAAATATCTCAATCATTTGTAAATTGTTAACGGTTATTTCAAAATATGAACATTTATTACATCGGATATTTCTGGAAAATCTGTACACGAGTTATCATATATCTAAATATAGAATGATCAATGACGTGGAATTTACTAAATTAGCAGTAATTTAATCCTCTGATATATTAGGAATGTTAGTTGACACGAAAACCACCTAGTGGTTTCAATCTCATTCATACATTCATCATCCAATGGCCTAAGATGACACCTTTCCATAATAAAGGAAAGGTGCCACCTCAATTCAAGTGCACCATATATATATATATATATATATAGAGAGAGAGAGAGAGAGAGGGCCCTTCCAATGAGGTGCACCTTTCCATGCATCATGGAAAACCACTCATAAAGACCGTATGATATGGATCTAATGGATGAGATTAAAACCACCAAATAAAAGCTAAGAGTGGTATTAGAATTAACTACTTACCTAAAATTAAGGAGATGATCGAGAGTGTGAAATTTGAAAACATATATTTTACGATTTTTAAAAATTCAAAAAGTTATAAAATTAATTCGACTAACTACTGAAAAAATTCCTAAAATATATTATACTTACAGTATCCCTTCGTATTTGAAACTTAGAATTCATTGGGTTACTTAAAGTTACTGTGATTTACAAAAAAAAGGAATACAATACAAAATAATGTAAAAGAATACAATATAAATTCATTCATACCGACAAATAGTGTGATTTATTTTACAATTTCTACCAGTAACTTGCGAACTAACTTCCCATTTCACAATATGTATGCATAACAACACAATATTCAGAAATTTCAATTTTTGAAGTAAAGGTTACAAAAATAACTCAAACTCGAAAAGAGCATATGAATTTGAAACCGAGAGTGTCTGAGTATTTACCGTATACCTTCGTATTTGAAATTGAGAATTCATTGGGTCACTTAAAGTTACTGTGATTTACAAAAAAAATGAATACAATACAAAAAAATGCAAAAGAATACAATATAAATTCTTTCATACTGGCAAATAGTGTGATTTATTTTACAAAATCTACTAGTAACTTGCGAACTAACTTCCCATTTTACAATATGTATGTATAACAATACAATATTCAGAAATTTCAATATCCGAAATAAAGGTTACAAAAATAACTCAAACTCGAAAAGAGCATATGAATTTGAAACTGAGAGTGTCTGAGTATTTAATTTAAACTACTCAGATTTACAAAATAGAAAGGCACAATACAAAACACTGCAAAACATTACAAAATAAATCAATTCCTCTAGGTATTTGTTGTCAGTTATATTGCAATTTTAATCAGTTATATGAAATGTATGTCTCAATATTACTATATGACTGAACATAACACAATATTAATAAAACAAAAGTTTACATTATAAATCAAACTTGAGGATAACGTATGAATTCGCAACTGGTATGGACGGTATGTTTCCTTTAGTTTACTAAAATTTACAAAATAAAACCTTAAAATACAAACCATACTAAAATCACGATCAATTGATCCTTAGAATCACTGTAGTAATTTATGTCCTCAACACCATCTGTCTATATTAGCCAAGCATTTCATATAGCCAAATAATTTACAGTCGTGTATAGTTTGTAAACTAAGTTTTAATATTTACATCTACGGGAGCTAAATTACCACATTAGAACTACAAATCACTCCTATATGAAGTGCACAGTGCAAATTGTTTCATGTTAAGAGTACATTCAAATCCAATAGCCTGACAGTAAAAACAAAACATGTGATTTCAAGGTCCGGATTCGGATCTCATGAAGATCCATCCAAATAAACATGTCATCTACAATAAAGATCAAATCTCTCTCCCAAAATCAAACCTCAACTGAAAATCATGATCCTCTCTCCAAAATCGACATCCTAATAATGCGATGTCTCGGTATTCACATCCAATCGAAAATAAAAAAAATAACCTTTGCACCCTTAGATCGACCCGCTCCCCATTTATACATCGAATGAACATCAATTCCTATCAAAACAATGATGAAAAATATAGATATCGAGGGACGCAACCTGTATGGAGCCAATCCTCATCACCGATCGTGAAGGAGAGCGGAGCAACCTCTATCCATCATGACACCACAGCAACCGGCGATGTCGATTGGATGGATTGCCGAGCAACATCCATCCATCATAACACCGCAACAGAAGAGTGAAGGTCGAACTTGCACTGGTTCTCGGGTGGGGGCACACGGTAAATTTGATTCTAGGGTACTTGGACGATGAAGGTCTTCAGGGCAGCACAAGAGGGATGTCCTGTTTGGGGTGTCCTGCTTGGATGGGTCTCCATTGGGGTGCATCTCGTCAGACACGACAATAATTGTTGGGTTGCATGATTAACGGGATTGTCTAATGAATTAGCTTTGGAACATATTAAAATATACTAAAAATAGAAAACCGTCAGTGGTTTTAAGGAATGTTAGCCTGTTTTAACCATGATCATTGATGAAAAGATGGACGTTGGGGATGTGTGGCTTTCCATATAGCAAGGAAAGGTGCACCTCATCTGAAATATCTCTCTCTCTCTCTCTCTCTCTCTCTCTCTCTATATATATATATATAGAAAAAAATGGGGCTGCCCCCTGGGGCAGCCAACATGGCTGCTCCTGCCCCATTTTTCATCAAATTTTTTATTTTTTTTGAAAAATAACACCGTGTATATTCATCCCTATATCCCTCCTACATGCCATTCGAATTTCGTCAGAAACAGAGACTCCTACGGCCTCCATCGAGATGATGTCGATTTAAAAAATTCTGTTACCGTTAAAAAATGATTGTCTGGATGGAGGCCGTAGGAGTCTCTGTTTCTGACGAAATTCGAATGGTATATAGGAGGGATATAGGGATGAATATACATGGTGTTATTTTTCAAAAAAAATAAAAAATTGCCAAAATAAGGTGGGGGCAGCCACATATAACCCATATATATATAGGGTAAAATGGGGGTGCCCCCAGGGAGTAGCCAACTTGGCTACTCCCACCCCTATTTTCCCCTCATTTTTTTATTTTTTTTTAAAAAAAATTTGTATATTCATCATTATATCCCTCTCACATTCTATTAAAATTTCGTCAGAAACAGAGACTCCTAAGCCCTCCATCCATACGTTATTTTTTTAACGGTCGCATGATTTTTTAAATTGACCATGTTTGAGTGGAGGCCGTAGCAGTCTCTGTTTCTGACGAAATTTTAATAGAATGTGAGAGGGATATAATGATGAATATACAAATTTTTATTTTCCAAAAAAATAAAAAAATTAGGGGAAAATAGGGGTGGGAGTAGCACAGTTGGCTACTCCCTAGGGGCAGCCCCATTTACCTCATATATATATATATATAGAGAGAGAGAGAGAGAGAGGAAAATGGGGCTGCCCCCTAGGGGGAGCTAACTTAGCTCCCCCCGCCCTATTTTCTTCATTTTTTTATTTTTTTTGAAATTTTTTTCCGTGAATATTCATCACTATATCCCTATATTATGTCATAAAAATTTCGTATGAAAAAGAGACTCCTACAGCCTCCATCCAGACAGTCATTTTTTAACGGTAAGAGGATTTTTTAAATCGACCCCATTTGGATGGAGGTCGTAGGAGTCTCTGTTTCGCATGAAATTTGAATAACATAATATATGGATTTAATAATGAATTTACACGATTTTAGATTTCAAAAAAATAAAAAAAATTTTGTGAAAAAATGGCGGGGGGGCTAAGTTAGCTACCCCTAGGGGGCATACACATTTTACCCATATATATATATATATATATATATATATGTATATATGGGTAAAATGTGTATGCCCCCTAGGGGGAGCTAACTTAGCTCCCCCCTTTTTCACAATTTTTTTATTTTTTTTGAAAATCTAAAATCGTGTAAATTCATTATTAAATCCCTATATTATGTTATTCAAATTTCATGCGAAACAGAGACTCCTACGATCTCCATCCAAACGGGGTCGATTTAAAAAATCCTGTTACCGTTAAAAAATTGACTGTCTGGATGGAGGCCGTAGGAGTCTCTGTTTCACACGAAATTTTAATGACACAATATATGGATATAGTGATGAATATTCATGGAAGAAATTTTCAAAAAAAAATAAAAAATATGGAGAAAATGGGGCGGGGGTAGCTAAGTTAGCTACCCCTTGGGGCAACCCCGTTTTACCCTATATATATATAGGAAAAAAATGGGGCTGCCTCCTGGGGACAACCAACATGGCTGCCCCCGCCCCATTTTTCGGCATTTTTTTTATTTTTTTTGAAAAATAAAACCATGTATATTCATCCATATATCCCTCCTACATGCCATTCGAATTTCGTCAGAAACAGAGACTCCTACGGCCTCCGTCTCGATGGTATCGATTTAAAAAAATCCTGTTACCATTAAAAAATTACTGTCCGGATGGAGGCCGTAGGAGTCTCTGTTTCTGACGAAATTCGAATGGTATATAGGAGGGATATAGGGATGAATGTAAATGGTGTTATTTTTCAAAAAAATAAAAAATTTTGCCCAAATAAGGCGGGGGCAGCCATGCCCCCGCCTTATTTGGGCAAAATTTTTTATTTTTTTGAAAAATAACACCATTTACATTCATCCCTATATCCCTCCTATATACCATTCGAATTTCGTCAGAAACAGAGACTCCTACGGCCTCCATCCGGACAGTAATTTTTTAATGGTAACAGGATTTTTTTAAATCGATACCATCGAGACGGAGGCCGTAGGAGTCTCTGTTTCTGACGAAATTCGAATGGCATGTAGGAGGGATATATGGATGAATATACATGGTTTTATTTTTCAAAAAAAAATGAAAAAAACGCCGAAAAATGGGGCGGGGGCAGCCCCATTTTTTCCATATATATATCCTTAGTTGTCATCCTAGCCATTGCTCAGCAAATTGGGCTAGAGAGGATTCGTCTTTGGACACAAAGGGCCCGTTCGATTCGGGAATAAGCAGAATAAGGATGGGGAATAAGGGGAATAAGGGTCTATTCTTTGTTCGGCTGGAGGATAGGAATAAGGAGAACAGGTGAAATAAAAGTAGATAAGGTGAGATAAAGATAGAATAAGAGTGAAATAAGATGGAATAATGGGAATAGTCGTACCAGTGACAACTGTATTGGGAAGAGAATTGATCCCTTATTCGATGGCTTATTCTCCAATCAAGTTTATCATTTGGTTAATGTCGGCCGAGCTTTGGTCTTCACTTTTTGCATATTTATTCAAGAAGCACGCATCACTGGCTTCAAGGCATGGCTATTACTGGAGAAGGTCGAAGGACAACAGCCACCTCTCCATTAGAACGTCCAGAACCAGCAGAAGGTGGCATCAAGCTTCTTTGGTCCATCTCCGAAGCCACTCTAATCCTGAGCTCGATCTCCTCATACCTCAACCAGGTTCCATCCTCGAAGCAGCATCCTTCACTGGAGCACAATCGCGTTTAACCCCATTTCGCTCGCCCCCTTAACAGAGTTGGCGGCTATTCACTGAAGTACCAGCCAGCAGTCGAGGAGGAATTCTCCGACAATCAGAACCACAGAGGAGAAGGAAGGTGACCAAATAGGCAGTCGTGGGTTTGATCTCCATCTATGGATCGCTCCCTTATCGGAGATATTGAAGCCCCTTGGAATCACCTGATCCGAGACTATCAGCCCCAGCCACGACCCACTGAACCTTCTTCAGATATTAGACGCTCACCAGCTCCGCCAGATCTCTGGCATTCGCAGCCAACAGACTGCATCCGCAGCGGAAGCGCCGCCTTGTCTCTTCCGCATCCTCAACCGCCAGCAGAGAGAGGAGCAGGGAGGGATCTCCTTTGAAGCACAACTACGGTCTGGATTCACCACATGACGAGACCGAACGATCCTCTGCTCCAACAACAGCCTCTGTCCATCGTTGATCATCCTCATCCAACATCTACAGCATTGGAGGAAAACGATCCGGTTACCGTTCGATCAGAACGACCTCCTCGAATCCGAACCTTTCAAGCTAGCACAAGTCCAAGCCCTAGCAGAGAGGATCCTCCGCTGTGGTGTTATGTCCGCTGTAATCCTGGAAACGATTTTGCACGGTAAAGGCTCACAGAAAGTGCAACATTGTGCGAACTGCCCCGATTCGAAATCGAGCGGTTCCCATGGCCACAGCAAACACTGCTGCATTTTGGCACGATCCGGGTCCCAACCACCGCCCATGCCTCGAAATGCAGCCATCGTCTCATGCATATGAGCCTAAATCTCCACCAATCCTTTGAGCATGTATGTTACGTGAGCAGTGTCGTCCCTGACATTTCATGTGCCCTAGGCAAAAGGAAAGAATGAGCCCTTAACAATTTTTCGGTGACAATGTGCCCTTATGGAATCCCATTAATTTTTTAGCTTTCACATTGAGTTGTTCATCTTCAATTCCATAAGGGTCCATTTTTCGGTGAGTTGTTTAATCGAAAACTTGATTTTATAAAGGTTCATTTTTGATGAGTTCTTTCACAAAAAATCGATTCTATAAGAATCCAATGGGACGGATACTATTTTTTTTCCTAAAATAAAGATTGAAGAACATGTAAAAATGGGCCCCTAAATCAATAGACCCTGGATCATTGCACTCACAAACTACCCTTATAAATGGCCTTGTACATGAGGCATCCCCGTGTAAGGGCCTGTTCGTTTGGGGTATAAGGAGGAATGGAATAAGGGGAATAAGCCCCCAACACGCTTCCCCGTGGTACGACTATTCCTCATTATTTCATCTTATTTCACTCTTATTCCTATCTTTATCCCACCTTACCTACCTTTATTTCACCTTATTCTCCTTATTCTTATCCTCCAGTTGAACGGAGAATAGACCCTTATTCCCCTTATTCCCCATCCTTATTCCTGCTTATTCTCCTACCGAACGGGCCCTAAGGGTAAATTGTAGGGGACCATAAACACTTTGATTTTCTAGATATATCCTTAAGCATTTTTCTTTATCTATTTCCATTCAATTATATTCGCAAAAACACCCTTGTATTTGTTATTTATTATCGTCCATTCTGCTTGCCCAAAATTTGCAAACTTGGTATCTTTAAAGCTTATTTTGTTATCTTCAAAATTGACATGTTGTGGAGCTTTATCTGACTTAAACTAGATATATGGTGATCTACTTAATAAAACCTATGCTATCTGACTAAAAATTCAACATCGTTCTTACACTTGTCAAACATTTGTGAAAAATAGCCATTGTGTAGGAATTGAAAAACCTTTGACATATGGCACATTGAAATCGATGGGAACTTGTGCTATGTATAGTTTATTTTTTTCCTGCTAAATGTCTACCTTGCATACTAATATAAATAAGGACATATTACAAAGAAACTGTTAGGAGACTTGCAACAATCTACGCCGTCAATCCTTTTATTTTGTAAGTTCCTTATTTGATTTCTCTAGTAGGGACAATGTTGCAATATTTTAAAAACCAAAAATGTCTCAGATTTCTCTTTATTTGTTTTACATATTGTAAAATTCTTGGCATTTAACTCAGTTGTTTGCGTAGGTTTACAAATAAAACATATAAAATCATGAAATTTGCGCTGTTGTATTTTTAGCTAATTCATTTCATCTCTAAAAAATCTAGTTTCAATAAACATAAATTTTTGTTCTAAAATTTAATAGGATTCTAAAAACTGTGCAATGCACATTTAATACCCTGTATCAAAAAAAATCCACAAAAATATGTTTCAAAACCTCATAAAATAATGTTTATAGAAAAATAGTCACTTGATTTATTGCACTTAATTTGATATATAATTTCGAGTAGTTAAGTTGATAGAATTCCCGACAATCAACTTTGTGCATGTTTGTTTGTTGTCTTGCGTCTGCGTGTGTTTAATGCATTGAAAACCTCTATAAAAATGTGAAAACCCACTAAAAATACAAAAATATTTGTCTTGCAATTTGCATTACACTTGGATTAATTTTACAATTAATTGAGTGCATTGAACTTGACTTAAATCTCGATTTTCATTCAATTGAAAAGTATCAATTTTTTGTCGTTAGGTATTAAGCCGTGATAAAAAAACCATAAAGAAACATTCAATTAGTAACTTGGTGCATTTATTTTACTTTAGCAAGTTCAAAGGCCAAACTTAAAGAGGAGGGATTGTTTTTAATGATTATCCAAGTCAAGTAAGATGCACTCAATTCAATATGAAAATGATCCAAGTGTGTCCAAGTGCAAATGAATATTTTTGAAGATTTTCATGAGTTTTGACATTTTTTTGAGGATTTCTAAATGACTCAAACGAAAGCAAAAAAAGATACTAAGTACCTCGTACACCAAGTGATTTTTCAGGTAAAAACCAACCTTATAGATTTGACTTTTTACAAAATAAAGTCTACCTGATTAGAGTGACTATTTTCCTATACATCTTATTTCATGAGGAATTTTAAACATATTTTTATGAATTTTTTATTATTGAAGAATTAAATATGCAAGGTGCAATTTTTAGGTCTTTCTAAATTTTAAAAGAAAAACTCGATGACTATTAAACTAAAATTATTGGAGATGCATGTAAATGAAAGTGACTAGTTTACTATTTTTATGATTTTCAAAGGTAAAATAAATAAATGGAAAATCAAATAATACAAGTCCATGATTTTTATTTTTGAATTTTTAAACCAAGTAACCCACTTCAATTAATTCCCATAAAATCATAAAATGTATACAAAATTAAGGGTAATTTAGTTCTTTTTTAGTTTATGAAAATTTTACAAATTGAACCTTGTAAAAATCAAACATGGAATCCATAAGAAATTCTTGGAGAGCACGAAATTTCAACGGATTTAGTAAACTAGGTGCCAAAAGTTTCCTTTTTAAAAACTCTATGTATTAACTATTTTTTATATTTTCATACAAAAATATGAATTAATAATGAATTTACTAGACAATAATATAAGTCACATTCAAAAATTCACCATAAATCGAATTTAACTCCAGTTAATCAACTACATGTCAAAGGAAATAGTATGAAAAAGATTTAATAAGAGATCAATTTCATTGCAAAATGGATGTTTGGAGTTCAAGATATATACAAATGAATCTAAAGACCTAAATGTAATTTTAAATTGCCAAATAAATGCAAAAACAAAGAAAATAGGGGCTTTATAAGTAACTTGAGGAACTTGGAGTGGCTTCTCTACAAAAAGGAGGGGCCTATACACAATTTGCCTAAGTAGGCTATAAAAAAAGGCTCAATGAGGCTAGGCACCCTAAGGCTACAGTTGGTGTAAATACGGTGGCTTGAAGCGAGGTGTGGGGAGAGGCTCAAGTGAGCCTGGGACGGTCATGGTCGATACCTAGCGAGCTTCAAGACACATGATGGAGCACATATCAGACAAACCAAGATGTAACAAAGTTTGGATGGCTTAATCACTCGCATGGGTGAGATCTGACGATGGAGAGATGCCTGCTATGGACAGTGGAGACAAAGCCAGGAGTGAGCGAGTTTGATGGTGGAGGGTCCTCAATTTATGAATGGATTCGATGGAGCAGGAAGAGAAATTGAACGGTGCTTATGCTTCATCCTTACTTGAGGACCGCCATGGTCGAGGCAGTTGCAATGAAGATCTAGATGAGAACCGGACTTCCGACCGAGTCTAGAGCAATTTGTCGAGGGTGGGTGAATGCTAGGAACCCTTGCAAAGTTTGTGAGGCTGAGTTGAAGGCAGAGGAAGGCTTGCGAAGGTTAGAGCTGACGGTTTAGTGCAGGGACGAAGCCAGGATTTTACAATTGGAGGGGCCAAATCCAAATCCTATTTACATTTTTCCAGAAAAAGTCCACTTTCTCAAAACACATTCAAATGTTATTTCCTTTTAAGATCTTTTTTACAAAACTATATACTAATTGTAATTTATTATAGAAAGATCAATTTATATTCATATATAAAATTAAAAGAAGTAAAAAAGAAAGTATAAAAAATACAAGATAAAGATTAACAGATGTCCTGCCCCCCACCCTCCACCGCCTCTACCTCCAAACCCTAACCCTAACTCCCATCGCTTGCCTGACCACCCCTCCTCTCCTCGCCCCCCGTCCCCCACTACTCTGGCACTTCCCCCTTGCCCTCCTTGTCTCCCGCGCGGTGTCGGCACCTCCTCTTTCAACCTCCGAAGTCCCCCGCCTCAAATATACTCACTCGTCCGCTACCCGAGATGCCCTCCTCCTTTCTCCCACCCTCCCTCATCCCTCCTTGAAATTTCTCGCTCGGCAAGGGACACGTCCAGGGCTGTTGCACTCCCCCCCGATTCCCCTCGGTTAGCTCACATGTTCCAATTCCACATTCCGCGCCTACTAACTTTACGGCCTCTCTCCTTATACCTTCTGTCTAGTCTCCTCCCACAAACCTTGCCTTCGAGATCCCAGCACGATGTTGCGGGCACCAGGCGCTGCGTCGCAGCTCCACACGGTGTATGCACCCCATGTGTTGATTGAGGGACAGGAGGTAGCCCTCCTGTCTCAGGAAGACATCGCGACCCTTGACTTGTGTTTGGAGAATATGCTGGTGTTCAACGTCTTAGGTAAGAAAGACCTTTGGTAAGAACCTAACTCAGTTTATTGAGAAAGTTTGGAGGTCGGTTGGCTCATACAAGCTCTTCCCTTGAGAGAACGATTTCTTCTACATCAAGCTCTCATCGGTCCCTAAATGTGAGCGTATTCTCTCCTCCGGGTCATGGCTTTTCCAAGGGTGGCTGAAATTCCCCCGCCTTTGGGAGGCAGCATGTTCCTGGAAAAGGAACTCCTATTTGAGATCCCTCTGTGGGTTAGATTTCATGGGTTGAGTCGTGGGCATTGTCCGATATTGTCCTCAACAAGCTTGATAGCATGCTGGGCACGCTCCTCTTCATGGACTCTGCAACGTCCTCAGGTAGCATACAAGATTACATCATTGCTGCATTTCCATCAGTGCCTCAAAGGACATGCCCGACTGTGTCCCTCTATTCCTCCCTTCTCGGCAAAGATCCATGATTTGGGTGGAGCTAGAATGGAGACCAAAGCGATGCTCACTCAACGCTACCTTTATCCACAACCTCGACTCTAGCCCCACTATTGAGACATCCAGGCCAAACTCTTCTCAGCTCTTGATGACCAAAGGGTTGCAACACACTTCTTCCATCACTAAGACCTCCTGCTGCGGGTCAGTTCCCGCTCCTTCCGAGCTCTCTCCAGATAGGGTCCGGGTCCAATCCACTGTCCTGCCCTCTGCGGGATTTCCTTTACCGGTTGCATCCAATGTCGCAACCTTGCTACCGTCTAGTGAGCTGTCGCCCCCTACGGGGCTTACACCCTCTGTTGGGATACCGCTCTCCGATGGAACTGTCGCATCCTGAACATTCCACCCATGTTGGATGGGATCCCTCCTCTAGTGCCACTGATTTGGGCCCTGAAGCCCTGCCTTCGGCTAATGTCAAGGGGGCTAAGAAGACTGTTGGCTGCCCTTTTTGCCAATTCCTGATGGGAACCCGTGCTGCACTCTATGGAAGCTTCTTTAACTCCTGTAAGGGGTTGCCTAAGCAGAAGTGTGATCACAACTCCCCCTCGGATCTGGGAGTCCAACTGCAGGATCCCTGGAGCTGGGGTCCCCCTGACTTACGAGACCTTCCTGCCAGACCCTGCTACCTCTGACCCTTTTCCTACATCCTCGACGTCGGAAAGCACTCACAAATGATGCCCCCTTCTTGATTGATTGTAGATGACCCAGAATGGGCCATGGTCAACCATGGAAAGAAAAATAAAGTGGCAAGCACTTCTCTCAAGTGAAATGGCTCGGGCAACACAACCCTCTCCTCCAATTCCTAATAACTATTGCAACATGCAATGTGTAAGGGGCATCAACAAGCCTACAAAAAATGAAGAGAATTATTCGAGGACTGTAAAAAAGCTTCTACGAACTTATTGGTCTTCTGGAGACGAAAAGCAAACCGAAGAGTGTTTCTACTTTCCTAAAGGTTACACCCCATGGATGGGGCTCCATCCATAATAATACCCCCCTTGGGAGGGTGTTGTTCCAATGGAAGGAATGAACTTGGAATTGTGATCCCATACAACTCAATTTATAGTCCATTACTCTCAATTGTTATAATCGCAGGGGCCTCCAAATTTGTCTCTCAGTCATCTATGCTTCCAACTTCCCTTCGAAGAGAAGGACGCTTTGGGCAAACCTTCTTCAGCTATGCCCACAGCATCTCTGACCTTTGGCTTCTCTTAGAGGACTTCAATGTATTTATATTTATCACCGAGAAGGTGTGGGGGTGGAGTCCCCTAGGTCTACTTCTATCGTGGATTTCAATAACTTTATCGATAATGCAAGTCTCATAGACCTTTAACCTTGGGAAAACTCCTTCTCCTGGAACAACTCTTATATGGGCTCCAATAGAATTTCAACCAGACTTGATAGAGCCCTTTGCAATACGGTGTGGACCGATTACTTTCCGTGCTCCAAAGTTCGATACCCCCCTACCATCCAGTGACCATCTTATTTCAGTGGAACTGCTCAAAAAAGTGAACAAAAATGGGTCGTCAGATACATGGACTTTCGGGCTAGGCATGATGACTATGCCTTCTTGGTGGATGATGCCTGGGCTACCCTTATAGGGGCAACCTGCTCTTCATTTTGTTAAAAAAGTTGAGTGCCATAAAGAAGAACCTAAAGGCTTGGGTTGCGGTCCATGGAAAAGTGGAGGACGAAAATAAAAGTACGACGATGGCCTTGGATCATTTTACAGATGCCTTAGGGGTCTCTCCTTGGGACCCCTCCCTGGCTCATCTAGAACAAGATTTGAAAGAATACTTGGTGGGGTTGGAGGCTGATGAAGAGTCCGCTTGGAGGCAGCTGGGACGGATTGATTGGCTTAAAACTGGGGGATCGATCTGCAAGTTCCTCCATATTTCCACAAAAATTAGAGAAGATAGAAACAAAATCCCTTTCTTAATTGACCATGACGGTTCTCTTGTGGATGAACATCCAAAGATTGCCAATAATGCAAACCCCTACTTTGAGACCTTTCTCTCGGCCCCGCCCAGTGTGGATGGACTACATCCCCTCTGCTCCAAAAAGATCATGTTCCTTGAAGCACTGTTGTGGCTTGAAAGACCATTTGGGAAGAAGAGGTGCGGAACGCACTCTACTCTTTAAACTCCCTTAAATCCTGGGACCTGATGATTTAATGCAGGCTTTTTAAAGCGACATTGGTCTCTGGTCAAAGGAGAAGTCATCTCGGCCATGTGCTTCCCACATTATGGGGGGTCCATGCTTAGGCAAGTAAATCACACCTTCATCACGCTTGTCCCAAAGGTTTCTTCACCTGCGGGACTTGGTGACTTCATACCTATATCTTGCTACAATGTTATTACAAGATATTCACCAAGTTGCTATCTGGAAGGCTCACTGTTGTCCTTCCACATCTTATATCTCACAACCAAATGGCCTTCATCAACGAAGGTGTATAGGGGGCAGTGTGAAAATTGCCCAAGAATTAGCTCTTGGCTTCGGAAGAAAGAATTGAGCTCGACGGGCCTACCTTACGGTAGATCTTTCCAAGGCATTCGATACAGTCAACCATAGATTCCTCCTTGTTCAGCTTATGGCTAGGGGTTTGGCCCCACTTGGTGCTCCTGGATATGGAACTGCATCGGTACTACTTCCTTCTCAGTGCTTATTAATGCCCCCCCCCCCCACCCCCCGTATGGCTTCTTCAAGATCTTTAGGGGCCTTCATCAGGGAGATCCTCTTAGCCCTCTCCTATTTACTATTGTGATGGAATCCCTAACTTGCTTAATGGACGTGGCTGCATTAGAGGGTTCCATCAATCATGTTGGTTGTGGAGGATCTGTGGCTTCTACACATCTCATCTACGTTGATGATCTCCAATTCTTTACCAAATGCAACACCAAAAACATACAAGCGATTGCCTCGATTGTGAGAACCTTGGGGATTTGTTTGGCCTCTGTATGAATGTGGCAGGAACTTCTTTCTCGTGGAACTTTATATCCGGCCTACTCAGTGACTCCCTGCCTACGAAATATCCGGGTATTCCCCTTGATCTCAAATTTGGTGGCTGTTGTTCTTCTCGTGCTATGGAGGACAAAATCCATGCCCAACTGTGTGGTTGGAAAGCTAAGAATCTCTCAATGGAGGGGCGAATCCAGCTTCTTAACTCGGAAATCTGTGGCATCTTGTTTTTCTAGTCAGACTGCTCGCTACTCTCTGCTTCTTCCAAAAGGCGAATTTCCTCAATGTGCGCCGACTTCCTTTGAGATTACAAACGTCACGAGATTGTATGGAAAGATGTTTGCCTCCCTAAGGAGGAAGGCAGTTTGGGCATTAGGTATCTTAATGGCTTGGTTAATGCATCCAAAGTTTCTTGGGTTTGGAGGTTTCTCAAGGCGAAAGAGTCCCGTTGGTCTGAGTTCTTGCGCTCCAAATACTTTAGAGATGAGAACTTTTGGGTTCTTCTGTGATCTGGAAAGCTTTACTTAAGACTCGACATCTCCTAGCTCCTTTTTTGGGTGCCTCAAATTCTTACCTCTGGTTGATGCCTGAAATTTCAGCTTTCATTTTGCGTATGATTTGGTTCGCACCAGAGCTCTAGTTGTTGATTGGTGGAAGGATGTTTGGACCTCCAAGGCTGCTCCGAAGCACAAATGATGCACATACAGGATGCTAAAAAAAAGAGCCCCTGCCAAAGGTAGATTACACCGTTTTAGCTTGTGCTCGGATTTGGGTTGCCTATTCAGTGACCAACCTTTGGGGTCCGTTTGGTTGCAGGGTTGGACAGGGTTGGGTTGGGCAGGGGTACCCCTGTGAATAGTAAACTGTGAGAAGGAGAACCCTGTTTGGTTGCAGGGCCAACCCGGGTTGGGCCAAGCCAACCCTGCCCAACTCTGCAACCAAACGAGGAGACAAGAGACCATCTCTTTTGGGATTGCCCTACTCCTTTCATGTATGGCGTAAGTTTGTCAGGCAATCTCGCTTCATGTTCCTATCTACAGAGACAATCTCCTGTCTTCAATTACTTTTGCTAGAGGCTATGGGACGTGGACAATTTTTTTGGGGGGGGGGGGGGGGGGGGGGGGGGGATGAGAACTGCTCTCGTTGTGTTTGTTTAGCACACTTATGGAGGGATCGAATTTTACATTGGGCTGCTGCATCTTCTAGACCTGGTGACCATATGATCTCGTGCATTGTGAGGGACATTCGTCTCCTGGTGCACTGACTTGTGCCTCTCGTTTTTTGTAAGGACTTTTGCCAGTGGGTTGAGAGTCAAATTAAGCTATAGCTGATGTTGTAATGTTCTGATACTCAGTGTTGGGACCCAATTTGTGTAAACATTTACTTTATATTAATAGAAAACAGTATACTTGCCTTCCAAAAGAATACAAGATAATTAGATTAAAGTGCTCAACAATAGGCGTCAACCTACACAATTACAAATTAGTTTATATGCACATTCAAATAAACTTATATTTTGTAACTTTTATGGTAATTCACAATATATCACTATTATATTTTTGTAAATTTTATGGTAATTCATAATATACCACTTTTCTTAAAAAAAGGCAGAAATAAAAAAATTGTGACATTCACCTAGTATATAATCTTATTTTGCACTATATAATAAGAATAAAATAATAAAGTTACTAATAAAATATAACTATAATAATTGCAAAGCAATCTTAATGATTTATGTAGTTACAGCTGCCGAATATATAACTCAAGTTTCCAGATGGAGCGCGAAGCAACGACAGATTGATGGTGAGATAAGAAACGATTGTATGTTGCCATATTGCTAGAAACTTTTCATATATTAATGACTATATCATGCATTTTTCATCAAACTTGTATTGATTATTGTAAAAAAAAGAAAAAATAAATAAAATTTGGATGACAGTGGCATCAAATAACCATTCATATGGATCGTGCTTACGTCTCACTAATTTAGCTAGACATCATGATTTTTCAATCAAAATACAATAATTTGATAACAAATATTTTTTATTTGTTTTCATATCATCCATGGTTAAATGTATACTAGATTCAAATCATATAACAATGGTTATCTGTTGACTTTTTCTTGTATTCATTGTTAATTTAACAACGATCTATACAAGTTTTAACATACATGTCAACAAATAAATCATTGTTAAATAAACCTTTAGCAACAAATATGACATTCATTGTTAATTTCATGAAGAAAAGTTAACTTCACAATGAATAATATTCGCTGATTATATTTATTATTGGAAGATATGGAAATGAATATTCAAATTATTCATTATTTTAGGTCAACTTTCTTTTAGTGAATGGATAATAGTTATCGTTATATGTGTGTGTTTAACAACAGCTCAGTAATGTACTTACTGATTTCAAAATAGGTGTCATAATTGCCTCATTTTATTGTAGTGGATTTATTTTGATTTTTTTGATTGGTAAGAAGGAAGGTTAGCATCGTTATGGGATTAGAAATATACTATTCAATTGTTATTAAGTTTATTAGATCATAATAACTCATTCTAATTTTATTTAGTTTCAAAATTTGGAGAGACCAATGATATTGAATTTATTCAATAGTTGACGAAAATCATATAACTAAAATAACTTAAATAAAAGATATTTCTATAGGTTGGGGGTCGGGCCCTGCCCGCCCCCCTCTATCTCCGTTACTGGTTTGGTGCATCCATTGTAAGCAAGTTGGCTCATATGTTGATGCCCTTCATTTCTACCTGCAAGCATTAAGGGCACAAATGAATCAAAAAAGTGGTGAGTTGACATCAATAGTGGGCGAATGATAGAACCTTTTAGGTCCATACCTATGCGAGGCCTTTGGAAAGGTAAGAGGTGGAGGAGATTCTATAGAAGGGGAAGGTAATAGTAGTGGGTTGAAAAATAATTCGAGAGGGAGATGGAGAAAAAAAGAAGATGATGTAGGGGAAAGGAAAGTCGAATGAGCTAGGGAACAAATCTAAAGAAGAGAATGGAGAGGAGTAGTAGCATATGGGGATGGAGTACACAAATAAGAGGAAGAATGAAAGAAGAAAGCAGATTGGAGATATGGATAGAGGTATTAACTAATTTGAGAGTCAGTCAAAGATCGAGAGCGCTCGGTGGAGAGCCTCTCTTTGGTTATCGCCGTCAGCAGAAGTAGCGCAACTTCTGTGAAGCTAAGCAGCTTTGCTTAGTAGAAGGAACTGCAATAGTAGAAGTTGAAGCCTACTAGATCTTATCCTTGGGAGATTCTATTATTTTCACCTACAAAGGACTTAACACTATGGTCACTGATCGATCATACTCAAGGTTGGGGATCTCTCCTAACAGGATGATGGATGCCTAACGGGATGGCCGAGACGGACTACGAAGTAGTCAAAATCGAAAATAAAGAATAAATTTTTTTTGGTGGATTTTAATGGTTTTTCATTTTTTTTATTTTTAATTATATAAGAAAAATGTAAGAAAGTGTATAAACAAGCAACAACAACAATGTATTTAAGCACTCAAAAATACTCCAAAAATTGAGATAAAATTGTTTTTGTGGTTTTTATGTTTTTAAGTATTTTTTGTAATTTTATGAGAGTTTTATAATTTTTATTTGATTTTCTAAAAATGGAGAAAGAGGAAAACAAGAGATCAATGTGCAGCCAGACTTGAAAGACCAATTAAAAATATATAATTGGTCTATAAAAATCTGGAGATAATTTTTATGAAAAATACAAAAATTAAATTACAGAAAAAGAGTTTGCATTTTTTGAATTTTATAGAATTTTTAATGATTTTTATAAGATTTTTAGAGTTTTTCAATTTTTATGAGTTTTACAAATCCAAATAAGCCACAAATTGAACTGAAGGTAGAAATCAACAAAACAAACTAATCCTATTTTTTTAGAATTTTTAGACAAGTGTTTATATTTTTCATAGATTTTCTTTTCCAAACGGTAACAAAAATGCGTGTTTTAGAATTTTTTAAAATAAAAAAAACAATAAAAATGTCCCAAAAATTAGGGAATCTTTTAAACTGTGGCAGGAGCCAGGTATCCAAATTTCACTAGATTTGGAGTTTATTTGTTATTTTATCCAACAAATAAAAGAGCTACAGCACGCAGGGACCTAAACGTAAGAAAATATAGTCCAGGGGGCTAAATAATAACACGTATGAAAACTTTAGGGTAGAAAGTGTAGAATGGACAAATAATCAGCACATGTTCAAATTAAATCACACACAGGGGTATAACTGCAAATATGGAAACTAAAAATTCATTTCATAACACAGCAGAAAACCCAAGCCCATACATGCAAAATGTTTAACATATCACGTGTCGAAGCACGTGTCTCACGCAGGCAGGGACTAAAATGCAAATATTAAAACTATAAGGTCCAAAGTGCAAAATATCCAAAATAAAAACAACTGCCTAGAATATTTACAGGACTGAACGGAAATAATAAAAATGCGAAGGTTCTAAATGTAAATTACCCTTTTATTTCAGATCCAATGGCCAAGGGCGCGCCACGTGGAGATCTGACGGTGGCTGAAGGTGCATGCCTCTTCGCTGGATCGACGGCCTGGATGCGATCCTCAGATGGATCTACTGCTGGAGGCGCTCCACAGATGGATGGCTCAGATCTGATCTGGCGGAGGAGGGTCGATCGGACGGTAACTGGACGTCCTCCAAGAACACTTTGCCGGCGAAGTTCGTCGGCCCAATGCGCGCGGTGGAGGGCTCCGATGAGGCTGCTGAGATGTGGAAGAGATCGGTCAGGATGGTCCGCAGCTCCTAGGATGCTCCGTTGAGGCTGAGGAACTCTGGAGAGCTCCGGCGACGAAGGCGGTGCGGAGCTCCTGTTCTTCGACTGTTGGACCCACAAATGGGGTCCTTCTTCGATGCTACCTGCACAGGAAGAACGACAGGTCGAGAGCAAAGTACCTCGACCCGGTTATGTGCGAAGGGGGTGGTCTGGTGAGGCGGAGCAGAGGTCTCCGACGAGGCGACGACGGAGGAGACCCGAGCCTTGGTTCCAGGGCAAACCAAGGTGATCGGAGGTGCGTAGAAGGTGTAGGGGAGTCTCGTGAAGATGAATCAAGGGTCGGTCGATCAAATGGGTGGATAGATCGGAGTGAATCGGCCGGCGGCGCAAATTGGGCGAATCTGAAATTAACCTAACCTACGGTGAATCAGGGATACCTGATGGATGCAATCGACTGTGCTGGGGCTAAGGAAGCTCCTGAGGTCGTCGCCTCGATGGCTCGTCGGGGCCAGAGGCTTGGCTCGCTCGGTGGCGGAGCACGGCGGCGCAAGTCACCAGAATAATGGCTGGGGCCGCCTACTCCTCGCTGCAATACTCTCCTCTGATAGCTGTCACTCTAGGGAGGGGAATGGAGGTCCTGGGATGGAAGACGGAGGCCAAAGATGACGTGAAAATTGTGTCGGAGCTGGGTTAAATAGTGGTAGGGATCCAGCCAAGAGGGAGTCGAACAGGCAAATCGGAGCTCGGATCCCTAGGAAGGATCATCGGACGTGGATCATGAACGGATCTAGTATAATCGATGCTCAGGGTTTAAGTGGATGACACTCGGATCAATTCTAGAAAATTCAGAGAAATCAGATTGGCGAAGTGGATCCGGGTAAAGTGGTCCAGGGGGGCAGTTGACCGAGGGCCAACGTTCCCCCGTGGACCAATCACATTATTCCATTTTTATTTATTTATAAATTCAATTAAAATTAGTAAATGATTTTATTTTAAAAAAGTTTCAACATAAAAAATGTTTATTATTTTTCAAATTATTTTGTTGTGATTTTTATTTATTTTTTTGAAAAATAAATAACGTATTTACACTATATTATTATTATATATAGGTATATATACATATGTATTTTTTATTTCTATTTTTAATTCTTTATTTTTGCACAATTATTCCAAATTTTATATTTTAGTTATTTATAACATAAAATTTGGAATAAAAAGGTATTTTTATTTTATTTTTATGATTTATTTACATTAGTTAAATAAATAGATTTATATACATATGTACATGGTATATATACAAGGTGGGAAATGACTTTTATTATTTTTCTTTTTATTTTTCTTTTTATTTTAGTTTAATTTTCTGATTTTTATTTTATTTTTATAACTATGTACACAATATAAGAAACACCTTTTTATTTTTATTTTGAGGAAAATAAATTTATTTATAGGGTTATGTACACCATGATTGACCTTATCTCCCTTGGTTTCTTTTGCGGTCTGGCCCATGCTGAGCCCTCCCTTGAGATTAGGTCGCTCAATATTTATTTTAATATTTCCCTCTTTTTTGTATTTCTTTATTCCTTTATTTTTACACAAAAACATGCTAATTATGCATAATTATAAGATGCATGCATTTTGTCAATTTATTGTATTTACAAGTATTTACATGGTATTTTGCTTAAGTTTCTAGCTAAAATAAAGGAAAAAGAGTGTTGAATGGGGATTCATCACCCCTTATACTTTTCTTTTGCTAGTCCCTTAGCAAACACTTATTTGAAAAAGAAGTGCAAAAGAGAAAGAAAAAGAAAAAGAGAGGAAATCAAGGTTGATTATTAAACTTTCCTTCATTAAATTGAAATATGGAGCTCAGTCAGACCTTTGGATTTTTAATTTGTCGGAACCTGATTCGGACTTAAGCTTAAAACTTGACAGCCTCTAAGTTCCACCAATCTATGGTCAAGACTTCTTAATAAACCAGATCAGAACAAACCTACATACACAAACTCTAATGACCATGAATCTTTCCTTGTACTGTGCAAGTGATATGTAGCTCCCCACCTCAGAAATAATAAAGAAACAACTTCCCTCAACCCGGTAACTCTAAGGGTATTCCCTTCTAAGTTCAAGTGCAACCGGCTTAAGGAGAGGGGGAAGGAAGAGAATGGACCATAACCAGTGTAGCTGAGTCTCCCACTGCAAGCTTCATGAGATAGTCATGTACAACATAAGCTTTGCTTTATTTGACTATGTACACTCCGGTGGGATTATTAAATTTTCAATCCGACCCACCACTTTTTTTGGAGTTCTTTTCTTTTTGCACATTTTTTTCTTGTGCATCTGTACAACATATCTACATGGTGCAGCATATATACAAGGAGTTTTTCCTCTTGATCCAGTAGACTATCCCTCTTTTGAAGCTTTATTGCAACCCACAACTTCTGTCTTTAGACTTCATAACCACCAGACCAAGTTGAGACGCACTTCCTTCACTATAAGAAGAAGAGAGGTTCCGCCTAGAAGTACTACCCTCATATGCTACCCCAAGCTAAAGGAAAACTGCCTCCTCACAACCTCATCCGTGGAGAGCTATGTGTAAAGTGCTGGTGCAAGTAAAGCCATTATCTCTAAGAGTCATGCATGTGTTGTTAAGTGCTCTACTTAGGCTCATCAAGATGACATATGCTCATAGCCTAGTGGACTCAAAGAATTGAGTCCCAATGGACCTGAAAAGTCTCAATCCTAAGCCCTATAAGGTTCCTCTTATTATTAGGTGGATTAACGTCTTAACCAAGCTCCATTTGTCAATTTAATTGTAGGCCAGTTTAAATGTCAAATATGATTTGGAAAAACTGTACAAGTATTTACAAAGATGCTATTTTACAAATATTTACACATGTGCAAAATTTTTGAAAAATGTTTGAAAACATGGATGTATGCATGAATGCGAAGTTTTGCAAAATATTTACAAAAAATTTACACAAGGTTTTTGCAAACTTTTTGTTTTCCAAACATTTTACAAAAATTTTGTACTATATACATAATGAAAATATGTACAAGCTATTTACACAACAAGATTTTGCAATCATTTGTACAAAATTTTTTTTAAAATAAATATGTAGTGCAAGAAGAATTTTATGTACAAGGAAAATTTTTAATCTTTATGGATTTTTAGACATTTTTATTTATTAACACACTCACACAAAGTACGAGTTATGGCTAAAGTATATATAGAATATATATGACACCCCCCTATACTTAGCTCGAATGATGTCCTCAGAGTGATCAAGAGCGATGAAGAAGACATAACTTGTGCTTAGTATAGGGAAGTGAAAAGGAACGGTATATACAACAACGAATCAAAGAATAGAATGAAGAGGACTCGGTATTTCCCCCTATACTTAGGATCAAGTAATCCTAAGTATGGTAAGCTATACATGAAGGGAAATCCGAGTGGAATGATGTACAGGGTCTACCCCCCCCTCCCATACTTAGGATAAAATATCCCTAAGTATAAGCAACAAAACAGGGGTAGAAAGAGACGAAGAAGACTAATATATACAAGATGGGAGGACATCACTCCCCCTATACTTAAGGTGAGGGATCCTTAAGTATAGGCAACGACAAGAGTAATGAAACAGAACGATATGAACAACTCGGTGTTTCCATCCCCCTATACTTAGGATGGGGTATATCCTAAGTATAGCAAAGATAATCCTATGCGAGACCTGGGGTGAAAACAAATGCGGTAGAAAGAATGATCAAACCAAGACGAAACACATATATACAAAAGGGTACAATGTTGAGGTGCCTCTCAACAAGCGCTAGATTTTACGCCCCTAGCTGGGCGCAAAGGCTAGGATAAAGCTGTATCAAGGTTCATGACGGCATCTGTAAGGCGAATACCGTACTGTCGTCATAGTCATGGTGGATGAACTACGACGAAATCAACAATGTAAGAAATGACACCCAGGTATGCAATCAGGCGGGTGTCTGCTACCGGCCAGGGATATGGGAATAAGGATTCGGGATCCGGTAGCACAAAAGAACTCGTCGGCTCAGGATCAGACTGGAGTGGAAGTGTAGAGCCGAAGAAATCAAACGTGAAGAAGGATGGATCAGTCATAGAATCCTCCACGTTCAATCAGTGTCTCAAAACGTGTGGAAAGTAAAGATCAGGAGACTTTCTAAGAAAACTGATATCCGATGCATATAATGGAGATAAATCAGACAGATCATCGAATATCTCAAGGATCAACTCATCCTCGCGAGGGTCGTCGAGGTGAGAGGACTCAGAATCAGAGTAATCGGAAGACTCGGTTTCGTGATCTGCCAGATCGGATACACTCTCAGAAGGTGAAACTGAGTACTCATCATGTACGGCATTCTCCCGCAGATAACCCTCAGGGAGAAATGCAAGATCATCAGTGAGGAGTAGAGGATCAGGATCTATAATGGCATCTGCGCTGCTGTCAAGCACCCACTCTGTGCACCAGGTTGTATCATCATCTGAAGTCTGGCTCTCGGCAATCTGGAAGCAGGAGAAGGTACTGGTCATCATTACGGAGGCTAGTAAGGTGACTGTGGTTGATCCTTGCTCCGCGACTATGCTGGCTGGCATCTGGTCCTTAGAAAATGCATCTGTCTCATCAAAGTGGAGGACAAAAGGCTCAAATACGGGATTGTCTATGTCTGGCCTCTCAAATTGGTGTCCCATATCAAGCTGTGGCTACTGAGTTTAGTCCGGGTATCTGTCTGACTCCGAGAAGTGTCTGCAGAATAGAAGTTGAATCATCCGTGGCTGAAATCTGAACTGGATAGATCGCTGGCTGTAGTAGCTTGGGCTCCTCCGTTTCTTGGAGTATCAGAATATCTGATATCCAAGAATCGTCAACTGAAAACTCTGGGGCTGACTCGAATTCTAGCTAGAAAACCAACAGGAACTCGAGTAGACTCTGGGTCAGAACCTCCACTGCATCAGTCATCTCTCCTGTACTCTGCGGTGCTGCAGAATCCAAGTCCTCGGACTGGCGTGTAGAGAATGTATCCTCATGTAGTGCGACACACCCTACTGGTATTGCGGCATCCTCATGTGTTGACCGGACTACATCTCGCGAAGATGGTCTCTGTGAAAGTAACCTCAAGATGGTATCCAGTAAGTCAATGTCGGAACTGCGGTGTGAACCGCCACATGAGGTAATCACCAGTGCTATCTGATCCGCGGTCATCCCCCGCATGGAGATCTCAATAAGGTCTGTCAGTGAAAGTCTGTGCTCAGGAAATCTCCTCAAGAGGTCAAGAAACCTCGTCCATGCCTCGTGTAGTGGCTCCTGGGGGTCTACTGAAAAATCTATGATCGAGGACCGCATCATCTCTTCTCTACGCTGGTGAAAGTATCTCTGTAGAAACTCAAACCGCAAGTTTCCCCATGTAGCGAATCTCCTTCCCAATTGTCGGTGCCATCGCATGGCACTATCCTGAAGTGTGAATGGGAAGGTCTTCAGCATCAGCTCCTCTGCAGTAATGTCTGAATAGATCCGTGTCCTGCAAAACTCCTCAAACTCAGACAGGTGAAGATAGGGCTCCTCGTGTACCTCTCCTGAGAATGTTGGCAGTCTCTGAGTAAGCTCCAAATCCAGAATGAATGGACCTAATGTCGAAGCTGACTGACCTCCCTATCCTATCTGCTCATCCTCCATACTGGCATAGGAGACATCTGATACTCGCATCTGCTCTTATATGATCACGTGCAAAGTGCACTCTCAACTCAGCAATGGCATCGTCCGGGCAGATGCGATTCGATTCTTCTGATTATTTTAAGTCCAAAAATCAGGGGGAGAAGACGAAAAAGTCGATGCACGAAAATCAATGATGCATGTAGAGTAAGAAATGCGTACCTGACTCCAACAGTCTACATACAGAGTGACCCGTGCATAAAATAAAGACATAATATAAACTACCTATATGATGCACGAGAATCCGACCCTAGACAAAAACAATTTCTACATGTAAGCACAGTAGCCGGGTACTCAAGCTTAAGTCCGGAGTCCTATCTTGAGAGCCACTCGGTGTCTGCCACAACGGATCCTACACGCGTTGTATGTGACTCCTCAAGGCACGTGGACAAGAGATTAAATAATCCGTCTTTTTCTTTGTGATTTAGTTAATTAGGTCCAATTATTGATCTATAGACACAGACAGATAATTAGGTGTTTGGATCCTAATTAATTACGTCACAATCACAGAAAATCCTAAGCTAGGGCTAAAACCGCGTAAATCAAATAAGAAGTAAATAAACGGTCAAAAATAAAAAACCGGCGAAAACCGCGATGAGGTCCCCGAGCACACCTGTGCTCGGCGAAACAGACTCCGATATCACCTAAGTGTCCAAGTCTCTATCCCTGTGTTATTACAAAATAATAGTTCTGCAAAAGTAAACTACGCTAATCTACGCCTATTCTATGGTTATTTCGCGGCTATTCCGTGGCTCCCGCACTTCGGTTCTCCTCCCACGCGCTCTCCTGCGGCTTCGTATAGAAGGAAGCCGCCTCCGAATCTCGCGGTTGCTTCGGCTTCCGAAAAAGCCGCCTCGATCTTCGGACCCTCGCAAGAAATAGAAACAGAAGTGTGTTAGTCCAGAAAAATAGGTAAATCAATCAGATAAATAATATATCTACAAATATTTATGGAAAAGCCGCGGAAAAGAAAACCGCGAAAAATCTAAAGAGACTACTAAGCCGTGCTCCCTGACAACGGTGCCATTCTGATGACCGTGAAATTCAAGCGCTCAAGATCCGGGCGAGGTAGAAATCACTCTCGGGTCGTTGCGACCCGGATCGAGAAGAATCGGTCAATCAAGAAAAAATAAGGAACCATCAAATATAAAAATCAATCAAGGAAATCAACAGCGGTCTTTGCTAGTTTATTAACCTGGTATAGCGACCAGGGTCGGACTTAAGGAGCACGGGATGGTCGAGACGGCCTACGAAGTAGTCAAAATCAAAAATAAAGAATAAAATGTTTTTTGGTGGATTTTAATGGTTTTTTATGTTTTAAATTATATTAGAAAATGTAAGAAGGAGTATAAACAAGAAACAACAATTTATTTAGGCACTCACAAATACTTCAAAAATTGAGATAAAATTATTTTTATGTTTTTTTATGTTTTTAAGTATTTTTGGTAATTTTATGAGAGTTTTATAATTTTTATTTGATTTTCTAAAAATGGATAAAGAGGAAAATATGAGATCAAGGTGCAGCCAGACTTGAAAGACCAATTAAAAATATATAATTGCTCTATAAAAATTTGGAGACAATATATATATATGAAAAGTAACAAAAACTAAATTATAGAAAAAGAGTTTGCATTTTTTTTGAATTTTATAGAATTTTTAATGATTTTTATAAGTTTTTTAGGATTTTTAATTTTTATGAGTTTTATAAATTCAAATAAGCCAAAAATTGAACTGAAGGTAGAAATCAACAAAACAAACTACTCATAATTTGTTTAGAATTGTTAGACAAGTTTTGATATTTTTCATAGATTTTCTTTTCTAAACAGTAACAAAAATATGTGTTTTTGAATTTTTAAAAATAACAAAAAGTAATAAAAATGTCCCTAAAAATTAGGGAAATTTTTACACTGTGGTGGGAGCCACGTGTCTAAATTTCACTAGATTTAGATTTTATTTGCTATTTTATCCAACAAATTAAAGAGCTAGAGCACACAAGGACCTAAACATAAGAAAACATAGTTCGGGGGGCTAAATAATAACACGTGTAAAAACTTTAGGGTAGAAAGTGTAAAATACACAAACAATCAACACAATTCAAATTAAATCACGCACAGTTGTATAACTGCAAATATAGAAACTAAAAATTCATTTCATAACATTGCAGAAAACCCAAGACCATTCATGCAAAATGTCCAACATATCACGTGTCGAAGCACGTGTCTCACACAGGCAGGGACTAAAATGCAAATATTAAAATTATAAGGTCCAAAGTGCGAAATATCCAAAATAAAAACAACTGCCTAGAATATTTACAGGACTGAACGAAATTAATAAAAATGTGAAGGGTCTAAATGTAAATTACCCTTTTATTTCAGATCATTGGCCAAGGGCGCGCCACGTGGAGATCTGACGGTCGCTGAAGGTGCACGCCTCTTCGCTGGATCGACGGCCTGGATGTGATCCTCAGATGGATCTACGGCTGGAGGCGCTCCGCAGATGGATGGCTCAGATCTGATCTGGCGGAGGAGGGTCAATCGGATGGTAACTGGACGTCCTCCAAGAACACTTCGCCGGCAAAGTTCTCCGGCCCAATGCGCGTGGTGGAGGGCTCCGATGAGGCTGCTGAGATGTGGAAGAGAACGGTCACGATGGTCCGCAGCTCCTAGGATCTCTGTTGAGGCCGAGGAGCTTTGGAGAGCTCCGACAACGAAGGCGGCGCGGAGCTCCTGTTCTTCGACTGTTGGACCCACAGATGGGGTCCTTCTTCGACGCTATCTGCACAGGAAGAACGCTGGGTCGAGGGCAAAGTGCCTCGACCCGGTTATGTGTGAAGGGGGTGGTCTGGTGAGGCGGAGCGGAGGTCTCCGGCGAGGCGACAACGGAGGAGACCCGAGCCTTGGTTTCGGGGCAAACCAAGGTGATCGTAGATGCGTAAAAGGTGTAGGAGAATCTCTTGAAGATGAATCGAGGGTCAGTCGATCAAATGGGTGGACGAATCGGAGTGAATCGGCCGACGAAGGCCGGCGGCGCAAATTGGGCGAATCTGAAATTAACCTAACCTACGGTGAATCGAGGATACCTGATGGATGCAATCGACTGTGCTGGGGCTAAGGAAGCTCCTGGGGTCGTCGCCTCGATGGCTCGTCGGGGTCAGAGGCTTGGCTCGCTCGGTGGCGGAGCACGGCGGCGCAAGTCGCCGGATCGGTGGCTGGGGCCGCCTACTCCTCGCTGCGACACTCTCCTATGATAGCTGTCACTCTAGGGAGGGGAATGGAGGTCCTGGGATGGAAGACGGAGGCCAAATATGTCGTGAAAAGTGAGGTGGAGCTGGGTTAAATAGTGGTAGGGATTCGGCCAAGAGGGAGTTGAACAGGCAAATCGGAGCTCGGATCTCTAGGAAGGATCATCGGACGTGGATCAGGAATGGATCTAGTATAATCGGTGCCCAGGGTTTGAGTGGATGACAATCGGATCACTTCTAGAAAATTCAGAGAAATCGGGTTGGCGAAGTGGATCCGGGTAAAGTGGTCGAAGGTGGGGCAGTTGACCGGGGGTCAACGTTCCCCCGTGGACCAATCACATTATTCTATTTTTTAATTATTTGTAAATTCAATTAAAATTAGTAAATGATTTTATTTTAAAAAATTTTCAACATAAAAAATGTTTATTATTTTCAAATTATTTTTTGTGATTTTTATTTATTTTTTGAAAAAAATAAATAACGTATTTACATTATATTATTATTATATATAGGTATATATACATATGTATTTTCTATTTCTATTTTTAATTGTTTATTTTTACATAATTATTCCAAATTTTATATTTTATTTATTTATAACATAAAATTTGAAATACGAAGGTATTTTTATTTTATTTTTATGATTTATTTACATTAGTTAAATAAAAAGATTTATATACATATGTACATGGTATATATACAAGGTGGGAAATGACTTTTATTATTTTTCTTTTTATTTTTATTTTTATGATTTTTATTTTATTTTTATAAATATGTACACAATATAAGAAACACCTTTTTATTTTTATTTTGAGGAAAATAAATTTATTTATAAGGTTATGTACACCATGATTGACTTTATCTCCCTCTACTTGGTTTCTTTTGCGGTCAGGCCCATGCTGAGCCCTCCCTTGGGATTAGGTCGCTCAATATTTATTTTAAATATTCCCCTCTTTTTCTTGTGTTTCTTTATTCCTTTATTTTCACAAAAAAACATGCTAATTATGCATAATTACAAGATGCATGCATTTTGTCAATTAATTGTATTTACAAGTATTTACATGGTATTTTTCATAAGTTTGTAGCTAAAATAAAGGAATAAAGAGTGATGAATGGGGATTCATCAGTGGTCCGATGGGTTTTGTTCTCCAGGACGTGGTTAAAGCCAAGGACATGAACTGGAGGAAGTAGGAGCAAAGAGTGGAGGTCGTGGATGTTTTGTGATAGGGTTTTGAATAGTTGATGGGGTAATAATGTGGGGAAAACCAACGATCATACGGTGGACATGTATCCTCTATTGTATGGTAGAGTCTGATGTACCATCAGAGCCGCTCGATTACGAGCATAGTATTGTTGGGCATTTTCGTGTGCATTGCTCGATTGTGATCAAGAAGCTCTGATGGTGCAACAAAAGATCCTTTCCATCAAATGAGAGACGTGGGAAGAGAAGAGTTGCATGACAAGATTGGTGGAGGCAGAAGGTACTTTCAGAGTTGACAAAACTCAATGGATCGAATGGCGTGAAATGGTTGAAAGATGATCAATAAGATATGACTACATGGGTTGTTAACTTAGAAACATTGACTAAAATAAAATAAATAAATAGGAATAAGTACAATTACAATAGAATATGAAGTCAAATAAAAAAGTAGTAAACATAAAAAATTTTGATTTGAACGAGATCTACATTTTTGAGACGTCAAAACTAAAATTAAAGCATTTATACAATAATGCAATTTTTGAAAAAATATAGGTATAAATTACCTGATTTTTTATGTTTTATATTTTCTTTATTATTTAATTAATATTATATATAAGACAATTAAATAAATTACTAGAAATAAGTTTACACATTAATATTATTTCTTCAATTTTTTGTAATAGAGGAAAAAGTGTACCAAATAAGAGAAGGATTATGTACAGGAAATAAATGCAATATATACATAGTCAAATTGATTCATATTTGAGGGTCCTATGTTCTTTTTGGATTTTAATCTCCATTCAATATTAAACCATAAAACAAAGAAACTAAACGTAAAAGAAATAAACTACAACATCGCAAGAATATGAGTGCTATGTCAGATTTTGTTTGATAATGAATTAGAGCTGTTATGAGCATGAATTAGAAAGAGTACGGATTATTAGTAGTAAGAAAAGAATCAGAATCAGAAAGTAAGCACCACAATAGCTATTTTTATACAAGTCATGAACTAGCCATTAGATATGGTGATGTCATTAGATATGACACTGAAACCACCATTAGATATGGCAAACCATTAGAAATGGTATCAAGAGGACTTTGGGTCCGCATTCTGTATACATATAGGATTTGGGCCGTATGCAGGGTGTTTTTGGTCTTTGGGACCGTCCGTGCGTATGACTTAGCTTTGTTTCAGCGTTCATGAGTTGATAACTTAGCCACAGTGGTGATTAATGCATACAACTTGATAGTGACAATTATGTTTCTGATTATCTTCTTTTGAAGTAATTTACAGTGTTCAATTGCAAAACTAGCATGTTGTTATATGTTTCCTGTCATAAAGTCTCTTTTTTAAGCTATTTCAAAGTTATCAGCATAATTTTTGGTATGAGCATCATATTTCAACTTTTAGCTTTATGTAAAAAGCTTGAGATCCTTTCACTGGGTCTAAGCTCATAATGGGTTTAGACTCATCCCGTTATATTATAATTATGTACAGATCAACAGAAGTACGACCAGATAGAGTTCAATGAAAAATATTACCCGAGGGTTTATCAGGAGGAGAAACGTAGGGAATTCCTATTCCTTACTCAGGGGAGCAATTTGTTTGATGAATATGAGAAGAAATTCACAGAACTTTCAAAGTTTACTGCTTCTCTGGTTGCAACAGAGGAAGAAAAGTGTAGACGTCTAGAAGATGGTATGCATATTGACTTGAAGGAAATGGTTTCGGCTACAGGATATATCGATTATGCCAAATTGGTGGAGGCTGCTCGTAGGGCTGAACGAGTAGTTATAGAAAGAAGGAAATGCAATGATCACGGAAAGAAAAGGGTTACATATAGACCTCAATGGAGGGAAACCATGAACAAAGAACCGAGAATAGCTGGGAATTCTAGGCAAGATAATCGGTCAGCCTTTAAAGTACAAGGGAATCAATCTAATAGATTTACAGTTGAGACTTCTGAAAATAGAACACTTTCTTTTTCACAGTGTACAAACTGTGGAAAGTATAAACTGTGGAAAGTTTCATCCCGGAAGTTGTCGTAAGGGGACCACTGGGTGTTATCAATGTGGCGAGATGGGCCACATACGTCAGAATTGTCCCACACTTGTCCAAGGCCGTAGGATTATGGGAAGACCAGCACAAAAGGAAAATCATGATATCGTTATACATCATCCTCCACCTGCAAGGGAACAATATAAAAATGATACACATAAGAGGTCAAACTAGAGAGAGGGAAAAGCTTTAAACCCATTATGAGCTTAGACCCTGTGAAAGGATCTCAAGCTTTTTACATATAGCTAAAAGTTGAAATATGATGCTCATACCAAAAATTATGCTCATAACTTTGAAATAGCTTAAAAAAGAGACTTTATGACAGTAAACATATAACAACATGTTAGTTTTGCAATTGAACATTGTAATTACTTCAAAAGAAGATAATCTGAAACATAATTGTCACTATCAAGCTGTTTGCATTAATCACCACTAAGGCTAAGTTATCGACTCATGAACGCTGAAACAAAGCTAAGTCATACGCGCAGACGGTCCCAAAGACCAAAAACACCCTGCATACGGCCCAAAGCCTATATGTATACAGAATGCGGACCCAAAGTCCTCTTGATACCATATCTAATGGTTTGCCATATCTAATGGCGGTTTCAGGGTCATATCTATGACATCATCATATCTAATGGCTAGTTCATGACTTGTATAAAATAGCTACTGTGGTGCTTACTTTCTGATTCTGATTCTTTTCTTACTACTAATAATCCGTACTCTTGCTAATTCATGCTCATAACAGCTCTAATTCATTATCATACAAAATCTGGCATAGCACGCATATTCTTGCGACTGGAAACTATTTAGGACTTGGAAACTGATATATATTGCATAATGACTATTCAAACATGTTTCTTTTATAAAAAACTCAAATCTAATTAGTGAAACTTATGTTTAGTCTTCCACAAAGAATCATATGCTTGAAAACATGCTATCATGATAAAACACTTGAAACGACATCTGAAATACGTTCTAAAGATCCGATTTCATATCAACTATATACTACTTGCAATTCATATGTAAACGCTTGAGAAAACACGATTGCATACTTGCTATTCAAAATCATGCATAAAAAGCTAAAGATTATTGCTTCAAAAATAGCGCTTGATAATCCCTCACCCGATCGATATCTAACTCGTGTCAAGATCTCCTTCTTTAGTGAAATTCCACCTATAGTCATCTTAGATTGAATACTACGGCTTGGTGCGGATAGAACTTCGTTACGGCTTTAAAAACACTCTCGATCACCGACAGGGCTTCGTCGTGGCTCCTCTCGTGTTCCTCCCGCAACCTCGGCGGCCTTGCGGCTCTAAGGTGGAGAGATGGGCGTGGGATGAAGTGAGGAGGAGAATGGGGGGTCATGGGTATTTATAGGCCCCCAATCCCTTTACATGTGTGACATTTGTCAACATGTAGGGGAGGCTCCAAGACACATGTTGCCTCTCTTCCATGTATAAAGACACATGGCGACACTTGCCATTCATACACCATGGCATATGGCTCACTTATGAGAAAACTTGTTGTTCAAGTAAGAGGCTACACCATGACACATGTTAGTCTTAGGATGATGACACATGACATTCTTGGGTTTTGACACTTGTCCTGAATATATGACGACACGTGTCCCATGATTTCCTCTCCATGTGTCCTACTTTTGCTAATGACACTTAATTATCACTAATGACGGGTAATTAGCACTAATCATGATTAATTAATCTTAATGATGTGATTATGGTCTAATGAGCATAAATCTATAACATTGTGGCCCTATACTAGTAGTGGATTCTATTACTTACAAGCTACTACCGTACTTCCAGATGTCTAGATGTGGTACTATGTTTTATGTGCTACAAAATTCCAGAGAACCTTTTTGAAGTCATATTTATACAAGACGGTCTCTGATTTACAACAAGTTTCCATAAAATCGCTGTATTAAGGCAAATCTATTGACTGTGTTAACCGTAAATTGTGAATACTATCTATCCAATATTTCCTTGAAAACACTTGCTAACATCCAAACATAGTAGTATATATATAGTGATATTCTACAAGAACTCAAGACTATACAAAACGTGTATCACAATTTCTCCCCTACTTGAAATAAATTTCGTCCTCGAAATTGTAGTACCTTTGCTAGTTAGAAAATAAGTGGGGATATTGCGATCTCATTTCTTCCTCTCGTTCCCATGTGGCTTCTTCTATTGCGTGACTCCTCCATAAAACTTTAACTAAAGGAATCTTCTTTGTACGAAGCTCCTGTACTTTATAATCCAGAATTTCTACAGGAACCTCCTCATATGATAGATCTTCCTTCAATTGAATATCTTGAGGTTGTATCATATGGGTTGGATCATGAATATACTTCCGAAGTGTGGCATATCGTCTTTGACTTCCATCTGAACTAGCAAGGATACATGATGTCTTTCATGTACACATGAAATAACAACGCAAATATAGTGAAATTGTACAATATAAGGTAGGCTCTCAAAATCAAAATTTCACATATGAACTCAAATTCCTTTGAATTTCATTTTATTTATATATAATTTGTTGTATATTGACTCAAATGTGGCTAGAGTCTTATAAGAAATTGTATGGAGGAAATATTCCACTTTATAGTTTTTTGTCTTGTGAAATGGATTTATCATATTTATATGTTAGTATTTTTGAGTGATTTTTATATTATATGGTTATTAATATATACAAAATGAAGTTTATTTCACATCATTTGGATTAACATGAACTTACTAAAAAATCTAGAAATATGTTCTTTATACATATGAATATCTATAGGGATTCAACTGATCCTTATTTTTACCTATTTTATTTTGATTTTATTTCTTTGACTTGTTTACAATATATTAATATATAATCAGTTCATTTTTATTGATATCATTGATTTTTTATTTTCAATTTTAAGGTATATTTACTATGCTTCTGTTATGAATTTCAAATAAAAATTTTGACATCAAGTTAATGAGTCTCATATTCATCATTGACATGGATGACAAATAAACCAATCATGCCTCATTGACCTCCACCTTGGGACATTTTCGAAAGAAAATAAAAAACAATTGTGCAAACCTCACTTGATTCACATTTTGTATGTAGTTTTGATCATCGCTCAATACACACTAATATTAAATGGAGTAAAAAAAGGGTTTTCACCCATCTCCATTTTACCCATTCACCATCCCATCCTCCCATGCTTTCTCCTTGTTGGAGTGTTCAATAGAGGAAGCAGAGCCTTCCTCCAGGTGATCATTAGCCATAAAGAAGAAGGAGACTTCACGAGAAAATGTTTACATCTAGGAGATGGTAGTGATCATATATTGATCACCTTTGATATATAGAAGGAAGAAGAGATAACCGCCTCTCAATTTCATGCGAGCCTCACGATTCATCATCGTGCCTGTGAGTGCACCATCAGTTGGATATGACTCAATTCAAGAGATTTCTTCAATTAGAGACTAAAGGTATTAAAGGTAGTATTTTCTTACTCATATGGTTAACGAAAATATTACGGGAGCAGTTTTCATATCTGATGAATTTACGATTCTCATTTTTTATTCTTTTATTTTAGCTCTTCTTTTTTAGCAAAACCACCTGTAAATACATGTAAAAATAATAACTTAGCATTTGACATCCCTTTGTTAATAATGCATAATTAACATTTATTTTGCAAAAATAACAGAATAAAGAAAAAAGAAAAAGAATGATGTATTTAGAATAAATACAGAGTGACCCAAACTCTAAGAAAAGGTCAAACCTTGACCTGACCGCAAATAAAATAAGTAGAGAGAGATAAGAGTGCACTATGTATTATACATATCACCTATACTTGTACATAATATTTACTTATTTTAAACAAAAAAATATTTTATTCTATTTACACCCTTGTATATAGCCCTAGAAATAATATAAAAATAAAATAAAAATCAGAAAAACAAAATAAAAATAAAAATAAAATCTCATACTTCCTTGTACAAAATAGACATGTATGTAATATACTAACTATTTATTTTACACATTTAATAAATTAATAAAAATAAAATAAAAATCATTTTGTATCCCTTAGTTATTTTCTAAATAAATAAAATACAAAATAAAAAGATTTTTAAAAAATAACAAAATAAAAATACTTGTACATAATACATAGGTATATTATACCTATATATAATACACTATACTTTATATACCTTATTTTATTTTTCTTAAAAATAATTAGAAATCACAAAAATAGCTTATAAAATAACAAACATTTTTTATTTTATAGACTTTTAAATTTAAATTCATTTACTATTTTTTTATTCAATTTTCTTTTATTTTTGAAAATCATATCTCTTATTGGTCCACCTACGATCGTTGAACTCGATCAACAGTCTCTTCCAGTCGGGTTGGGTCGTACCATGTCGTACAATTGGGAGGATCCCATCCTTTACCATATAGTGTCTGGCATCGACGTATTCCTCAGGAGGAGCACCACAACGTCCTCACTTACTGCCACAATCTTGAGGCAGGAGGACATTATTCTGGGAGGAGGACAAGACAAAAAGTTTTCCAATCCGACCTTTGGTAGCCTACCCTCTTTAAGGATTTTGATGAATTCGTGAAGAGGTGCACTGACTGTTAGAGGATGGACACTTGTGGATAACGTAATATGATGCCGATGCAACCCATTCACTTCTGTGAATTTTTTGACGCATGAGGCATCGATTTCATGGGTCCATTCCCTAAGTGTCAGGGATTCGAGTACATTCTACTTGCTGTAGACTATGTGAGTCGTTGGGTTAAGGCCATCCCCGCCCGAGACACAGATGATAAGACCGTTGATGACCGAAAAATTCAAGCGCTCAAGATCCGGGTGAGGTAAAAATCACTCTCGGGTCATTGCGACCCGGATCGAGAAGAATCAGTCAATCAAGAAAAATAAGGAACCACCAAATCGGGAGAAAAAACAAGGAAATCAAGCAGCGGTCCTCGCTAATTTATTAACCTGGTATAGCGACCAGGGTCGGACTCAAGGAGCACGGGTTGGCCTTACGGCCTACGAAATAGTCAAAACCGATAAAATAAAGAATAAAATATTTTTTGGTGCATTTTAATGGTTTTTAAATTTTTTGTTGTTTTTAATTATATAGGAAAATATAAGAAAATGTGTACATGAGCAAATACAATGATTTATTTAAACATACAAAAATGCACAGAAAATTCAAATAAAATTGTTTTTGTGTTTTTTATGTCTTTAAGTGTTTTTTTGTAATTTTATGGGAATTTTATACTTTTTGGTTGATTTTCTAAAAATCAAGAAAGGAGAGAAAAATGGGTTACTGTGCAGCCAGACTTAAAAGACCAATTACAAATATATAATTGGTCTATAAAAATCAGGTGACATATTTTACGAGAAAATATACAAAAACTTAGCTAGAGAAAAAGAGTTTGCATTTTTTGAATTTTATAGGATTTTTAATGATTTTTACAAGATTTTTATGGTTTTTCAATTTTTATGGGTTTTGTAAATCCAAATGAGCTAAAAATTGGATAGAAGGTAGAAAACAACAAAACTAACTTTCCCTAATTTTTTTAGAATTTTTAGAAAAGTTTTTATATTTTTCTTTGATTTTCTTTTTCAAACAGTAGCAAAAATACGTGTTTTTAAATTTTTTAAAAATAACAAAAAGGAATAAAAATGTCCCAAAAAATTTAGTGAAATTTTTACACAATGGCAGGAGCCACGTATCAAAATTTCACTCGATTTGGAGTTTATTTGCTATTTTATCCAACAAATAAAAGAGCTACAGCACACCTGGACCTAAATGTAAGAAAACATAGTTCAAGGGGCTAAATAATAACACCTGCGAAAACTTTAGGGTAGAAAGTATAAAATTCACAAACAATCAGCACATGTTCAAATTAAATCACCCATAGGGGTGTAACTGCAAATATGGAAACTAAAAATTCATTTCACAACATAGCAGAAAACCCAAGCCCATACATGCAATTTGTCCAAAATATCACGTGTCGAAGCACGTGTCTCACACAGGCCGAGACTAAAATGCAAATATTAAAATGATAAGGTCCAAAGTGCAAAATATCCAAAATATAAACAATTGCCTAGAATATTTACAGGACTAAAGTGTAAATGCGGTAAAAGGAGGGGCCTAAGGGAAATTACCCCTATTATTAAGATCTGACGGACGAGGGGGTGCCACGTGTAGATCTGATGGATGAGAGTATCGACCACCCCTTCATCGATGAACGGTCCTGATTAAAGCCCTGATGGATCGGATGGTGGATATCTCTCACTGATGAATGGTCTGGATCAAAACTGGAGCGAATAGGCTGATCGAACGGTGGAAGAGGGTCCTCCAAGAACTTGACGTTGGCGAAGTTCACCGGCCCAATCCGTGCGCGCTGGACCTCCGCAGGAGCTGCTGAGATGTGGAGAAGGATGCTCGAAGTCTTCCGCAGCTGATGGTTGGCTCCGATGGGACCAAGGAGCTCTGGAGACTCCTACGACGATGGGGGTTCGGAGCTGTTGGAACCCCAGATGGGGTCCTTTGGACCTGCAAGCTGCACAGAACGAAACAGGGATCGAGGGCAAAGTGCATCGACCAGTCAGCGGGTGAAGAAGGTGGTCTGGTGAGGCGGAGCGTCGCCCTCCGGTGAAGCGACTGCGGAGGAGGGCGTGGAACCTGCTCCGGGGCAAGTCAGGGTGAATGGAAGGGTGGAGCAAGTGGAGGGAAGTCTGACGGAGGTGGTAGGGCGGTCGGAAGGGCAAATGGGTGGTAGGAGATGTCGGGCGACGGCAGCGGAGCTAACTGAACTGAAATCGAAAAACTAAATCTAGCCTAACCTAGAAGTTATCTACGCTACCTGGCGAAGGAGGATGTATGTGCTGGAGGTCAGGGACCTCCGGGGGTCTTCGCCTCCATGGATCGACGGTCCAGAGGCTCTAGCTCACCTCGCGGTGGAGCACGGCGGTGTAGTCGGATCAGTGGTTCCCAGCTTCCCGTGCCTCACTTCGACCCTCTCTCACATGGCTGTCACTCAGGTCAGGGAGAAGAGATCACTGGTGACAAGGGGGAAGGCCAAAGATGCGTGAAACTGCGACCGGAGCTTGGACTTTATATAAGTGAGGGCCCGACAAGAAGGAGTCGGGCATGGCGCTATGGTGCACGGATCCCTAGAATCATCCCCAGGCGAGGGTCTCGGAGGAAGCATCTGTAAATGGAGCCAGGGGTTTTGGAAAAAGGGAGGCGAATCGAAGTGGGAAAAATGGGAGAAGTCGGATCAAAAACCCGATCCTCCTGGAAGGAGGTCCGCAGGGGAGAGTTGACCGGGGGTCAACAATCCCCCTTGGACCAATAAGAGAATTCCTTTTATTAATTATTTTGGAAATTTATTTAAAAATAGAAAATGATTTTATTTCGAAAAATTTTCAAAATGAAAAATGTTTATTTATTTTCAAATTATTTTTTAGTGATTTTTATTTATTTTTTTGAAAAATAAATAACGTATTTACATTATATTATTAATATATATAGGTATATACACATATGTATTTTTTAATTTTTAATTGTTTATTTTTGCACAATTATTCTAATTTTCTATTTTATTTATTTAAAACATAAAATTTGGAATAAAAAGGTATTTTTATTTTATTTTTATGAGTTATTTACATGAGTTAAATAAATAAGTTTTTATACATATGTACATGGTATATATACAAGGTGGAAAATGATTTTTATTATTTTTCTTTTTATTTTGATTTTTCTGATTTTTATTTTATTTTTATAAATATTTACAACATGTGAGAAACATTTTGTATTTTTATTTTGAGGAAAATAAAATTATTTATATACATAGGGTTATGTACAAGTATGATTGACCTTATCTCTCTCTACTTGGATTCTTTTGCGGTCAGGCCCATGCTGAGCCCTCCCTTGGGATTAGGTCACTCTATATTTATTCTAAATATTTTCCTCTTTTTCTTGTGTTTCTTTATTCCTTTATTTTCACACAAAAACATGCTAATTATGCACATTTACATGATGCACGCGTTTTGACAATTTATGATATTTACACATATTTACATGGCATTTTGTTGAGGTTTCTAGCTAAAATAAAGGAATAAAGAGTGATGAATGGGGATTCATCAACCATATGCTGATTTTTGAGGCAAAATATCATTTCATGGTTCGGAGTACGTAGAGTTTTGATATCATACGGGGAGATTCACTTTATCAACAACAAGGTAAGGGTCCTTGCTAACGAGTTCAGCATTGACCATCGAGTTGCCACTCCATATCACCCTCAGACCAATGGTCTTGCTAAAGTATCAAATTAGGGAGATCAAGACGATATTGCAGAAGGTTGTCTGCCCAAACCAAAAGGATTGGCCATAACTTTTGGACTCGATCTTGTGGGGCTATCGGACCTCCTTCAAGACACCTTTGGGTACATCTTCCTTTTATGTCGTTTATGGCAAGCTATGCCATTTACCCGTAGAAATCAAGCACAAATCATTTTAGGCAGTTACAGAGTTATTATTAGATCTCAAGAGTGTAGGAGATTAGAGAAAAATAGAATTAGCAGCCCTAAAGTGTTTGAAAGATACAAGATATAAGGATAGAGTAAAGATATGACATGATTCTTAAATCAGCCATAAACAGATTGAGCCGAATCAGAGAGTATGGCTATTTGACGCTAGGTTGAGATTATTTCCAGCGAAATTACAAAGCAAATGGAAGGGACCATACTTGGTCGGAAAGGTGTACGACAACAGAAGCATTGATATATCTAAGTTGTCATTTGATTCCATCTTTCGGGTTAACTGTCAATACTTGAAAACATATCTTGATCATGATCCGTTGATCGTTGACGTTGCCCCTATTCATTTTGTATGAGATGTGGCCTTTGACTCACATCAGTTGCATCTCATACCTGATTATCACTTTTTCTTCTCCGCATTGTATGAGATCCAGATTGTCCATATCATACATTCTTTTTTGTCTGACTCCCCGTCTTCATCTTATGATTATGCTATACTTAGGGTGTGCTTTACCCTAAGTATAGGGGGATATCAGACCTGTGATTACTGATTTTATTCTTTTTACCTTTGTTTTACTACCTATACTTAGAGATCTTTAACCCTAAGTATAGGGGAGGTGACATATGTACATCTTATTCATCGGTTTTTCCCTTATGTAAAGTTTTATATACTTGGGTTATTTGATCCTAAGTAAAGGGGGATCATCGATTTCTATTCATTACATTCTTTCATTCGTCGTTATAGTATAACATTCTTTTCACTTTCCAATACTCAAAATGAGTTATGTCTTCCTTTCATCGCTCTTTGATCACTCTGAGGACATCGTTCGAGCTAATTATAGGGGGTGTCATATATATTGTATATATTATTTACACTTAACTCGTACTTTGTGTGAGTGTGTTAATAATATATGGTTAAAACCAAAAAATAACATGGCTAAAAATCACAAAAACTTTAAAATTTTTCTTATTTATAAAAACCTTTTGTAAAAATTATTTTTGTATAAATGTTTGTAAAAATATTTTGATTGTAAAATGTTTGTAAATATTTTTATATCAAATTATGCATATAGTACAAAATTTTTGAAAAATATTTGAAAATAAATGTTTGCAAAAAATTCTTTGTAAATGTTTTTGCAAAGTTTTTCCTTCTTTTTGCATTCAAAAACTTCATAAAAATTTGCATATTCTGAAAATTTTTCAAAAAGAGTTTTGTACATTCTTTCTTGTATATTCTTGACATCTAAAGTAGTTTGGAATTAAATTGAAAAATGGAGCTTGGTTAAGACCTTAATGCACTTAACATCAGAGGAACCTTATAGGATTTGGCGTTTAGACTTGTTAGGTCCATATTGACTTAATTCTTAGAGTCCACTAGACTATGTTCACATGTCATCTTGATGAGCCTAAGTAGAACACTTAACAATGTACGCATGACTCTTAGAGACAATGGCTTGACTTGGACATGCACCTTACATGTAGCTCAACACAGATGAGGTGTTGAGGAGGTAGTATTCTTTGGCTTGGGATTGCATACGAGGGTAATACAGCTAGCCGGACGTCTTCCTCTAGGGAGGGATGTGCGCCTCAACTTGGTCTAGTGGCATTGAGGTCTAAAGACATGAATATGTGGGTTGCAATAATGCTAAAAAAGAGGGATAGTCGATTGTCTCAAGAAGAAAAACTCCTTATGTATATGCTACACCATGAAAATATGTTGTATATATGCACATCAAAAAAATGTGCAAAATCAAGAAAAACTCCAAAAAAGGGGACATACCTGATTGAAAATAAAATGGATGCCGGCATTTATATAATTAATAATCAAATCTTATGTATTCCACCTTCTAATCTCATGGAAGCTTGTAGTTGGAGACTTAGCTACATTGGTTAAACTCCAAGGGATACGTGGCTACACTGGTGACGATCCATTCTCTTCTTTCCCCTTCTTCTTGAGCAGGTTGAACTTGAACTTAAAAGGAAATATTCCGCTCCTCGAGTAAAGAGCTGCTAGACTGGGGAATTAGAGTTACCTTGTGGAGGGAGGATGTTTCTTTGTCATTCCTGAGGTGGGGAGTTACATACCGCTTACGCAGTACATGGAGAGATTCATAGTCATTAGAGTTTGCGCACGTAGACTTGTTCTGACCTGGTTATAGAGGAGTCTTGACTATAGAATTGTGGAACTTGAATGTTGTTGTGTCTTAAACCTATTTCCCAATAAGGTCCTATTAAACTAATAATCCAAAGGTCTGACTGAGCTCCATACTTCAATTTAATGAATATATGTTAAATAATCATCTTTGATTCTTTTTCTTTTTATTTTCTTCTTGTTTTCATTTCTTTTTCAAATAAGTGTTTACTAAGGGATAACAAAGGTAAAGTATAGGAGGATAATGAATCTATAATTCTCATTCTTTATTCGTTTATTTTAGCTCTTCTTTCTAGCAAAACCACATGTAAATACATGTAAATAGAATAACTTAGCATTTGGCGTCCCTTTGTTAATAATGCATAATTAATATTTATTTTACAAAAAATAAAATAATAAAGAGAAAAGAAAAAGAATGATGTATTTAGAATAAATACAGAGTGATCCAAAACCTAAGAGAAGGTTAAGCTTTGACCTGACCGCAAACAAAATAAGTAGAGAGAGATAAGGGTAAACTATGTATTGTACATATCACGTATACTTGCACATAATATTTATTTATTTATTTTTAGAAAAATAAAATTATTTTATTCCTTTTACATCATTGTATATAGCCTTAGAAATAATATAAAAACAAAATAAAAAACAGAAAAACAAAATAAAAACAAAAATAAAATCCAACACTTGTACAAAATACGCATTTATATAAAGGGTCATATGTGGCTGCCCCCAGGGGCAGCCAACATGGCTGCCCCCGCCTTATTTGGGCAAAAATTTTTATTTTTTTTGAAAAATAACACCATGTACATTCATCCCTATATCCCTCCTATATACCATTCAAATTTCGTCAGAAACAGATACTCCTACGGCCTCCATCCGGACAGTAATTTTTTAACGGTAACAGGATTTTTTTAAATCGATACCATCGAGATGAAGGCCGTAGGAGTCTCTGTTTCTGACGAAATTCGAATGGCATATACGAGGGATATAGGGGTGAATATACATGATTTTATTTTTCAAAAAAAATAAAAAAAACGTGGAAAAATGGGGCGGGGGCAGCCATGTTGGCTGCCCCCAGGGGGCAGCCCCATTTTTTCCTTATATAAATATATTTTTTACACCTTTAATTAATTAATAAAAATAAAATAAAAATCATTTTGTATCCATTAAGTATTTTGTAAATAAATAAAATACAAAATAAAAATATTTTTAATGAAAATAATAAAATAAAAATACTTGTACATAGTACATAGGTATATTGTACATGTATATATTACACTATACTATATATACCTTATTTTATTTTTCTTAAAATAATTAAAAAATCACAAAAAATAGTTTATATAATAATAAACATATTTTATTTTATACACTTTTTAATTTAAATTCATATACTATTTTTTATTTAATTTTCTTTTATTTTATAAATCCTGTTTTCTCATTGGTCAACCTGGGATCGTTGACCTCGGTCAAGGGTCTCTTCCAGTCGGGTCGGTTCGTGCCTTGTCTCATCAGAGCTCCTTCTCTGATTTCTTGTGCTCTAATCCGACCACATCTTGACTCGATTCTTGTGCTCGATTACAACCCTCACATCCGCGATCCTCACGGATCCCTAGGCACAATCGGATGACCCTAGAGTTCCGCTTTGTGTGCCAATCTTTCTAGACCCTGGGCATCCTATAAAGCATCTCCTCCCACCTCCAGCGCCTCTCAGCTCGTCCACGTGCCACCACAGACTCCTAGCTCCCTTTCTTAGAGTGACAGCTATCAGAGGAGTAGCTTAGGATCCGTTGGAGACGCTTGGAGGCTTCTAGCTCGTTTCGTAGCCGGAGATCCGCCGCGAGTAGCCTTCCAACCAGTCACAACTCTGTTGAGGCCAAAACCCAGCCAACCACTTTCTCCTGGAGCTTCTGACTTCATTGGTAGCCTCATGTATCGACTTTCTATTCTGCATTCCTCTGTCCATTTTGATCTTTTAATCCAGCTCCACCACATGCTTTCCTACTCCAACCAGCTGGCCGGAGCTCCACTACACTCTTCCATCCATTCAGATCTATCCCTCAACTCACCTCACATCTTCCTCCGCAACCTGATCACCCTAAGGCTCGACCATCAGGTCAAGATTAGGTCGGACTTCCTCCTTCACCTCTGTTGGAAGACCAAGACTCTACTCCCTGCTGCTTCTCCTATTTTCCAATGCAATAAACCCGACCGGAGCAACATCCCAGAGTCACCTTACCCTTTGTAGGTACTCACGCACGGGAGCATTCCTTGGACACCCAGCTGCTCAGGCGGAGCATCTCCAGGAGGAGCTTCACCTCCACGACCATCTAACCATCATCTCCTCCATCAGAGTGCTCCACTAGACGCAGAATGCTTCCATGATCGTGCTGGATGCCTAGACAGCCTCATCAGTGCATCGGATCTCTAGCATCGCTCCATTGTAGTTCACAGTATACGAGTTCCTCCATCACCCTCTGTAGCCGCTCGATCAAGTGTTCTTCTCCAGATAAGATCCTAGCCCATGGTTCTCGATTCATCCTGACGCTCAGATCAAGTCTGGACCCACCATCACCATTGCTCGACCATCACAGTATGCAGGCCGTTAGATCTAACCTTGTGTCAAATCTAACCATCTATCTGCGCCACCCCTTCGTCAGTTGGATCAGCTTTGCATGAGTCATCTGATACGCACGTCCACGACAGAATCTGAGCAGTCAGATCACTTTGCAGAGGGCGTTTAGAACCGTCAGATCCACCATGCGCACCTCATGTGCCTCAAGGTATATTTCAAAGTTCCCCCTGCATGTTTCCCTATTTTTCTCTATTCTAGAAAATAAAATGTGTAGTTAAAAATATTTACAGTTTGGACCATGCACTTTTAGTATTTGCATTTTAGTCCTTTTGAGTCAGAGTCACGTGTGTCCCCACGTGCATGTTGGGATATTTACAACTTTTCTTTTGCACTTTTATGTCGTTAATGAATGAATTGTATGTTTTGAAAAAATACATTTATGTCCCTGTGAGCCTAGATCACGTGTTGCACGTGTATTGATTGGATTAATTGCAAGTTTGACCCTGGACTTTATTAGTTTGTTATCTATTTAGTCTGTAAAGTGAAAATATTTGATTTTGGGTCGTTGTGAGCTGTGTTTAATTACATATGTTTTATTAATCTTAATAAACAACAAATTAATTCTAAAAATTACCTAAAAATTACATCTAGCTTCTGTTAGCGTGTATTATTTATTGTAATCTTGATGACTTGATTTATGTGTTTTGTATATTTTTAAAATTGAAAAACCACTAAAAAGTGTCATGTCTAAGTTTGAGAAATTATAAAATTCGAAAATATTAAAACTTCCATAAAAATTCATGTGTTTGTCTTTTGTTGTGCTTTACCTTCAGTATTATATTTTTGAAAAATCTTTATAAAAACCCTAAAAATTATAGAACAACCAAAATATTATAAAAATCATATAAAATCAAAGAAAAAAAATCTAAAATTATGTTTCCAGCTTTGTATATTTTCATTTATGTTTTAGCATAAAATTGTCATCTAAGACCTTGGGCGATATTTAAATATTCTTAATTTATAATTTGGTCCTGGTTGTGTACTGTTTTGTATTTTGAGCACTGTTTGATTTTTTAAAATCACAAAAATATTTGAAATTTTTATAAAAATTACCAAAAAAAAATTTAAAATCCAGAAAATCCAAAAATATTTTTAGTTTGCTTTTCTGAGCATTTTGGGCCAGTTTGAAAAATCCAAAAAATAGTGTTGTGTGTGCTTTAAGTATTTTGTGCTTGTTTGCCTCTATTTAAAAATTAAAAATTTGAAAGATTAGAAACCACTAAAAAATACTTTATTTTCGAAATTTGACTACTTAGTTCTTAAATCGTGCTCCTTGTGTTCGACCCCGGTTGCTATATCATGTAAATAAAAATAGCGAACCGCTCACATTCGATTGCTTGATCTATCTAGTGGTTGAATTTTCTTGTGACCGATTCGGTTGATTAGGGACAATGACATTTCATATTTTTCCACCTTAGTCGATCTGATTTTCGTGTTATCAATATCCATGTGGTTTCACATTGCAATAGGAAATGTTTCTGCAATTCCTACATCGCTCATACGATAAGCAATTTGTTTTGTTTGTATTTGATCTGACCTTTCTGCATTTTCACGATATGCAAAGTCAAACCTCCTTCATTAGTGATATCAGTTTTTCCATGTACCCTCGAACACGAAGTTCAGTACATTCTGCTTTGGTAGAAAATCTAAAATTGTCTTGATTCAGTGGTATCTATGTAATGCCAGATATGACTCCACCTTCAAGGATAATTTTAAAATCATTCAAAACCTCACTCAGAATATATCTTTCCCCTCGTCCTTAGTGTCTATGTTCTTTTTACTAACATCTATCTACATTTGCTTCCTAAAAAGCTACTTGGTAACTATACAATAGTGCCTCTTGTCTCCTAACCTCCTCTTGCATGTTATATTAGTCCATCATCCCATGAATCTTATGAGGATGGTGAGAACAAATGACAATCTACCATGTCACTCTCCGGCTTATACAAAACACGCGCACAAAATAATTTAAGATATTTCTAGTATAAAGCAAAGCGAGAAATATTTAATATAATTAGATAGAAAAAGAATCAACATTGTTTCAAACGAATAGTCGATGTAATAAAGAGGTGTAATAGAGTTGCTTTCAGGATATATAATCCCACATGCATTGTTTTTTAGATATCGTAGAGAAGCAGCAATAGAAGGCAAACAAGACGTCTCCAATGGGAGGACCAGAACATCTCAGTCAACCAGACGTACAAGTAAGCAGTAATCATTGATTTCATTTCCATTCCTCTCTCCTTAAATATAATGCTGAAGGCTTCGTTTCAACCACCATGAAAATGAGTTGTCATAGTTATTTAAAATTCTTAGTTGATATTTTGCTTTGTTCAATTCAAACATATTAAGATATTCCATATTTATTCTTTTCCACGTTCATTTTACTATGAGGTCCTCTCCAAGTGCGAAGAAAATCAAACATATACAGATTTCTATCTATTATACACCCATTTCAATGTAAACTCAAACTTTAAAATGTAACAATATGTACTCGAGATCTATAAAGATTTTTCCCAATATTATCTGCATTATTGAAATTTAGTTGTTCGATTTGTCTTTTTAATCTTAAATCACTATTTGAAACGAATCTCAAAGAGATGGAGTACAATGTCGATACTTTTTTTAAAAGTTTGGATATTACATTGAATGAGGTGAATAAATCAAGAAATTGTGTAAATTTATTCAAAAAATTAATATTTTTTTGCAATCACCTTGTTGTATATGATTAATAACATATACACTTAGGACTAAGAGTGAACTGTTATAATATATTCAAAATAATCGTGTACACATATAGTCCAAAAAGGAAGTAATATTTTTTTATGAAATGTGCAACATAAGTCTTATGAATAATTTGAAAAAAAATTGTAAATAGAAATATGATGCATGCATACACACATGATACTTAGATAAAACACAACTAAATATGCAAAACCCCGCATCCAAAGCTACACGAAAATCTAGTAGAAATATGTTAACCGAAAATAAAAGTATATAACAATAAATATTTCTACAGACTTTATCTTCATAGATATCAATAAAATAATTCTCCAATAAAGAGTTGCATGTGATATCTAGAAAAAAATAGCAGAATATAATTGCACTAAGATTGACATGTATATCACATCAATTATACCAAATAACACATGCAAATAATCAAAATATCAGACGATAATAAATATCAACGCGCAGAGAAAGTTGCCAAAAGTATTCTAACTCCAATCAGAATAACTTCATACAAGGCCAACGGTCTAACTCTGTTGAACTGAAAAAACTTTGCTTCACAACTTTCAATCGAAAATATTCTTCTTGAAAGATGGAATGAATCGATGAACATGAGAAGGAAAATCAAAGAAATCACTCAGACAGGGCTTCTTGCTTTTCTAGATAGAACATGATTGATTGCTCAAGTTGTATGTCTTCCAACAAAGGATATGGGGTCCCCTCTACACGGGTCCAAGAGAATATGACCGTTGGAAAGGAAACATGTAAGAAATCAGAGTTGATTTAATGATATGATCAACAAAGACAAAATAATGATCGATCAATAGTAGATGATCGATCATGTCAAAAGGCAATGATCATTCAATGGTAGATGATCGATCATGTCAAAGTCAATGATTGATCAATTCATGATCATTGAAGGGGATTCAAAATATGATTGATAAGGTCAACAAGTGGTGATTTGTAAGGCATGATCGATTAGTAAAAAAGGTATGATCGTTTGGTGATGATCAGTCATCGACAAAAGGATGATCGATCAATTCATAAATGGTTGATGTTCGAATTTGGAAATTCCCATTTGAAGCTTGCTATAGGTTACAACTTTTCCAAACAATACAAATAAATAATGCAGTAACTTTTTAACAAAGACAAGCAACAAGGCTGAGGTTATGCTTTGCTTAAAGTCAGTGACTCTCTTCACTATCGTGTTGAGCTAAAATCCACACTTACAATCATGCAATCACAAAGAATATGAAAGTGACATGAACTTGTGTGTATGTCATCTTTAAAATCAAGGATAAACAAAGAATTAACACCTCATTCTATCCGTAGCCTCATGGCCCTAAGCTCCTCGAATAGTTATGCCCCTCATCTCTGGCTTCCCTCTCAACATCTTCAAAATCTAGACATTAGAGCTGCTATCAAGTTTCGAGGTGGGTTTACCAAGGACACCCACCCCATAATTGTGGACAACATCATGTGATAGATAGGTGGATATGCTCCCTAATGAAGAGACCCCCCAATGGTTGATCTTGTCATCGACACGGGTAGTGGCGATTGAATCAAGGCCATGCTCAATGAGGAGTGAGTTGACAAAAGATTGGAGGATGTCGGAAGGGAGGTCAAGGATGTAGAGGATGGAAATGAAGAGGAGGGTCTCTCAAACAATGAGAAGTGGGAAGAGGGCGCCATTTAGTGGAAAAATGAGGTGACCTTAAGGAGGAACGAGGGATGGAGGAGGGGAGCGTGATTGAGGAAGAGCAAGAGAAGAAAATGGAGGGGATGGGGAGGCTAGCAGTTAGGATCTGGAGGAGGGTATAGTTACCTTCTCCGCCAAGCTTGATGAGACTGAGGAGCTCGAAGGGCTTGGCTCGGATAGAGATGTTGTCCATGATGGGAATGGGGTGAAGTCACCAAGGGAATTGAGATCATGGAAGGGTTGGCACCGGTGAACGATCTTATAGGCGAGGCCACATGCTTAGATATCAAAGCTAGGAGAGGGCATGGACAGGAGGCACGACACCTGCACATACGTCCATAACCCAAGGATTGGAGATGGAACCGATGACCTTCAACCATTTGTGATGAATGATTGGGGCAACAGATTGTGTTACAGCTCGTCGATTGGGACCTACGAATGAAAATTCTCCTCGATTCATTTTGAATCATGATCAAAAGAGCAAATCTAATTTCAAAAGGATCATTTCAACCCAATATAATTATGCTCCAATTAAAAATGCAAATTAAAGAGGTTTTGCAAACATACTATGCCCTGGTTTTTATTTAGCAAATAATTAAATTTGCTTCATGCACAAAGCAAATTGCTATTAATATCGCTTCTATCTGTTCTATTCAAGCACAAGCCATGCATGGTCGAAGCTTAGAAAAAATAGACCGCTCAATCAAAATCCACGACAGACTTTTCCTGACCAAATCACATTGAAAGCATCTATTAAACGTAACTCAAATACACATGATTTTGTCAATTTTTATTATGGTTTTTCTCACAATGGAGAGGAGGAAGAAAAGGGATAAGAAAAGAAGTGACAGAAGGAGAGAGAAAGAGTGAAAATTCACGGATGATTCTAAGGCGGTTCGATTAACTTAGCTTTAACTCAGGGGAAGTTAAGTCAAGATGAATCAAAGTTTTTTGATATAAAATGGATCAAGTTTACGGGGTTGATATAATATTTATGATATTTACGAGGTTGAGAAGGTAACTAACAAAGTTTTTAGGATTTTTTATGTAAAAATACCTTAATATAAGATTTTATTTTTCATTTTAATCACGGAATTTCGAAGAAAAATATATTGTAACTGGACGAATTCTTGTGTAATAATAAATGGTCCATAAAAAATAGTCTTCTTAAATAAATTATTATTTACGTTTGATTCCTACATGGACAATTGTTTGAATAAATATTTAATAGATAAATAACAAAACGGATCCCACCTAAATATCCAATCCCAATTATGTCATCATTTATGAACACTAATAAAAGAGATCTAATTCTAATTTTTAATCTTTAATGCAGCCTTCTATATGCTTTTGTGGTTCTTTCCTATAAACTCCAAATTCTAAAGTCTAAAGCTTAGTAGTCTTGTTGTCACCTTTTTAAAATGAGTAGGCTAGCTGAGAATTAAGATATAGATAAAATCTGTTTTGCAATTTACCCAAAATAATATATAGAGACTCGAGTATAACATTTTGAAGATTTCAAAATATAAATGTGCGATAACAAATTAAAAGATGTGAGAAAATCCATTTATAACTATTTTTTTAAAAAAATATTTTTAAATTATAATCGTAAAAAATTGAGTTCTTTTCAACCGCCCTTATTTTGGTGTGAAATGACGGTACGACATATAAAATAATAAAATACCCTTATTTAAAATGCCTCAGTTAAGTATGAATAAAATATTAATATCCGTAAACTTCTCAAAGGAAAACAGACAGTGGATAGATGAGAGAGGCTATGAGTAGTGAAGTCAATTTGGGTCTACACATAATTTGGGTCTACACATTGTGTATACGCGCGATTCGAATTTACTTTATTTTAGAATCCGAAACCCATTATTTACTTTTGGACGGGTTTAGATTTTGAGTTGATTACTCATGCATATATGGGTATGGATTTGGGATTGTTTTGTAGGTATTCGAATCCGAACCCACCTAAATCCGGATAAAATATATATATAAATATAGATGTGCGTATTACATTTTGTTCAAACTAACCAAATCCATTTCATATATAATAGGTATCGATCTACATGTATAACATCTAACTCAATTTTCTTCTATTAATATTCATATTCAACTATCTTTTTGTATATTTGATAAATAAAAACTATCAAGCTAAAAGAATCAAACACTTAACGTATATATACCTTTAATATTTCCTACATATTGCACATTATTATGTATCACCATATTACACGATTTCACTCTATTTCGTCTATCTCTGAAAATCTTATGTACATTTATAAATAACTTAAGATTTTCCATGTCGAATATATGGGTACCCATTGGGTGTACGGGTATTCGATGGATACTAGTATCTGTTAGAAATTACCCATTTAATAAATGAGCATGTATGAGTCTCGATTTTATAAATGGGTATGAGTTTGAAAATATTGATACCCACTCCAAACCCGACCCACTGACATCCCTAGATGCACAATGTTGTTTTTATATCACGAGATGGATATTTACTCTCTCTCTCTCTTCAAATAATATCCATAAAAGCCAACGTAAAAATGGATCTCTAAATGAGGTTTCTCAAATAAAGGCAATAAATGCTTTCTACTTTGCTCAAAGGAATAGTCAACGTAGAGAAAACAGCTGAAGGCATTATCAATCATTAATCTAACAGACACGCGCTCATTTGAATATTAGTTTTCTTCTCCATATATCTTCAAAAAATCGAAAAAAAAGGAAAAAAATGAAATAGAATGAAAAAGGCCTTTTATTCGAATCGGATCAAGGCATCTTATCATTGAAAGAAAGGAGGGCATCCGTGCAAATAAAATTTAAGCGGGGTTTATCATGCAAAACCTCAAGTCGTTTTAACGAGTTGCAACTAGGGTTGGGCATGGGCCGGGCTCGGGCCGGGTTCGCCTTGGCCCGGCCCAAGCCCATTTTAGGATATGGGGTAACGGGTCGGGCCTAGGCCCATTTTATTTTCAAAAAATAGGCCCAAGCCCAAACCCGGCCCAAATAAAATGGGTCGGGTTCGGGTCGGGCCGGCCCTATTTAACAAAACAGGGGTACTTCGCCTGAAATGTCTCAACTTAATTTTCTATTATAAAGTATCGGTCCCTACTTTCAAGACCAAATAAATACCACGTTGGTGTTTGTAAGACTGAATAGCATTTTTCATTATTTGCTAAGAGAAAGAGATGGCCGGTTTTTAATGTAGTTAACATATAAATCAACAATACAATTTGGGGTCTTCTTGTGATATACATACATATAAACATACGTATGTATACATATATATACAGCTCAATTAGAGTTTATGCAGTCAAACGAAGGCCTCTACCAGACTGAAAGCGAAACAAATTTTAAAAAGTACTAGTACTGCCACAAATAAATTTTGTAAGGTGAGAATGAAACCAAGAAATACGTAATTCTACTCACCACTCATAGTAGCTGCCTTTTGCCTGGAGGATCCACGCCATAATTATATTAAACTTTGCTTCAAGGACCACAATCAGTGCAACATTATCCTGCCGCAGAATAGAAGGCTCGTAGATGTGAAGAACCATTGGTTTATAGAACCTAAAAGTCAAGAGGTTTTTTTAACGTAGTTGCCTACCTTAATTAATCTACCTAAGGCAGTTTTTTTAGTAAATGGGATCACTGCATCAGTCAAAGATTGTGCAGCCTTGTTGAATTCCGCCTGCAGGAAAAATATAAAACGTACAAACAAGAAAACTTACAAAAAGCTTAATCCAACAATTGGACGCCACTTACCTCATATTTCTTTACATGTGCATGGATATGATTACATGATACATCCCAATCCTCAAGCTTTATCCCAATCCTCAAGCTTTCTTTACTTTATGCTACAAGCCTACAAGATACTCAATCACAAAAGACTCGTAACATCATTAGAATATAAACATCTCGACAACGTATTCTATTAATCATCTAAAAAAGGTAATTGTCAGTGCATCACGAACACAATACAAAAAGACATTGTCTATTATAAATTGATAGTTCCATGGCACAACATTCATTGTCATATTGCCCAAAAACGATCAGAAACTATACTTGATTGCTAAAACTTAAAAGTTCCATGATGCAAAAAGGCCTATTGTCTATTACAAATTAAAAGTTCCACGTGAATTTTTCAAGAGATCGATCAACTTCTTCTTTTCTGCATCATACATCTTCATGGCATCTCTTTTCAATGTGTATCGAGATAAAACTTTGTATTTGGGTTGTAAATTCCCAAGAAAAGTTTGAAATTTAGGATTTTCAACAACTCTAAATGATTGTTCACCTGATATGATCCACTTCACTAAATCATCTCTACTACGCTCCTGATCAAACTTCCATGTAGTAAGCATACCTCCTTGTTCGCAATTGGTAAACTTTAGCATAGTTTGACCTTGAATACCTACACCACCAGCTTGTTTGTTGTAATACAAACAATTGCAACGCAAATGTCGATCAAGATGGCTTGTTCCTCCCTTGGCGCCACATGTCAACAATTTTTTGCAATGGTTGCATCTACACATTTCTCTACCTTTCACAAATCCAACTTTTGTGAGATGTTTCCATACCCAAGACCGCAATAGTCGTTGACGTTTTTTGGATGTTTGATCATTGGCATCCTCTTCTGCTACATTCTCCCTCACCGTGGGATTCGTGATATCCTCATTTTGTACTTCCGGTATCTGGTAACAATAATTCAACAAGGGCTCAATACAATAACTATGGTAAGAACTCTTAATGTGTGATCTCTAGAACACGATATTCCATTTTCTCATCAACTTTGAAAGATCAAACCACCATCCACTAATGAAAAAGGAGACAGATGCATAAATGTGACTCCGATCAAAACCATTGATCGAATAATAATGTGAAGAATATGCTGCGAGCTTGCGATTATGCTTTCATCGATAAAAGCATAATCCAATAGAGAGCTCAAGAAGATTTAAAAATTAAATTCAACGGAGATCTCAAGCAAAGAGAGATCAAGCACATCAACCAACAGAGAGATCAAGAACATCAAGCAATTTAAAAAAAAAGTAAATTCAAATTTAGTAACAGCTAATCCAACAGAGAGCTCAATCACAACAACTAGAATGAACTGAAACTAAGGATTCTCTACAATATTCAATCATAGAATAATTATTTTTTCAAATTAAAAAATATAATACAATCATACCTCCTCCTGGGAGCTGACGTCCTCGGCAAAGCACCTTGTCATGATCTCCACAGTCTCCATTTCTATGTTTCAACTGGATACAATTTTTTTCGATAACGTCAATTGCAGTATGCAGGATGATGGTGGCAGAAAGTAAACACTGAAACAATAGAAACTAGGACGATGTATACTACAGTAAACCAGGAGGATGTCACGGAGAGTAAACATAAAAGAACAAAAATCGATCTGTATTGCAGTAATACGTACCTACAGAATGAATAGAAGGGAGAGCGGAAGAGAGAGGTGGCGGGTGGCCTCGTGGAGTCGTGGTCCTCCGTCCTCGTCAACTCGTGGGGGGAGGACTGGGAGACGAAGGGTCACGGGAGAGGAGAGTAATGAGAATGGTAAGTGACTCAGTGGTATGATTGTGTACGTTTGTGGTTTTGGGTTTATCGGGGGCACCCAACACGTGAACATGGAGAGAGGATAGAGCTTTCCTTCCTACCGATAGGTAGAGAGATGCTCTGGGTTTGCACGACATGAGGATAAAAGGATGGTTTGTACTTTGTGGATTAGATCATTAGAAGTTGGGTTCTTTATCCGATGGTTTGTGGATATCCTAGTGATGTCATCCAGATATTTGCTCGACATTTTCCGGGTATTGGGTTTTGGGTTTTGGGTTGGATTATTGGGTTTATTGGGTTTTGGTATTAGGGGCATCCAACACGTTTTGGGTTTATTGGATATCTACAACGGGTGCTTTCCTAGTGAAGTCATCCATATATTACAAATCACCCGAAAACTAAATATCATGAATAGTTTCTAACATGTCCGGGTATAATTACCTGCACAACAGTACAATAACATACATAGATGTGTTTATGATCGGGCTATCGGGCTTACGGGTATGGGCCTTCTAAGGCCCGAACCCGGCCCGATAATCCATATGGGCTCAATTTGAGGCCCATGACCCGCCCACTAAGTTTCGGGTTTGGGTTTGGGTCGGGTTATACGGGTCGGGTTTTGGGCCGGGTCGGGCCGGCCCAACCCAATGCCCAACCCTAGTTGCAACCACGCTCTTAAAAATCTTGGCTGCCCATTTGCTCGGAGGCATTATCCATTTCCGGTTCCCCCCAAAGAGCCAAATCCGATATCGCAGTCGGAGTGGGAGGGGCGATGAGGCTCATGGAATTCGATCGCAGCGTCCTCAGGACGGCACGCCCTCGGCTTCTCTCTTCCAAGCCGAGGGCCACCGCTCCCGAGAGGCGCCGCCGCAGCGGGGCTCATGTATGGAGGCCATCTCTCGGGCCGATCTCGGAGGATGGCTCTCTCGTGAGCGGCACGTATGCATCTGCCTCAACACCAGCGATGCCAGTGGCAGCACCGAGGGAGAAAGTGCCTGTCGCGGCGGCGGCGAGAAGGAAGCAACGCTACGACGAGCACAGGTCAGTCGGGGTTTTCCGTTTTGTTCAGCGTTTGGGGCAGCTTGGCTTTCTGATACGTATGTAGTCGGGGGATACAGCTGTTTCCTAAAATAATAATTTACAATAACAAATGGAAAAGGTTTAATCAAGAAGAGAAGTATGAAGACAACTACATCTGATATAATAGCTGCGTCGGAAGGATAGGATACCCAAAAAAAACAACATATGCACTAGAGAGGTGTGATTTGCTCTAGAAAGGAGCAATATCAGTTTAGCTGAACGGGAAGGGAGAAAAAATTTTCTCAAAAACGGAGACAGCTTGAAAAATATTGTGCAGAACAAGTATATATCGGCAAATCATTTGTCATGATACGACAAACGATTTGCCGTGCCACGATGATGGACGGAAGAGGGTCGGAAATCCTGATTTTCACTGTAGTCGTTCATGTGGCACGGCAAAGGATTTGTCGTGCATGACAATTGACAAACTGCTTGTTGCTGAAGACACACTAAGCGGCAAATGATTTGCTGATATATGCTTATTTTAGGAATTATTTTCAAATCGTATCTATTTAAATAATATTTTGCAAAGTAATTCCCCCTTTGTGAAATAACTCAAGGAGCAACATAAGTTAACACATGAGAGAAAAGACATCGATTTTTTCGGAAGTAAAAAATGAAACCTCGTGTCTTTTTCAATTGAAAAATAGCATAGGCCACAGGTGTGGGATGCATGTCATATTTGAAGTAAGGAGGTTACCTTTGAAAGAAAAATCACATAATCATAAAATGGGTCTATAGTTTATTTACATCATTAAATGTTAAAAATATAAAATATACCACATTATCTTTAGTGAAATTATCATATTCATACTATTTTGTTTTTTTACTAGAACTTAGTTTATATAATGATTTTCAATTGATATAATTCTAAAAATTATACTAATCACTACAACAAATTCAGTTATAGTAACATTTTTTTCAAAATCAATCACTCAATCAACATGATTAAATATATAACAATGATATTATTCATTGCCAAATGTTTTTTATACTTGAAATTAGTGAAGAATATCATATTCATCACTATATTATTAGCGATGACTCATATAGCGATGCGTATGCGTTGTTTTAAAAATTGTAGCTAAATTTTGAACTAAAAAATAGTAATGATTAGTTTTGGGAAATAATAACGTCACTAATGATATAATGATAGATATGCCATTTGTTGTTAATTTCAATATAAAATTTATTTTACAACGAATTATATCATCATTATAAATATTAAGGTTGATTTATCTGAGAGATTTTTAAAAAACATCATTATAGTCCGATTTTGTTGGAGTGAATCTTCCTTATCTTTAACCATACAATTCGACGGTGGAAATATAGTCATATTGCCAGAATGACTCAACATCTTGTTTAACGTCAAGACCTCGCCGTTATTACTCTATCTAATACATATCAACATGATAAAGGGTTGGAAGAAGAGTTAGCAAGATCACGTGGATCGTGGTATAATCTGCAAGGTTCGTTGCGTAATTACAGAGGTTTGAGGAGTTATGATGTCATTGAATAAGATCTTAGGGCTCGTGTAGTAAAAATCTTTTCAACCAACAATATTTGCTGATACATTATTGCATTATATAGTGATCCTATCCAAAATATCCTTGTACATTTTATCGTTGTAATGAACACATCCACTCCGAGATATCTTTCAGATGTAATTTATAGCTGGAAATAACACGAGTCCTATTTTCTGGTTTCAGCTAAACAATATAGTGGGGTTTATTTATGTTATGTATAGTCGGCAACCCACATAGACTCCTACTTATTTTATGTCGACCTCCCATTGATTACTCGGCAGAATAGATACTTCATTGGCTAATTACGATGGAAGTCATGTCCATCTGTGAGACCAATGGGTCATCCCGTTCTTGACAGGATGATACCTTGAGAAAAGACAAATTTTGATAGTTGGTCTTCCAATAATCCCCACAATTGCACGGACGTATTAACTACAGACGAAAACACAGATACGTGCAAGCATCGCGTTCCTGTGCTGCCATATATATTTTATAGGATTTTTATTAGTTATGTTTTTTTTTGAGATATTGCTATATCAATTCTACACTTCTCTCTTTTTTAAATATCAGTTCAGCCTCTTACTTCTTTCACAATGATCACTTTTACCTCTCGGATTAGTTATGGTGCATCTCCAACATAAATGGACGTTAACTTTGATAATATAAGAGTACAATGCATATTTTTTTAAAAAAAAAGGTTCAAAGATCTTCTTTCGACTTCTCCTCCTCCTCCGGCCTAGCCTCCTACTCCTCCTCTGCCCCAGCCTCCTCCTTCTCCCCCTGCTCCTCCACCACCCTCTTCTCCTCCTACATCCCCTCCACCTCCTCTGCAGCCTCTCCACATCCTCTGCAGCTTGCACCTCCACGTCCTCTCTCCCTCAGCCCCCTCATCCTCTGATTGGAGGGTGCCCATTCTCATTGCCCACCATCACCAATCTAAGCGATCTCGATCAAGGGGCGCCATCCTCGTTGTTGCATTGATGGTGTTCCATTGGACCTTTTTATTTTTGTAGGAACAGAGACCATCTTCCTCGGATGCCGCTAGGGATCGAAGGATCCAGATTGCCGTTGGACCTCCTCCCTACAAATGGCTCACCCAATGACCTTCATCGTCCCTCTCCTGGTTCAGCGCTTACTAGTGAGGGGAGGGCCTTGCCAAATATAGAGGTATTCTCCTTCGTCTTGTTGGTGTCCAAGTCAAAGCTTCGCTTGGAGCCGGTGTACCTCCTGATGTGGCCGTAGGTATTAGGTAGGAGCTCCGATGTGGCTTGTTCACACTAACTTCGCAGGAAGCTCCTCAATTAGATGGAGCGATGATGGTTCTCCATATCTTCAAAGGTGGCCGGAGTCCTAGCAGCAAGCTTCTTCTTCGTCCAGTGATGGGTACCCGCAAATCAATTGGTCTGCTCAAGGGGGACGACAAAGGTGGAGGGACAGAGGGAAGATGGGTGGGGGAATGTTTTGACATTTATGTCCCTCATAACTACATCATGGTTTGAAAAATCGTAGTTAAGTTCAACTCATTGACGGCTAAAGTAACAGAATGTCACAAATAATGGAACACCAAGAAATCGAGGGAACAACTGATATTCAAAAAAAGGAGTGGCACCTGATATTGCAATATCTCATAGGGGAATAGCTGATAAAATTTAATTTTTTATATGACTTCTGGCATTCGTAGTATATATTTTAAAATTAGAATGAATATGGATATAAAAAAAGTATATCTTCAATTTTATATCTTATTTAATATATAAATGCAATGTTAAATTTATTGATAATTAGATGCAACCAAATTCTATCATTTTCTTCAATATATCTAAGATAATTATCATGAAATCAAAATATTTAGTATATTTGTAAACTAGTATACATAGATTGGGTTACAATTCTCGTGGTGAGAAATCTTAATTTTACAAGTGTTTACAATTATCTCAGGAGAGATTTATTGTTTAACAAAATTTATATCATCTTCTTATTATAAATGATAATTTTTGCAAAAAAAGATATCGTAAACTTCTATGAAACGATCAATTCGTATAATAGAAATGAGGTTTGTAATACAAATAAAGATAAGGTCATTGGAGGTGTTGAAATATATCCGGATCAGCGGGTACTCAACTTGACTCGTTCATTTTAACCATGAACTCACGAGTGCCCGTTTGGGAATGATTGGTTGAGTAACTGTTATATCGTGATCCACATCACATCCAAAAAAACCCGTTTGGTTTAACGGGCGCATGTTAGAAAGCTTCCACTGCCCATTTGATTAAAAAAATGCGAATGATTAAGCATATGTAAATATTTTTTTTCTCTTTTAAAATATAAACATGGATGCAGATATAAAATATTGGTAAGATGGAAAATGTATTACAAAATTGTGAGTGATATGGACATGTAATTGATGCAGACTAGATATGAAAAATAATATAATTAATATGCATTTCAACGCAATTTTCTAATTTTTTTATACAATTAGTTTTCAAATCAGCTGTGAACTCGTTGATAGCAAGTGTTCATATCATATCTGTGAAGACTGAACAGAATCGATACTGGGTCAAAGGTATAATATGACGTGCGTAAAATAGGTATTGACAATATAGGTGAAAAGGATAGTGGATAGCTGTTTCAATCATGAAGACATAAAATTGAGGGTTTCACAACGTTGATGTGTTTACGAATAACGGCAAACTAATAAGAAAATCCCCGATGTTGATGTAGTTGCATAAGTGTGAATTCCACATTTCACATGCAAAGAAGTCAAAACTTGTTGTATTCTTTTTTCATTTATCATTTCAAGATAAGCCAGACTAATATGCGCTATCGCTGAAATATCGGTTTCGTTGATTTGACGAAATACCATCGAAATGGAAAATTTGGCTTTTATACACACACACACACACACACACACACACACACACACACACACACACACACATATATATATATATGGGATAAATGGGGCTGCCCCCGGGGAGCTAACTTGGCTCCCCTCCCCATTTCGTCCGGTTTTTTTATTTTTTTTTGAAATTTTCTTCCGTGGAATTTCATCACTATATCCCTATATTATGTCACTAAAATTTCGTGCGAAACAGAGACTCCTACGGCTATTTCCGAACCAAGTTGAGTCATTAGCAAAGGAGGCCGGTTCATAGCATTTCAGGGTGGATTAGGAGTCGGTAACAAAGTGTAACAGTAATTAACAAGTGCCAATCATCAAGGAAGAAGTGCCTATCTTCCGTGAGGGAGGAGTCTGTGAGTGAGCAATTGCGATGCAACAGTATGAAGTGGAAAAATGTGTCTTTTTTTGGCTTAGAGGAAGAAATAAGAACCTCCAACTCCACACTGCTACTAGGGTGTGGATAAAGTGATCATGGAAGCAACTATGACGTGTAAAGATGGAAACTTTGTCACCTGCTTAAATGGAACCCAGCCCAGAATTGCATTGCATTTTGGCATCCTCTGTCTCCCATCCACTTTGGTAGTTGGGTTCAGACCATCTTTTTTTATTTACGCCTTGGGAGATAATAAAAAGGTTTGAGACCAAGGTTGAATTTAAAGTACTCGGTGCCCATGTAGGAAAATAAGAAAAGGGTAATAGGACTAGTTGACTGAAGAGGACGAAGAAAGAGTGAGTGGCAGTCGTCTTAACATCTTCTATCCGTCAGTGATGAAATTCGTAGATCTCATCCATTCCCTTCTCAACTCCACTCCTATGCCTAATGCTTGCTCCTCTTTCCCGTGGAAGGCCACCATCTCACACATCCATAATTAATCCAATGATTGTAATTAAAGGTGTGTTATCATTATTATTTAATTATCTAAAAACCTATTTTAGTCATTATTCATTGTCTAAATATAGTATGTAATAATCTAAAATATCTCCTTACTCATCTCTCTCATAATCTCTCCTTTCATTTTAAAATCTCACGCACAAAAATAGCCACACGCCCAAAAATACTGAGGAGGAGGATGCCAGACGTTGTGCATCTCCATCTCCATTGTGTCTCTTCTCCACCGTGCGCACATCACATGCCTCGTCGTCGTTGTCTGCATCGTCTCCGCCGTCATCACATACCTCATCAACCACTTTGTCACCTTCATCTCCGTTTTCACCGTCGACGGGATCGGTAGGAGGTTCTCCTTCCTCAAGGGGGGATCCAGATGATCCTTTCATCTTCGTCTTCACCATCATCACGGGGGGATCCATATGTAAAAATAGTTTGACGTAACTTTGACATCAACATGGAGCAGTTCACGATGTTATCTCCGTCTTCATGTGGACAACTACGCATGGCCGGTTTGAAATTCTTCGCCCATTCATCTTCGTCTTCAACATCGACATGGAGCAGTTCACGGTGTCATTCGCGACCTCATCGGCAAGGCGGAAGTGGGTGACACGGAATTGTTATGTAAAAATACATTTGTCACTTTGTATTATACAATATTGATGTGCATTATACAATTTTGATGTGTATTATACACATCTGATAAGTATTTTTACAAAATAATTTGGTGCGAATAATCAAATTATTTTGTAAAAATACTTATCAGATGTGTATAATACACATCAAAATTGTATAATGCACATCAATATTGTATAATACAAAGTGACAAATGTATTTTTACATAACAATTCTGTGTATGACAAATGTAGTTTTTTATATATCTCGTATATTTGATGTGTATTACATATTTTGGATGTACATTATACGTTTTTTATGAGTATTATAAATATTTTATTTGCATTTTACTTATCGATTTAGCGTGAATGTCTACTATATTTTTACAAAAAAACAATATAAAATTTATTATACAAAGAACCATATAATCGTTACAAATAATCATGAATTAATTGCTAATATGAATAGTATTCTACAAAGAACCATATACATTTTACAAAATGACATGAATTTTGAATCAACAACATATTCTACAAAAAATATGTAATCATTATAAAAGGAACTACGGATTCAACAAAAAATCACGTGAGGATACAAACATATACTTCGCGTAATATCATCTAGTAAAAAATTGGATATTATTTAAATATGGCATTGTGGAAAATATCAAAATTAGATCTAACCAAATTTAGTATTTTGAAATATTATACATAATTAATGCAAATGAGGATGACCAAAATACCCTTTTGGGCAAAGAAATTGAAGGTGTCGTTGGATATGAATCGAATGGTCCAGATCATTGACCTTTCTTACACATGGAAGGACCATGTCCTAATTGAAAGGTCCCATATATATATATATATATATATATATATATATATATATATATATATATATATATGGGTCATATGTGGCAGCCCCTACCTTATTTTGTCTTTTTTTTTATTTTATTTGAAAAATAACACCATATATATTCATCCCTATATCCCTCCTATATACCATTCGAATTTCGTCAGAAATAGAGACTCCTACGGCCTCCATCCAGACAGTCATTTTTTAAAGGTAACAGAACTTTTTAAATGGACATCATCTCGATAGAGGCCGTATGAGTCTCTGTTTCTGACAAAATTCGAATGACATATAAGAGGGATATAGGGGTGAATATACATGATTTTATTTTTAAAAAAAAATAAAAAAAATGTCGAAAAATGGGGCGGGGGCAGCCATGTTGGCTGCCCCCAGGGGGCAGCCCCATTTTTTCCTATATATATATATATATATATATATATATATATAGGAAAATGGGGCTGCCCCTTAGGGGGAGCTAACTTAGCTCCCCCCGCCCTATTTTCTTCAAAATTTTTTATTTTTTTTGAAATTTTTTTCCGTGAATATTCATCACTATATCTCTATATTATGTCATAAAAATTTCGTGTGAAACAGAGACTCCTACGGCCTCCATCCAGACAGTCATTTTTTTAACGGTAACAAGATTTTTGAAATCGACCCCGTTTGGATGGAGGTCGTACGAATCTCTGTTTCGAATGAAATTTGAATGACATAATATAGGGATTTAATAATGAATTTACACGGTTTTAGATTTCAAAAAAATAAAAAAATTTTGTGAAAAAAGGGCGGGGGGAGCTAAGTTAGCTCCCCCTAGGGGGCATACACATTTTACCCATATATATATATGGGTAAAATGTGTATGCCCCCTAGGGGGAGCTAACTTAGCTCCCCCACCCCTTTTTTCACAAATTTTTTTATTTTTTTTGAAATCTAAAACCGTGTAAATTCATTATTAAATCTCTATATTATGTCATTCAAATTTCATGCGAAACAGAGACTCCTACGACCTCCATCCAAATGGGGTCGATTTAAAAAATCCTGTTACCGTTAAAAAAATGACTGTCTGGATGGAGGACGTAGGAGTCTCTGTTTCACACGAAATTTTAATGACACAATATAGAGATATAGTGATGAATATTCATGGAAGAAATTTTTAAAAAAAATTAAAACATGGAGAAAATGGGGCGGGGGTAGCTAAGTTAGCTACCCCCTGGGGGCAGCCCCATTTTACCCTATATATATATATATATATATAGAGAGAGAGAGAGAGAGAGGGTTAAATGAGGCTACACCCAGGTTGTAGCCAATTGGCTACTCCCACCCATATTTTTCCCTCATTTTTTTATTTTTTTGTAAAATAAAAATTGGTATATTCATCACTATATACCTCTAACATGTTATTAAAATTTCGTCAGAAACAAAGACTCCTAAGCCCTCCATCCATGCGTCATTTTTTTAACGGTCGCAGGATTTTTTAAATCGACCCTGTTTGGATGGAGGCCGTAGGAGTCTCTGTTTCTGATGAAATTTTAATAGAATGTGAGAGGGATATAATGATGAATTTACAAATTTTTATTTCCCAAAGAAATTAAAAAATGAGGGAAAATAGTTGTGGGAGTAGCTAAGTTGGCTACAACTAGGGAGCATACTCCCTTTTCCCATATATATATATATATATATATATATATATATATATATATATAAAAGCAAAATGGCGTAAATGCATGATACTTTTAATCTTGACCTAAATGAAAGTAAGCAATCAAACCTCAAAACAATTGGTTCACCAACTCAACCCGTGAAGCTGTAAGAGTTCAGCTATTTTTATCTTTTCATTTGTAGGGTTATTGATTCAGGCAAAAATATTGTCACGAGTCCTTAAGCGACTAGCCCTAGAGGAGAGTGTGTACTTTCTGGATGGTCTCCCTATACTTGGTCCACCTCCTTTGGATCATGTGATCTGCTCTTTTTAAGGTCCTCAACCTCATGATTGGGTGTCTACTCAGCCAAATAAATATAGAGACGAAGCCAATAATGGCGAGGCCAAATACTTCCTACTAAGCTTGTAATGGAATCACCTGTGAGCGTGCTAGGCTCTACTCGGGCACGAACCAACGTGACAGACACCTCTATGAGGGTATGGCCTAAGCTCAGTACTTCGGACCAAGTCGAATGTTCTACACAAGGCGGGAACACCGTGCTTGACAAATCTCTACCCGATCACGTACGATAGGAGCAACGATACTTCGTCAGTCCTAGGTGATTATTGAGGCAGCCACAGATCGGGTTTTTGGCTCTATTCCTTAAGGGACGTGCCTCACTTTGTTTGGAAGGTACATGAATACAATGCGGGCTTCGATCACCTAATGCAATGAGTCCAATTAATCAATTTTATTTAGGTCAAGTATTTCCAACAGTTCTTTTTTAAAAAATTTAGTGTTATCGCTTGCTTTGAGTAAATTCAATACAAGCACCTAACGATTTTTGAATTTTCTTTGATTCCAATGTGATCCAAAAATATGGAGAGAACAATAAAGCAATGCAAGGCAACACTAAGATGGAAATCTCACCTTAGTGCCTAAATGATGAATGCTCAATTAGATGACTTGTAGCGCTTCCCAACGCTCTCCACGCAAGATGTAAAATAGGAATGTTCAACCTATGTTATATGCTGATATACACACGAAAATCGTCCTAAGTAGGCAATTGCTACATGTAAAGAACCAAATGCTAAATACTAAGAATGAAACCTAAGGTTCGGTCTTAGAGGCCACTTGATGCCACCATAGTGGGTTCTGCAAGCGGTATATGTGACCTCTCTCAGCATGTGGTTTCAAGATTAAGTGTTCAACAATTAATTATGCTAAGTTCAAACACGAATATGTAGGTGTATGCAAAGATAGTTAGGTGTTTTGCCTTATTTAACACGACCAACAAACCGAAAATGCTAAGGGTTCATTCTACAAAACAAAGGAAAATAAGGTGGAAAGCTTAAATTGTGGAAAACAAAGAAAATAAAAGGAAATATGGATAAAAAAGGTAGAAGTCAAAGAGATCATGAGAAAATGATGGTGAGCCCCTAATTGAACAAACACTTGGAAATTGGGCCCAAATGTTCAACGATCCTCCTCGGTCTGCAATCCCCTACATGAAGTCAAAAAGAAGATGTCAGACAGTTCAAAATTTGTAATCAAATAAAATAAATAAATGAAGAAATACCTAAGCAATAACAAAAGACAAAAATTACTCTACAAATTAAAGCTCCCTAGCAACGAAGCCATTTGTTGAACGTGAATATCAGAGCCGCTAATAATGGTCTGACAAAATCAGACTCACTGTCGCTAAGACGACAGGTCAATACTCGTGATCAAACAACAATTAACCGATACAATGAGTAAGAAATTAATCAAATTGGGCTAAAATTTATTGTACCCGACTAAAAATGTATAGTGACAAATATTTAGGGATCGAACACAAGAAACAAGTGTGTAGAATGTATGCGATTAAGAAATAAATCACAAGACTTTATCTTTCCCGATAGCCAATTTTTGATTTTTTGTAGGTTTTTTAATTTCTGTATATTTTGTATATTTTTATTTTTCCTTTTGTTTTTAATTTGATAATTTTTTTATTTTATATTTTCTAATTTTTAATTTCTTATTTTTTTTCTTTTAATTATAAATTAAAAGGATATATAAGGTTATATATAAAATATAAGGCAACATAATTGTAAATACTACTAAAAATAATTAAAATACATGATATAAAATATTTTTGGATTTTGTATATTTTTTTACTATTTTTGTGTTTTTGGGAATTTTTTCTAATTTTATATATTTTTAAAGTCAAAAATATCCCATAATAGGGATTAAATAAATAGGTGGGATTAATTTGGAAATTAAAAATAGCAAACCGGATCTAAAATTTTCCAAATTAGTTTTAATTTGGAAATAATAATAAAAGAAAATTACAAAATAGAAATGAAGAGTTTTAGGATTTTTGGGATTTTTAATGTTTTTATAATATTTTTTAGAGCTTTTTTATTTTTCTAAGTTTTCTTTTTCTATTTTTAAGGATTTTTGGTCTGAAATTAGAAAATAAATAAATAAATTATATTTTTGGATTTTTTAAATGGTTATTTTTTTGAATTTAAGTCAAACAAGCATAAAAATGTGCTCTTCTATTTTTAATAAATATTAAAGGTGCTAAAATCAAAATACAAAAATATAGCATGAATGTACACACTAGCAGACATCTAACTCTAATTTTTGAGAATTTTTTGAGCATGGGTGATATTTTTAATAAATAAAAAACATTCACAAAAATTAATGAACTAGTAGGGTTATAAATGCACAAAAAAATAAAGCGAAGAGCCAATATGAAAATATCCTAAAAATTTATAACCGCCAATGAAAGTTCTAATATCAAAACAAAATAAAAGAAAGTGCGAGGGCATATCTGTAAAATGTCACCTCAGGTGGTATGACACGTGAGGTGACATCACCAGGACCAAAATATGATTACAAATAACCACATTTTCCTTCTTACAAATTTCACAAAAATATTAAACTACAATAACAACTTATAGGACTACAAAATAAATAACAAAAATGGCGGTTAAATATGCAATTTACCCTAAACGTGCACGTTGGCGGACGATGAGGATGCATTCACTCAACCACGTGTCGTGTCCACAGCAGTCGATACCACTTCACGGATGAGCTATCATAATATGATCCTGATGATGATCTGACGGCTGAGTAAGGGCTCTATCCAACGGTGGGGATAAGAACTGGCAACCCACCTCAATCCGACGACTATTGCTGTCCGTTAAGAACAAGGAAGAATGCCTTCCTCCTCGTGCTTCGATCATGATGTTCTCTCGCTCCAGACCTCATCAGATGTTGCGAAGTGGTGCAATGTATCCCTAGAAGTTTCCCACGGCTCGTGGATCCTTCGAAAATGCACAAAGACCTTGAGATGACTCAAGCGAGGTCTCGGACCTAGAGGCCTTGTTATATCTTTAAATCCCGTTGCAAGGTTGATTTTTCTTTCTGTTTAATACGGTGAGTTTGTCAACGACAAAAGGCATAGCTTGCAGAAGCTCCTGGAGGTGAAATGAGGTGGAGATGGAGGCAAAATGAAGGTTTCTAATGGCGTGGCGGAGGAGCAGTCCTGGTCTCCGGATCTGTGCGAGATTGAGGTGGATGGAGGTGCAGGGGATGTTGAGAATGTGGAGAGGAATGAGATGGTGCTGTTAGATGAGTTGGATTTTACTCGGGTACAGCGGAACAAAGTGGTAGAGTCGGAGCTTCGGTAAGATGGTAATTTTAAAAATACAGAAAACAAAGTTATAGCTATCGAAATAAAAAGTATAACTATGCTATTGATAACCTAAAGAATAAGAAAATCCTAGGAGATAGAATCTCACATGGGTCGATGCACCTGGAGAGAAACTCTGACGGAGAACAGCGGTGGAGCAGCGAGCACCCTCGATTCGATGCTAAATCAAGCTCCCAAGGAGTCGATCTTGCTCCTGTTGTCACCAGGAACATTGCTCAAGGCTCGTATATTAGGTTCTGAGGTAGAAGAAGGATCAAATTTCAATGGAAGCTCAAGGCAGTGCTTTATACCTAGGCGACTACGTCGGGGAATGATGCTCGATGTAGAGGCATCCTGTCCTAAGAATGCTAGTGGTGTGAATGGTGGATGATCGAGGAGGAAAAATCAAGAAGATCTCGACCCAAAATAGTGGAAGGATCCATCACAAAAAATCGAGAAAGATAGGTCAATGTGAGATTCAGACGAATCCCAGCTTGAGTCAGAGGAGTTGTCCTAGGTCAACAGATGGTGTGGTCTGATTGGGCCATATCATCCGTAAAAAAGACAAAAGTGAAGTAAAATCGAAAACAAATCAAAATAAAGTATTAAATGATTTTATTATTTTTCTTAAAATATAAATTTTTTTATTATTTTATATAATATTTTATTACAATTTTTATTTAATTTTTATGAGCTTATTTATTACAAGTTAATTTTTAGGGTTTATTTATAGGTATATTCATCTACGTATTTTTGTATAAGACTTTATTTTAGTATTTTATTTATGGTTTTATTCTAATCTAAATATTTACACATATTATAAATAATATTTACAAAATTATAAAAATATATAATTATAAATAATAAGGAATAAATAAAATGAATATTTATTTAGGTATGTTATACAATATGGGTCCAAAACCTAACTTTCACACCTTAACTCCAAATTGATTGAAACCACCTTCATTAAATAGATTAATAAAAGTTATATATAATTAAAGGTAATTTTGATGTATTTTGAGTTTTTATTGATGAGATATGGGTATGGAAAGTTTGGGTTTTGGCTTTTTATTTAAAGTATAAAAAGTACACTATCTATTATTTTTCTATGAAATCAATTTGCATTTTTATTTGATTTTTTTATCTACAATGTCATGTATAAAGTTTCTTTATTTGATGTATAAATAATATAAAATAAAATAAGTTCCAAAAATGAGTTATTGATGAATAAAAGAATGGGATTTTAATGTATTTTTGGTCCTTATCTCCCCATAATTTATTCCTTATCGACCTGGTCATCAACATGCATATGTTTTGAGGTTTAGGGTCATAAAATACCTTTCACATTTTATTCTTTTTCTTTTCTTTTCTTTTGTTATTTTATAATTTTGGCACTAAATTGTATTTTATATACAATAAATGAAACAAAAAAATGTTAATTTGCATAAAATAATTATATTTACATGCATTAGCTAGCGTTTTGTGGTCAAAATGATAGAATAAAGTTGATAAAATGGAGATGTGTCATCACCTTGGTCGGTCGTTGAAGCTATAGAGCAAGGAAATGAAAGGGCCAGCGAACTTCCGACGGATGGCAGGGGATTGAAGCTCGAGTCGCCAAATCCTTGCAGGATCAGTGTTTAAAAGATTGGCAAAAGGTGGAGCAAGCATAGAGGGTTGAAATGGGGTGGACATCAAGGCGGCAGACGGTCGGACACAAGGTGAATTTTACCTGGAGCTCAAGCTCCAGATCGAAGGGGGGTTTTTTTAATTTCCACCTAAATTAACAGCTAAAAACTAAAATTAAAATGTGAAAATGAAAACTATGGATAAAAATAACCTAAGAAAGATGGAAAAGGGCCTCGACATAGTCGGAAAACAAAGGAGGCAGAACTGGTGGAGGTGGACGCCAACAACGGCTGGATCGTCTCAGGCGAGCCTCCTCCTCGCTGCAAAATGGTGGAGCGGACCTCCTTACACCATGTCTTCTCCTTCGCACATGGTCTGAGGGGCTCAGGAGCTCTCAAGAGGGATCAATGTGCAAAAATGGGAAGGTGAAATATATACATGCAGAGGTGGTAGGTGAGATGGATCACGGGATGGTCGGAGATGGCGTGTTTGTGCATGTGATCCTGAAGCATGGCGAGGTGCAAGACGGAGTGGGGTGCTTGATTGATGAAGTAATAGAGGCTCCTCGAGCCATGTATCATCTTCAAAAAATTGGAGAAAAAAGGGTGTGTTCGAGGTCTGACAAGGGCATTGAAGAAGAGAGTACAATTGACGTGGGGTCAATGAACCAAATGATCTGGTTGGTCCACATGGACCACCAGATAATTCTACAGCGAAAATTTATTAAAAAAATCAATAGAAAATAGTAAATGAATTAACTAATTTTTCTAAAACATAAAAAATATTTGTAATTTATATAATATTTTATTTTAATTTTTAGTTTTTTACAAGACCATTTTATTATGTGTTTGTTTTTATATGTGTATATATAGGTACATGCACTTGTATTTTGTATATTATATATTTTATTTATATTTTATATTTTATTATTATATACATGTATTTTACATACTTATAATTTGTAATACATATTTAGATTATTTTATGCACTTAACTAATTATGCATACTTATTATATAGGTATTTTATAAGTATGTTTACCTATATATTGAAGTACATTATTTTTTATTTTATTTTTGATTATTTTATTTTATTTTAATTATATACATATATTTTAAATAATATTTTAAATTTTTAAAATATAAGAAGCTTAAAATATAAAGAATAAATAAAATAAATATTATATATATGTATCTTACACAATGAGAGCCCAAAAGCTAACTTTTACATCTTTATTCCAAATATAATATTGAAACCAACTTCATTAAATATGTAATTTATCTTTATAAATAATAAAAGTTAGTTTAGTAAATTTTGAGTTTGTATGGATAAAATACATGTATGCAAAGTTTTCTTTGCGCCTTTTTATTCGGTGTTCCCCGGAAACACTGTGCATTATTTTTCAGTGAAATCAATTTTGCATTTTTTTTGTATTTTTATATACAATGTTCATGTTGCGGCTTTACTAATTTGAGGTTTAAAAATAAGAAAATAAATAAGATCCTAAAAACATATTATTGATTAACTAAAAACTAAGACTTTTGTGTATTTCATGTACAATTCCCTACCTTATCTCCCCCTACTTTATTTCTTGTTGATAAAGTCAGCATGATGACCGAGTCTCAGTGTCTGGGGTCACTCAATGTCTTCAACACTTCATTCTTTTTCTTTTTCTTTCTTTTATTCTTTTATTTTAAAATTAAATACAATATTTTATGTAGTATTTTACATAGTATTTTATGTGATTTATTGAGGGTTATTTTTCACAAATTAATGATATATACATGCATTTAGTTAGGGAGTTAAGGTCAAAATGAAATAATAAATGTGATGAAATGGAGATTCGACAACTTCTTCAGATCAGATCTTAGGAGATATGTTGTGTGGCTGTAATCCTGAGGCGATGAATGAACAATGGCTAGAATGGTTGGATCTTCTTTATTGCTCTCTCTCTCTCTCTCTTCCAGTTTCAAGACCAACGATGCTTTGATGCAGATCTGCTTGGAGAAGAAACGGGTCGAGACGGGGCAGAGGAGCTCTACTCCCAGCTCACTCGTTGCAGATGCAGCTCCAGTAAAGAGATCTAGTGGACATTATAATCTCGATTCGATTGATTTGGGGTGCATATACTACAACGAAATATGTTGCCTCAATTTTGTAGGATCGAAACTGGAGGTTATTCATAGCTTTTTAAATATCAAATGATATTCAAACTACTTCCTCCTCTCTAAATTTGACTTCGACTCAGCAAAGTTTTTGGGTATATAGATTTCATATTTGACATTCATTCATTCTCATATATCTTAATTTATCATAAATAGAACCTACATGATTTGGACCTGATCACATAAACAAATTTTAACCCAGAAACTTCGTTTCCGATTAATTCCATTCAGATCAGGTGTTTTTTATTCTGATCGCACACGTCACATAGCAAAAACCTCAGTTTAAAATATATTTTTCTTTCTTAAGGTAAAATCAAACAACTACTCCCTTTGAATTAACATAACATAACGAATGCGAATCAAAAGCAGATCTCTAACCAGCACCAATTGTACGGTTGTACCCAATACCTTCACTAGAATTTTGATAAATTTCAGCTTCAGCATGTAAGGCAAGCTAGAACAACTTCAATGAATTAAGGAATCTATCTAACGCTGACTACTTTGTTCTTGAAATTACGACAAATGAAAGATCAGAACAATTACCATCATTTCAACACAAGAAAATATAATCAGCTTCATGTGATCAAGCGATGAGATCTAAGATTTTGGTATGGGGTAAAGGGAGAACATGTTGCTTAAACTAGGAATGTTGCTTAAAGGAAGAACATCGGCTTGAGCAAGGATGAACAAAATTGAAGCACCTTTGATTTATGACATGATTGGAGAGGGATATCGTGCAAGGTCGTGAATCAGCGGCGGAACTAGTATATATTATGGGGGACCATGACCCCCCATGATTATTATACGTCACTTGTACAATGAATTAAATTTTAATACAGCTTCTCTTCCATTGTATTATAATTAATGTTGTTAGAGAATGATTGTAGAATCATTAAATGGTTTATCGAATCACTTCCAAAGTATGAAAATAATTCGATATAAATATGTATTGAGTTTATTTATCTCTCCCATTATTTTTATTACTCCTTGTAAATAAAATAAATTTTATTATTTCTTTTTAACCATGAACTTTTTGTTTCAAAATTTCACTTGATAATTTAGCCTTTTTAGGAGGGATTTAGAGAAGCTTAAATTATTATATTTATCTAATTTTAAAAATAGACAGTGAAAATACTAATCTATTTGAAAATTATCTTTAATAATAGATTTAAATTCCATGTGTATCAATATTGAAAGAGGTTCGTTTTAAAATATTAATTCTATTTAAAAATATTGTTGGAAAATATATAGATTTTTTTCATTTTTTGAGCATTCATAATAGTTGTATACTCGACCCCTCCTTGATGAAATTTCTGGTCCCGCTCCTGCCGTGAATGCGCAAGAAAGAAGCTAAGCTCCTTCTGACAGGACCTGACCTAGGTTTTATTGGGTTTTCCCGTAGAGCTAGGGGTATAAACAGATCGAACTTGAGCGAACCTATATTTTTTAGGTTCGATTCGTTTATGTAATCGAGCCTAAACTTGTGTTCAGGTTTGGTTCGTTAAACGAATCGAACCTAAGCGAATATCGAACTTCAGAATTCTCTAGTAAGAGGGAGTGAAGAGAAGAGAAATGGAAATCTATGTGTGTTTGCAATTAGAATAAATATTCATTTAGTTTTTTCTTTATCTAACACAACTTCATGTTTTAAAAAAATAGACTAATAAGGATTCATCTCTTTGAAAAAAATATAATTATAATATATTTTTATATATGTTCAGATGGGGATAAGGAATAAGAATAATGTGGAGATATCCGACAAGTAATGTTTATACTTGTTCTATTGATTTGAAGATAAAAAGACGAATGTACTAGACACATAGATGATGGATGTTATAATCACGATGTGACTATTTATTTTTGGATAGCTTTTACTGAGATAAAACATGTTTATCACGTAAATATTCAGTTATTTCTAGACAAATGTTACTTATCTTTAGACAAAATCCACTTATCTTAAAATAAGGTCCACTTCTACTGATAATTATTTCTAAATATGTATATGTGTATGTTTATCGATCTTTTAACGAATGAAACCTGAGCGAACCTATGATTTTTAGGTTCGGTTCGTTTATTTAGTCGAACCTAAACTTGTGTTCAGGTTCGGTTCGTTTATTTCCGAACCGAATCTGAATTGAACATTTAACAAGCCGAACCTGAGCGAATATCGAACTTGAGAATTTTCTGACACCCCTACGTAGAGCATGGGGCAGTGGTCTTTATTCAAAGTCATGGTTGGAGTTGGGAGATAATAGTATATCATATTATCTTAAGAGATGGCATATTTCTTAGACCTGGTAAAAGTTCAATTGGAATCTAACGTCGTTACTTTAACATCAACGTAAAAAACATTGGTCCTCAATAGTCCTTAATTTGTTACAATCTAAAGATGAATCCTTACATTGGGATTAGACGTAAAAATGAGTCATTTTTTGTAATTTACCAAACAAATTATTTTGGGAAGGTGCTAAAGTACACGTGTCTTTTTCTATGCAATCATTTCCATATGTTCTATTATTTCTTCGGTAAAGAACTTCTCGTGAACACGTGAAGATAGCACAACTGTACGAAGATCAGAGTACGTCTGCGATTGTTGTCCAACACAATCGCCATCGAACGAGATCCTCGGAAGCACAGCATCATAATGGTCGGCGTCGTAGCGGATGTCTCATACGATCTGTTAAAATATAAAGCTGAGATACAACAATTATTAGATGTAAAAGCAAGATGTAATCGTCTCCTCACAAGCATTAATCCCCCACGCCACCAAAATCCTATAGATAATTGCCATTTTTCTCTCGCCGGCAGTTCCCTTTCTGAAATGTAAACTTTTATTCCTAGAAGAACTTACGTAACGACCGTCCGATTAATATGAGATGCATGTCGAAACCAAGATCAACCAGATGACAATGAATTTCGATTCAAAACTCGGATCCTATAACTTCATGTGGAAGACTGCCCAACTTTTCGAACGCTTCCAGTTCCATCCATTTAAAAACCTTGCAAGAAGCAGGAAGAGAAAAACAGGAAAGCAACAGAAAACATTTTCCTTTTGCAGAAACTATGTATGGAGAAGAACAGGAGGAGGTTATGTATGGAAGGCTTCCGTCAGAGCAGAAAGTGCGGTGTGTTCCCCAACTGCGCCATCTGCTCTGCAGAGGACACGCACAGGTCCCTCCTGTACAGCCAATCCTGCACCCTCGTCGAGTTCACGGTCGCCCTCAGCGCCTCCTGCCGGTCTCCGCACTCAAGGCGCGACTTCACCGGCATCACCCTCAGCATGGCCACCTGCGCCTCGAGGAATCCCACGTACCTTCGCGCCTCCTCCAGCAGCGTCGCCGTGTCCATCCGCCGATCCCACGGCATCAGCCTCGCGAGCTCCTGCATCCTCTCGTTTACCTTCTTCCTCCGCCGCCGCGCCGCGATGCTCGCGAGCGACGAGGAACCCCTGCAGTGGCCCCGGGGGCTCGAGAACAAGTGGATGCTTCGCATCTCCGATCGATCGTGCTCGATCTCCGGAACCTCAAGCTTTGGGGTCTTGAGCTTGACGAGCTCCAGGTCGATCCCTAATCCTAACCCCAGCCCGATCTGCTCCGGAGTGAAGAGTACCTGGTGCTGCTCCGCCGAGGTGCAGAGGAAGAATCCCGTGACGGAGGGGGGCAAGGAGGGGAGGCCGGCGGCGACGAACCTCGCGTTGCGGCGTCGCTCCTCGTCAGCAGCGGCGGCGATGTGGTGGAGGAGCAAGGGGAGCGGAATGGTGAGGTCGCGCTCCATTTTAGCGGGGAGTAGGGTGTGGAGGAGGCGGGGAGATTGGATTATATAGGGGTAGGAGGAGACACGTGGGAGGTGGTTGTTGGTGGGTGGTGGTGAGAGGGGCAGCAGCCGTTACGGCTGGGGGTTTTCTGATGATTGCCGTTGTGAGGACACAGAGCCGGTTTGTCGCCTTCCGCGCGGCGGAGCTACGTAGTTTAACGTGAAACGCCGTGTTAACCGTTGGATGGCGGATGGTAAGATCGGACGGTGTTTATGCGGGTAGAAAGCAGCAGGTTTTGTCGGTCCCAGAGTGGGCTCGGAGGAAAAGGACGGATATGCCACTGAAAGGGCAGCCGTCCTGTGCATGGAGGGGTTGCGAAGCTTTTGTAATTAAGGGAGGTTATTGGGGCATATAGGATAGAGGATAACAGGGACGTGGTTAGCCTCGTGCGGGCTTTCGTTTTCGTGGTTGTTTTTACGTGGGGCTCTCTTAGCAAGCAAGGGAAAACGACAACAAGGCGAGTAATTAATTATTTAGTACCTGGAAACGTGCGACTGTCGCTTCTGAGAGCTCGTTAATTCCCTTGGATAAATAATTGAGGGAATTTTCGAAAATTGGGGCTACAAACTTTGATAAGAGAAGTTGCTTCTGGTGTTTCGAAAATAGAAAAGATTATTAGGATTCACAGGAACTAATCTGGATTCTCACGCCCATGATCAGTCCAAAGAGGATAAGCAACATCACCTCCAATCCTCAGATGGATTTCAAAACCTGATTATTCATATGTTCGATTGAAGATTGACTCTAATGAAATATACATAACGTTCTTGGAGCCCTAGCAATACTAGATAGTGAAATAAATGTGTAATGTCCCGGGTTTAGGTCTTCGATCCATTATCGAATAAAACTGACCCTAATAAATGGTTGAATTCGAGTTCAATTGGATACATTGATAACCACCCAAAATGCTTATACTCAAGTTGTAAGTATTAATTCCCACCACTTATAACACATTCTACACTTTTTTTGTTTTAGATGTAGGACTATCTTTGAGAGTATGGGTGTCACAAAGTGTGAGAGTGTGTTATAAGTGGTAGGGCTTACTACTTAACAACTTGGACTAAAACATTTTGGGTGGTTGTCAACGAATTCAATTGAGCTCTAATTAAATAAATTGTCAAGATTAGTTTTCCTCGATAATAGACTACAGATCTAAGTTCGGGATACATATATGGTTATATTTTTTCGTAAATATATATGGATATCTTCTTTACTGAATATGTATGTGTGTGGCACGATGTATAGGCATATATCTAAATATTTTTTAAGGTCACACGTAATGTATTGACTTTTGATGTCATTTACAAATATAAGACAAACAATATATATATATATATATATATATCTGTATTATTTAATTATTTATTTGTTGACTAAGATATTTAATTTAGTACATACTTTATTTTTTATTTTATTGTGGTCGTAGTTAATGTAATTTTGTGTTAGTCAGCAATTAATTTTAACTTTACAACATTATTTCGGCTGACTGTAAGTGTTAGGAGATATATATTATCCAAAAGCTAATTCATATCCGTCATGTGCATATTGATATTTGAAATTTGATTATTTATTTTCATCGTAATTACACACATAATTTGCGACTCTCAATATCAAAAAAATATTTATATATTTAACGATATCCAAATTTTAAAATAGAAAAGAATGTGGTAACACAAGTTCTATGTTCGTACATCCATTTTGCATCCCTAAATGTTACTCATCTCTTTCCAAAATTGGATACTAAAATAATTTGGATTCCAAAACTGACATAACTGACATAAAAAAATGCATGGTTATCTAAAATTTATCATCCATAACCAAGGGACCATCGACCACCAATTATTTCTTCGCATGTACATTCCAATTTTATCCCCCTACATCCACCATCATTCCACTTATGCCCTTCACTTTGGCAAATATCCCATCCTCTCCCATTTGGCAAACCCTAGATCATCACCACAAAGACACCTTCGCAAACACTCATAAACCCTAGATCATCGTTGCTGAGGCGACCCTGAGAAGGCCTCCGGAAGCTTCCAGTGACTTTCGGCTCTTGCTCGCAACATCAGCCTCCAGGATTAAGAAAGTCCCTCCCTGTTTATTGTGATATCTGGCAATGAATCTGCTCCTATCCATGGACTCTGCATCGCTGGTGACATCGTCGCCATGCCCTTCCCTCCTATCACGTCATCGACCATCCTCTTCGTGTCTCCCCATAATTAAGAAGTCAGGCATGATCCTCATGTTGCAGATTCACAAGCGCTTCATCATGCCATTGCCCACCTCAAGAACATCCCAGCTACACAACCGATGCCTCTTGCTCTTTCCCGATGATGTGCGTCGGTGTCATAAATCTCCACGTTCACACCACAGCCCGGCATGGAAGCACACCTTCATGTTTTTCTATACGTGGAGGATGATATGCCACAACGATTATAGAGAGTTTTGTGATCATCGACTTAGATTCATGGTTTGTAATTTCAGATTTTAGTAGAAAGTTCAAGAACTAATATATAGTTATATAATGCTTTGAAGATATGGGTCGTTAGGATGAAATTGTAACGTCTCGGGCTTAGGTCCTCGGTCCGTTAGCGGAGCATTACTGGCCCTGACAACCTCTTGGGATCGAGCCCATACGGACCCGATTAACCACCCCAAAATGCTCATGCCGGGTTGTTCGGTAGTAACCTCCTCACTTTTTATCCCACCCGGAAATTTCATGTTTCCACGGTGTGGGACCTTTTTGAGGTTTTTACAATCTCCCCCACTTATACTCGCAACGTCCTCGTTGTGACATGACCCATCACCTTATTCCCAGTGATAGTGGCGGCTGCACGCTCCGGGTAGCCATTTCCTCCAACCTCTTTGTAGGGGCGGCTCCACCTCTCGGGTAGCCCTTTCCACTATCAGAGGGCGTTCGGCTCTGATACCATTTGTAACGTCTTGGGCTTAGGTCCCCGGTCCGTTAGCGGAGCATTACTGGCCCTGACAACCTCTTGGGATCGAGCCCATACGGACCCGATTAACCACCCCCAAAATACTCAAGCCGGGTTGTTCGGTAGTAACCTCCTCACTTTTTATCCCACCCGGAAATTTCATGTTTCCACGATGTGGGACCTTTTTGGGGTTTTTACAGAAATACTGAACTTCGTCATTTGTTATTTTATATAGAAGTAACTGTCTGTGTTTACTTTTAAGTAATATTTAAATGCAACTAGGACGTCAGCCGAATGAACTGTTTCAACTTATTGTGAATCTGAAGAACCAATGGAATCGTACGCAGGTGTGCTCACCTGCACGTGAATTGCACGCATTGTGAGGCTCAGGCAGGAATAGGGCTCGACGCAGGTAGGCTCGGGCCACATGGATGGCCCGAGTAGCCTCGTCTCGGCTCGATCCCACCGAGCATGTAGTGTGATTTATAAGATGGCCATCGTGAGCGTATGCACAAAACACAAAACAGACAGATTTTTAGAACATTTTGTATGCAATTTATATTTAATGAAGATAGCAAGGCACAAACGACACACAAGAATCCACAACACAACAAACTCCTAAATTTTATTGATTAAAATTTTAGTCAATGAAGTGTAATCCAAAAATCAAGATAAAAAAGTCTCACTTCATCAAGTTTAGTCAAAAATTGATTTATAAGTGTTTCATAGAGAGATGACTCCTAATTAATCAATCAGGGATAAACTAATTAGGAACAAAGAGATTAATCAATACATAATGATCCTAATCAGTTAAATAAGAAATTTAGGGATTCAATTACTTGAATAGTGCATGATCTACCGATTTCTATTCAAGCAAGGAGTCAAATAAACCAATAAAAATCCCTAAAAGTGAACGCATGAAATAAGTTTTAAATTGTTCATCCAAGTATGCCAACACATAGAGAATTAAATCAGCTTTCAAACAAGATCAAAATCACTTCATTTGGATTTATAAATGAAAAGTTATTCAATGTTTAATCCGAGGGCATAATTGAAATAAAAACAATGAGTTTTTATTACAAAAAGGTCTAAAATTGGACTAATTGTAATTATCATAAACCACAACAGCTTAAGTGTAGATATCACAAGAGCAGAAAGGCCTATCTGCAATATCTTAAAAGTTCTTCTTCAGTGCTGCAATTTCTCCAAATCACATTAGCGAGGCGGGTGACTCGGCTAGGCTCGGAAGGGGAGGATCGGTCCATGTGGCAAGAGCTGGCGCGTTGGAAGTAGGCTCAAGGACCCGAGCCTTAGGGTTGAAATGATGCTTTGATCAAGCAATGTGATGCAATCCAGATTCTCAGATCTCACCCAATTTAGGAGGGTCGACGGTTGTTTCTCCTGTTCTTCCTCTCCTCCACAGGCAGCGGAGCTAGGACTGAGCTCCAGCGAGGATGCCTTACCTCTTCCTTGCTCCTCTGTTGTCACTTAAGTTTGGATGACCTTTATGAAGCTTCCGTGAAGATGGGACGACATCAGTGAAGGTGTGTTATCTTCTGGATGTCATCAACAATGGAGGAACATCAGGGACTAAGCTCCATATCGGAGTTCCTTCAAGATTTCTGGCCATTAAATCTTATGCCACCTGCAAAGTGTTAGTAGCAGAAAAGACAAACCCATGCGAATGATTTGAAGGGTTTGTGAGGCAAGATAGGGGGTTCTAATGGGGTGAAGGATGTGAACCCTATGGGTTCCATCGAAGAACTACTTGGAATGGACTGTGATGGGAACAAGCATGGAGAAGAATAACGTGTGGAAGATGGATATGAGGTGATGAGATCCAAGTGATCAAATCAAGAATATAAGGAAGCAATGGATCTTAGGAAATTAGGCAAATAGTGAATAAGAACAAAATTAAATGATAAGCTTACCTGGAAGATGAGATTTGGATCGGGGAATTGAAGATCACACATGCTTGGAATGAGACTTAGAAGCTTCATTGGTCTTTGCTCCAGGATCTGGCCAAGAAACTGAGCTCGATCAGCCGTAAAAGTGGCTGAAACACGACTGATTTGGCCAAGGATCTCACCGGACTTGTACATCCGTCGCCAAACTCAAACTCGTCCTCTCACTGTCACGGGAGGAGGGTGGGGATAGGGTACAAGTCTTGGAGTGGCAGATGATGCTTGACGATGGACAGAGGAAGTGTTCTAAGGTGGAAATGGTTCGGCGGTTGGTGAAGGAAGGTAGTGGTTTCAACCACCGCCAACCGGTGAGAGAGAGAATGAGGGGGAGTTAGGGAGCTTACGTGGATAAGGGATGAACAACGAAGAGAATGGAAGCGGAAGTTGGAGCAGAGGTTGTCGGAATCGGTTGGAGATAAATGGAGAAGTTGCTGATTCAAGAAGGGCCGCAACCCTTTGAAGCTCTAACGGCTGGAGGTTGAAGATAATTGTGGGTCATTGGAACAAGATCCAAGGGTCCACAAGCGAAGCAGATCAAGCGATGAGGAGAGGCTACGTGGGTAGCTATCACACCCTCAAATTCCGTGATCGAGAATGATCGTGCAGACACGGTAACAGATGCTCGAGAATGATCAATGAAGCTGACTTTAGGAGAAGTCTAGAGATTCGTGGGTATTATGGAGGTTATCCACGGGAGTTTATAGAATCAACCATACGTGATAAGGGAGAAGCGTGACACAAGACACTGGCTCGATAGTAGAGTGTCATGGAGCTTGTAGCAGTGTGAGTAGTGAGTACAGACAGCAATACAAGACATGACCTTGGATGCAAATAGCAGGTATATACGCGAGCACAGAAGGGCGGTATGCAATGAAGCAGTACACATCGAGGAGTATTGTGGTACGATCACATAGGTGTACGCACGAAGGCGCACGATATCTGCATCGATGCATGACGATCCACAAAGGCATGGAGCATTGAAGGTGCTGAGTATGAGCATTATTGAGCATGCTCGGTAGTACGCGTACGAGAGTAGTCTGGAGGCCACGATAAACAAAGTTATGTAGGACTTTCCCTTAGCATGTAGAACGCAAGGAAAGATTTACCGCATGAGGGTCTGGAGGTCGCGGGTTCCCTTTGGCACAATACCGAGTGTTCGGTAGCACTCGGTGAATTATGGCAAAGCTGCATCAGCAAGTGTTAGAGCATGAGTATGCTGATGAGTAGGCACTTGATGTGGCGTTAATAGTGAGAGAAGATGAAAGGACAACAAAGGAGTCAAAGATGTTGGAAGACGAAAGGTTGTTGTGGAACGCAAAGGGTTGCCACGAAACTCGAAGAATCTTGAGTCATCTTTATTATCATTATTATAAATGTAATAGTGAGTGTCCCTTGAATTTCCTTGAGTTTGTATATAAGGAGGGGCAGTGTCTCATTTGTAAGCACACAAGTGTAGATTGTCATACATCCACTCCATAGTGAGTCTCCCATTCTAATATGAGAAGAAGCCTTGTGCATGTGCTTGTGTGATTGTATAGTTTTTTTAGCGTTCTTGAGCGAGTTCTTGAGAGTGTTCTTGAGCGAACCGGAGTTCATGCTCATGCCTGTGTTGGAAGCATCGGTACGCTAGCAAGTGGGAGTACGAGAAAAGTTGGAACGCGTCGGTGACCGTTCTACTCAAAAAGGCTGGTTAACTACGGGTTAGCTAATGACCCATAGGTCAAAATCGGTAGCGGTATTTTGACCCCGTAAAAGTTGGTATCAAAGCAAAGGAGAATATCACAGAGATTGACTGGTGCCAAGAAAGCAGGCAAATGTAGGAGCGACTGTCGACACAGTTGAACGTGAGAGAAAAGGATACTTATCAGTGCAAGTATATCTTCAATCAATAGAACGAATATGGTCGGTGTCACCGAGCACGTGGCAGCACTGGAGCAAGCGATGGCAGAAGTGGAGTCCACCATTGGGACTCATTCCCACTGCATCACCATCTTGGAGGACCGTTCTTCAGAAGGATCGGGTGTTGGTGATGAGGCACAATGCTTAGGGGAGCAAATCAAGTTCTTGGAGGACAAACTGGAGGCATTCAACACGATGATTGAGGATCTATGCTATGACATCTCCCTCATCAAGAAGGCTATGGCAAGTAGTGGGATCTCCACGGAGGTGCAATAGTGCAAGGTACCTGAATCCAACCCTTTCATAGGTACGCGGAGTGCCAATGATTTGAAGAACTTCCTATGTGATATGTGAATATACTTCGAGGCGACCAAGATGAAGGAAGTCAAGAAGGTCGGGTTGGCATTGATGTACATGTCAAGCGACGTCAAGCTATCATAGAGGAGCTATGCACTAGACGAGGAGAGACCAAGGATATCCTACTGGGATGATATAGTCATGGAACTGAAGGTGTGGTTCCTGTCGAAGAATATTCTATGGGTTGCACAAGAGGATCTTCGACGCCTGAATCAAATAGGCATTGTTCGTGAATACGTGAAGCAATTCACGTCTTTGCTGTTGGACATCAAGGAGATGTCCAAGGAGGAAAACTGTTGAATTTCACGATCGAGTTGCAAAGCTGGGTGCAAGTCAAACTGCGGAGGTAGGGAGTGAAGGACCTAAATTCAGCGATCTTGGTGGAAAATGTGTTGGTCGACTATAGTGCCCAACCACCACAATGCTGAAGAGAAGGAGTTCACCAGTAAGCTAAAGGTGCAGTCAAAGTATAAGGGCAAAAACATTGCCCAAGATCCACCAATGGAGGAACGAGAGTACTCCAAGAAGAGAGAGCAACCCAAGAGCGAGGGGTGCTTCATATGTGATGGACTGCATCAGGAGCGGGAGTGCCCAACAAAGGAGAATATGAACTCTCTATGTGCGGATGAGGAGGAAGGAGAAGAAGGTGAGGTACACTTGGGAGCAATCGGTACTATACGCAAGGTATGCCTCACATCACTTTGAGTCAGAACTTTGAATTCAGTGGAGGGAGGAAACTCCACAACAAAGAGCTTTGGAGATGCCAAGGCTCAATTGAGGATACACGTGAGTGGGCAGGAGCATGATGAGCACCAACATGTGCGATGGAGACACACAATTGAAGCCGCAGATAGGAGAACATTTGCGCACAAGAAGAAGATGTAGAGCTCTAGAGGGTAATGCAGCATGGACAAGAGGCTACACGTCCATGGGAATGGAGTGGTGATGAACCACACCACTAATAATCTTTCAGGAGACAAGATACCGAAGACACTCGGAGCACATGAGGTGCTCATTCTCCAGGATATGGTTACGTCCACAAGGAACAACCGAGATCAACAACGAGCGAGCATGGAGGTGAGTACTCCACATGTGGAGCTGGAGCTGTCATATCCTAGCGATGGAGTTGTTGTATCCAGGAGGGATACATCGATAACAAGAGATGACGAGGAAGCTCCATTTCTCAGGACGAAGTCCAAGTCATGGAGGGGCATGGTTGCTCGTGAGATGAACTAGTGTAGGAAGGGAGGTGGTGCATGCTTGCACCACCCTTCCAATTAAGCGGCATCAGAAGGTGCATATCGGACGGAGGATTGTGATGGGACTCCATCTATGGGAAGAATGCTCAGTTGAGCACAACCGATTCTTCAGGTGGGGGGGCTCATCACACCCCCAAATTCTGTGATCGAGAACGATCATGCAGACACGGTAGCGGATGCTCAAGAATGATCGATGAAGCTGACTTTAGGAGAAGTCTAGAGATTCATGGGTATTTTAGAGGTTATCCACATGAGTATGGAGACTCAACCATACGTGATAAGAGAGAAGCATCACATAGGACACTAGCTTGGAAGTAGAGTGTCGTGGAGCTTGTAGCAGTGCGAGCAGCGAGTACAGACAGTAGCGCAAGACATGACAGTGGATGCATGTAGCGGGTACATACGTGAGCGCAGAAGGGCGGTATGCAATGAAGCAATACACATCGAGGAGTAATGTGGTATGATCACATATGCGTACACACGAAGGTGCATTGTATCAGTATCGATGCATGGCAATCCATAAAGGCATGGGGCGTTGCAGGTGCTGAGTACGAGCATTGTGGAGCATGCTCGGTAGTACACGTACGAGAGTGGTCTGGAGGCTACAATAAGAAAAGTTCTGGAGGACTTCCCCTTAGCATGCAGAATGCTAAGGAAGAGTTTATTGCACGAGGGTCTGGAAGCCTCAGGTTCTCTTTGGCACAAGACCGAGTGTTCAGTGGCACTCAGTGAATTATGGTAAAGCTGCATCAGCAAGCGTTGGAGCACGAGTGTGCTGATGACTGGGCGATTGATGTGACATCAACCATGCAGGAAGATGAAAGGACAACAAGGGAGTCGAAGAGAATGGAAGACGAAAGTTTGCTGTGAAACGTGAAGGGTTGCCACAGAACTCGAAGAGTCTTAAGTTGTCTTTATTGTCATTATTGTAAATATAATAATGAGTGTCACTTAGGTTGTCTCGAGTCTATAAGGAAAGGTGGTGGATCATTTGTAAACACACAAGTGTAGAGTGTCATATGTCCACACCAGAGCGAGTCTCCCCTTCTAATAAGAGAAGAAACTTTGTGGATGTACTTGTGTGATTGTGTTGTTGTTCTTGAGCATTCTTGAGTGAGTTCTTGATAGTGTTTTTGAGCGATCCAGAATTCATTCCCATGCTTGTGTTGGAACTGTCAGTACACTAGCAAGTGGGAGTACGAGAAGAGTTGGAACACTTTTGTGACCGTTGTACTCGAGAAAGTTAGTTAGGTACGGGTTAGCTAACGTCGCACAAGTCAAAGGCGATTCTTGAGTACCTGGTTCATACTTTGCAAACCATCATCAAGACTCCCTGCTTCTTGTAACTCCCGTAGACCAGGAAATCCCTCTTCAAGATTTCTTTCATTTTTGTGTGGAGATTAATTTCACTCTGTATACTTCTCCATCCCCAATAAAATTTAGAATTGGCCTTAATTCTGAATTATTCTCTACATCAGGTGCTTGCATGCAGACTGGTCGGGATATTTTCCCGATTGCAGATCGAGATCTTGATCTGGAGCTCGAGCAGTCACAATCAGATTCTAAGATGGACCTTGCAGGCAGAGGAAAGGGACCACAACTTCCTATCATTGAGCAGAACATTGAGCAAGGCACGATCCAGAATGAAGTGAATAGTCAACTCTTGGCCTCCATTCACTCAATTCAGTTGTAGTTGACTGATCAAACTTTATCCTAGGTTGAAGAGAAACACAACGAGGTGGAGGATATGAGGATTTAAATGGTGATGATGATGACAACCATTCTGTAATTGGACATCATGGAGGTGAGGGAGAGGGAAGGAGAGGTCTAACCAAGCCCACATTGAAGAAGACATACAACCATGGGGCTAGCCGAATCACTGAGTTGGATCCAAATTGCTCAAATCCACTGAACTTTTGAACTGAAACCGTAGATACTTTCTCTCCTCCCCAGTTTTGACGAGAACCCGAATGAAGAAACATACATCCATCTACAGTAGTTTGGATGCATCTACAGTACGATGCACTACCCTAACATCTCATTCGATGTAGTCAAGATGACCACTTTCCCTTTTAGCCTTCAGGGCAAAGCACTCTACTTGATCAACCACTTGGGGAAAGTGGTGACGATGTGGCAAGAGTTGAAGTCCGCATTCCTGCACAAATACTACCCACTCGGTCATCTCAATCTGATGTGCTCTAAGATTGACATCATCTGCCAGGGACCCCAAGAGTCAATCCATGAGACCTGGGATAGATTTAGTGATTTGATTGAGAAGTGCCCCCATCACCACATCCTGAAGACCATCTTGGTCCAGCACATTTTTAGGGACTTACTAAGAACAGATAATGTCTGGTTGACGGTTCCTACAGAGGTTCTCATTATAACAAGGATGAGAATGCAATATGGAAGATCTTTGAGAAGTGAAGGATTATGGAAGAATCCTCAAGCGCATCACGGAAGCGTGTGGATCATATCGTATACGATCGAGAGCGACTAGTCGCATTAGTTGCTCGATGTAGTAGAATTTTAAAATTTTTAAATTGATGAAACCACGATCCAAGAACACTTCTTAGATCATTTCATCTAACCACATAATTGGTAAAGGAATACATCTTGTAACATTGTTGCGATCAAGCCTCTAAGAGAAGAGACCTCATGTCTCAAGTCTGATCTGTCGGTGGAGACACTTGCGAGCGCAGGAATGAATCGTGTACTTCTTGCCATCCAAGTCGATGATCCAAGCAATAGATCGCATGATCTCGTCTCACGAGATCGAGCGCCTTCTTCATGTACGATATGCATCAAAGAAGATGGAGATCAAAGAGTCATAGAAGCGGCAGCACAACGACGAAGCATCAATGAAGAGAATCTTCTCTCTATGAGAAGAGTGGACGACCACTCTTGTAGAGAGAGAGGAGTTGGTGAGAGAGTGAGATATTATTGTAATTGTGTAATCGAAGAGCAAGGGATACCTCTTCTTTTATATGGTTTTGGGAGTCCACGGATCCCAATCCATGGTCAACACCAAATCAACGGTTGACTTTGATTTGTGTTCAATCCAACGGTCGTGATTTGTGTTGTCAAAACCAACAACAACAATTGATTTAATCTAAATTAATATATTGATAAATCAACATAATTAATTTTAAAATTAAATCATTTAATCTTGGAGATAATAGTGGAAGAGATTGATTTATCCCTTAAAAGGGGGCGGCCACCAAGCCACATGGCACAATGTGGTCATCCACCCTCTTTGACTTGAGATGAGTCAATCTCACTCCAAGTGATGAGATTACATTATCTCATGTAATTTTCAAGATTATCTCACAATGATAATCCATAGTTATCTTGTGAAGATTGCAATCATGTCATTGGAATTGTGTGAATCATATTCACTACCCAAAAAAATGTGATTATATTTTTTAATTAATCATCCAATGTGAATCCAATTCACATCAATAATTAATCAACAAATATAAATCACAATTAGTCTCTCTTTTATATATCATAAATCACATTTATAATATATATGAATAATTGGATAATACTACTCATATTATTAATATCCATAATAACTAAATCACATGTAATTATATTAGATAATCATTCTCATGCATCCAAATAATATAAATCAAACTCACATTATTCATGATAATAAAATCACATTTAATTTTTCATTTGTCAATGCTTGGATATAATTTCAACAATGGAATTATTCCTGAGCTCTTTCAAGAATAATGCACTTTCTCCGCAGATACTTGGAGATACGGACAGGGCGATTGTATTGTTCCATGTATAGTCACTTGGATATTGAGATCACATCTCAAATCCAGATCCCATATACCTCTCGTAGATGCTTTATTAAACCAAGATCGCAAATCTAATCTTCTTATTGATCTGAATCTTATTCAGATCAACGTCCAACACTTGGACCAAGATCAGATTGCTTCTCTACTGAGAGGAGTCACTAAAATGGAGACCTGTTTCATCACTCCTTCGGAATAGAAGTGTCATGGTTATACAATCATTTATGATCACATCACCCTCAAGTATTCCTAATACATGTACATCTTACATACTTGGAAGACCCATGATAAACTCGGAGATATAGATCAATTTTACATTGTCATCTTTAGGGTTTCAACATCAAGTTAATCATTCTTGGTCATTGGGAGTTGGTTTTGATCATATGCTTTCCAAAAGCACATATCATACCTACAAATTCATGTCATGCTTCCAAAGCACGACGACCATGCATGAAACTTGATCAGTCCCAATACCTCATGAGTGAGCTCATGTCTTCCGGTTCACAAGTGAACATGTATGATCCTTTTGAGAGATCGTATTACTCATATGCCCAAATATGTACACCAGTGAACCGGTATATAGACCTTGTTAGGTCATCAATCTACTAATCTGCCAAATGCACACACTCAGACATATAGCAACACATCTGCCTCCGGTCAGAGAATGTGTGCCTATATCGTGAAAGTATACAACATAGGACTTTGGTTATCTCGATTTCATTAAGTCAACCCTTTGACCTAACTAATCTGACACCTTTAAATCTCCATTCCCATGCAGAGGACCTGCATCAAGAGGTCGGTCAAATATCATCCTAATGAGAAAGATTACCATCTCCTACTCAGGCCAGAGATCATCTCTTAATAATCATTTGACGATACATGATGAGTCCTCAATCTAACTCCTTAGGTATTCATCCAAGCACCAGCCTCTATGATTCAATTATTGAATCAACAGCTATATGACTACTAAGATGGCCATGGTACATAACTCTAATTGTACAGTGTGGCCTTATAGTTCATTCATTCATTTAATAGGGAGTGGATAAATCAATAACTTTTATTCATAAATTAAACATTACAATAACATTTATTGTAGGAATGGTTAGCCTCGAGCTCACATGGCTAATAATCTTCCACTAGCCCTCAGAACCATTCAGGTACAATCTTTAAATCCATACTCAGTACAAGCTGGTCAAAAACCTTTTGTGCCAGAGGTTTGGTAATGGGATCAGCAACGTTATCGGTAGAGGCTACCTGGGTGATGATGATGTTGGTCTTCTTATTTAATACAAATGCGAATGTTAATATGCGAATGTTATCAATGTATGCATGAATGATAATATGCAATTTTTGTGGAAATATGCTCCTAATTACTTAGGAACAAGGCTCTATTTTCAACTTTAAGAGTGATGGATCACATATTCATCAGTCACCACACTTTTGAATCTCCCGAATGATGTGGTATTTCCTTTCCACGTGCTTGCTCTTCTGATGCCATATGGGTTCCTTTGCCTGGATAATAGCTCGTATTTTATTGCAGAGCAATGAGATGGGAATATCACAGGAAACTACTCCAAGTTCCAGGATGAACTTGTGCAACCACACTGCCTCCTTTTCAGCATCCAATGCGGTAATGTATTCGACTTCTGTTGTTGAATCTGTTGTAGTGTTCTGCTTCTTGCTTCTCCAGCTCACATCACCACCGTTCAACAAGAACACAAACCCTGATGTCGACTTTCGATCATCAATATCCGACTGGAAGTCTGAATCTATATATCCCAAGACTTGGAGATCACCATCTCCATAGACCAAGATGTGATCTTGCGTCCGTTTTAGATACTTGAAGATGTTCTTTATTGCATTCCAGTGTTGTTCTCCATATCAGGATTGGTAACGACTTACCACTCCTACTGCATGGTAGATATATAGCCTAGTACACATCACAGCATACATTAAGCTTCCTACAACTGATATATAGGGGCATCCAGCCATGGCCTTCTTTTCCTCAACACTTTGAGGAGCCATCCCTTTAGATATGTGGATACCATATCTTAAGGGGAGGAAACCTTTCTTGGAACTATCCATACGGAAATGTTCAAGAATTTTCTTAATGTACCCATGTTGTGATAATCCCTATATCCTCTTCTCTTGGTTTCTGAATAGCTTCAAACCCAAGATGCAAGAGGCTTCTCCAAGATCTTTCATCTCAAAGGTATGGGATAGCCAAATTTTAGCACTGGTCATCATCCTTGTATCATTCTCAATGATAAGGATGTCATCTATGTAAAGCATGATGAACCCAATGGCGCTCCCATTAAGCTTCTTGTACACACATGGTTCATCAGGATTCTGCATAAAATCATAACTCTTTATGGTTTTGTCAAATCTGATGTTCCAGCTATGAGAAGCTTGTTTGAGCCTACAGATGGATTTTTTCAGCTTGCATACTTTACCCTCCTCGGTTATGAAGCCCTGGGGCTGCTCCATATAGATATCTATCCATTGAGGAAAGTCATCTTGACGTTCATCTGCCAGATGTCATAGTCAAGAGATGCAGCTATATATAGCAGTCTCCTGACGGAATTAAGCATAGCCATAGGAGAGAATGTCTCATCGTAGTCGATGCCTTCTCTCTACATGTAGCCTTTGGCCATGAGTTGTGCCTTGAAAGTCTCTACTTTCCCATCATGTCCCCTTTTTTCTCTTGAAGATCCATTTACACCCAATGGATTTTACCCCTTCAGGTGGATCCTCTAGGGTCCACACCATTCTTATGCATGGAGTCAATTTCTGACTTCATTGCTAGCATCCATCTATCTGATTCATGATCCGTGACTGCTTCATCAAATGAAGTAGGATCATAGTCAGCCTCACCTGACACATGGAATCCATACCTTTTAGGTGGTGTAACCATCCTCGAACTTCTTCGAAGAGGTATGGGTGTTTCATCTTTATTTATCTCTTCAGTTTTTGATTCAGGTTGCTTAGAATCCTCAGGAGACTTAATGAGTCCTTTTACTTGATGTTTGTCTTAACCTTTAAGGAAGTCATCCTTCAGAAATTTCACATATCTAGAGACGAAGACCTTTTGGGTCTCAGTGTCATAAAGCTGGTATCCAATACCATATTTAACATACCCAATGAAGTAACACTCATGAGAGCGAGATTCTAGCTTGCTTGCATCCGCGTTCTTTGCATGGACACGTAACCCCAAATCCTTAAATGATTAACACTAGGTTTGGTTCCATACCATAGCTCATGAGGAGTCCTAGGTTTAGATTTTTTAGGAATCTTATTTAGGATATATATTGCAGTCTCTACCACATATCCCCAGAAACTAAGTGGTAAATATGCTTTTCTCATCATTGAACAGACCATATCCATGATAGTCCTGTTGCGTCTTTCAGCAACACCATTAAGTTGGGGGGTTCCAGAAGGAGTGAGATTGGAGACAATTCCATTCTCGTTAAGGTAGTCCTTGAATTCATCTGAGAGGTACTCGCCATCTCGGTCAGATCGGATCTGTTTATTCTTCCTATCGGTTTGATTCTCAACCAAAGCCTTGAACTCTTGGAACTTTTCAAAGGTTTTAGATTTGTGACGCAGTAGGAAAATAAAATTGTATTGTGAATGGTCATCAACAAATGTCAAATAATATCGATATCCATTTCAAGTCGCGATACTGAAGGGACCACATACATAGGTATGTATTAGGTCAAGAATACCCTCGCATCGTGTAACCTTGTTACGGAAAGGCATCCTAGTCATTTTGCCTCGAATAAAATGTTCGTAGGTAGGCAAAGATTGAACCTGTAGAAAATCTAAGGGTTCATCATTTATCGATCTATTGATCTTATCAATAGATAAATGACCAAGCCTTTGATGCCAAATCATGTTTGAATGATTTCCATTTTCTCTGGATCTTTTAAGGTTTTTGTTAGTGGTAGTAACATTCATGACATGTTCATCAATGCACAATTCATAGAGTCAAGCAGAAGTCAAGATACCATCTGCAATATATTTATCATAATGACTTATGACTAGTTTATTACAGAAAAGGAATGAATATCCACTTCTAACAAGCTTAGATACAGATATTAAATTCCTTTTGACTTCAGGTATATAAAGACACTCTTTAAGTACCAGGACTCTTCCACTAGAAAATGATGGTCGGCAGATCCCGACGGTGACTGCTGCAACACTTGTATCAGATCCCCTCTGAATGACTATCTCCCCTTCTTCGAGACTCTTAGCTTCGTTAAATAGATGCAACAAATTACATACATGAACAAAGCACCAGAATCAACAACCCAACTTCCTTCTCATCCAATAAGAAAATTAGTTTCAATGATGAAAGTAGATTTCATACCTGCAGGGTCTTTACCTTTGTCAACCGACTTCAGTAATCCGTATAGTTACATTTCCAGTGCCTCGGCTTCTTGCAATGGTGACAAACATTTATTTTCTTCGATGTTATCATTATGGATGCATTGGAAGATGAGCCAACGCCTTGATTCTTCTTCTTTCTCTTCTGGGTCGGCCTTTCCGAGAACCATGCGTCCGATCACACTTTCCTTTGACTTGTACTACCATTACACTAGTAGAGGGGTCATCCTTCTTCATTACGTTTTCAACAGACTTTAATGCAGTCAATAACCCAGCGTTAGTAAAGTCAACATTGCTCAACATGATCACAAAGTTGTTGAAAGACTTAGGGAGCGATAGTAGAATGAAATCAGCCCGCATGTCTGAATCCACGAAGGCTCCCAGGGTTTCTAGTTCAGAGAGGTACCTAAACATCTTGAGTACATGTTCTCTGAAAAAAGTCTCCTCCTGCATCTTGCAGCAAATAAGCTCTTTCATTACATTATAACGTTGTTTGCGATTTACATCAATGAACATTTCATTTAGATTCAGCATGATCTCTTGACAAGTGTTCATCTCCACATGATGCTTCTGAAGCACATTGGATAATGAACCAAGAATGTAACGTCTCACCAAATTTTGATCTTCATCGTATTTTTCATTATATGAGATTTTTCCGGAGTCCATGGGTATGTGTACTTATCCTTTGTTAGCACATAAGAGATGTGCTCAACAGAGAGGACAAGATCCAAATTTTGGATCCAATCTGAATAATTTGGCTCAGTCAATTGATTGACATCCAGGAGCCTGCTAAGTAGGTTCATGGACTTCGTTTTCTGAAATTAAAAATGCACTATATTAGAACATATAATTAATTATATATTCAATTTAAAATATTTGATTAAGTAATTTTTAATCAAATTAGTCTTGCCTTTTCAAATTTAAAAGTTCATTCCCTTAATCACTTTCAAATCAATAAATATACTTATCGCTATATCTCTAGCAAGAACTAGGATTTCATCTTTACCTTTGTCATATCCCAATAATATGAGAACATGTAACTTGGATAAAGTGAAGCGGGAACAATTCCGCCTTACAAGTCCAACTTGCATTTCCCAATTCGGTATTTAACACCCGGGCCCACCACTCCTAAGGTGATGTTGACCCGTCGATAATTGAACCAACTATCAACAGGCTGAAAAGTCACTATATGCAATCCAATATCGCCTCATTAATATGATGACCCGATATTGGGGTTAGTACGTATACGGTCTTACTCTTTCAAGAAGCAAAGAGCCCGATCCAAATACGCTTGTATGTAGGAGCTGTCGCTTCGGACAGGTGTCTCCTACATACAATCTCTAGTGACAGAACTCTTCGCCTTGACGGGAAACCATGGATGGCACTTATATGATCTTCCGCTTCTTATTAGAATTTTTATTAATTATCATGAATCACATTCACATAATTAATTCTTCCAAGGGAGATATGCATCTATTCATAATAATTTGTTTTAATTGGATACAATCAACTTAATCATATTGAATTAATTATCAATCTAATTCAATCAAAAAGCTTGATTGTTACTTGAAAGGATGGTATTATCTCAAAGTACATATTATTTAAATTTTAATAATTAGAAAATGCATCATGATTTCTCCAGCATTATCCAATCCTACCCACGGTCATGGACAGTACCGACGGGAGTGAGACAGACCAAACATGGTGTAACCTGCTACCCCAACGGTCCCCGACTAGATACCATATCCACTTCATGAAAGCATAATACCAAATACATCACTTTGTACTTGAGATGATAATTTGTTTTTCAATCGAAGTTATACCGTATAGTAATAATCAAAACTATTTTCATTATAAGAAAATTTTCTAAACAAATTCTCAGTCATATTCAAGAAAGTTTGTATGTTGGAAGATGATTATGTAACCAATTTCTGATCAAGATCATATCTAATCAAATATTGGTTAAAGAAATGTCATTTAAGGAAATAATTTCACTAAATATTTCTAAAATATGTATCCATAATTATTCCAAGAAATTAACCATTAATTTCACTAATTTCTCAAATGACAATCACAAGGTTCTTGATTAGGATTGTAATTTCCAACAATGGCCCTCATTCATTAAAATTATTATATCTCAATCAATTTAAATCCAAATTAAGTAAAGTAAGTTTCCAAAGTTTTATAATTTAATTTAAAACAGTAACCAAGTGATTAGAACACATTTACAGGAATTTTAAAATAGTAATTAACTTTTTCATTACGTCAAAACCGTCATCTCCAAAAAGGTGGATATATGCTTATTAAAACGATCATAACTTGAGTTATCGGATTCCAAATCACGCAAACTCGAATCCCATGATTTTTCTTAATTAATGTGGAACATTATTGAGTGATAATTTCATATTTAAATATTTTAAACAGGGATGAAAAACAATCACAATGAGAGATGCGAAAATGAAATGCGATAAAACTTTTGCAAGCCCTAACGACCACAAGTCTTCTTAGATTTATGGATCGTATCCAAAACCTCTAACCTGGCTCTGATACCACTTGAAGGATTATGGAAGAATCCTCAAGCACACCACAGTAGCGTGTGGATCATATCATATACGATCGAGAGCATGCAGCGGAATTTTAAAATTTTTAAATTGATGAAACCACATGATCCAAGAACACTTCTTGGATCGTTTCATCTAAGCACATAACTGGTAAAGGAATGTCTCTTGTACAGTGGTTGCTATCAAGCCTCTAAGAGAAGAGACCTCCTGTCTCAAGTCAAATCCGTCGGAGGAGACGCTTGCAAGCACGAGGATGAATCACGTACTTCTCGCAATCCAATTAGATGATCCAAGCAGTGGATCTCTTGATCTCATCTCACAAGATCGAACATCTTCTTCACGCACGAGATGTAACAAAGAAGATGGAGATCGAAGAGTCGTCAAAGCGGCAGCACAACGGCGAAGCATCGACGAAGAGAGTCTTCCCTCTATGAGAAGAGTGGACAGCCACTCTTGTAGAGAGAGAGGAGTTGGCGTAAGAGAGAGAGAGAGAGATGTTGTCGTAATTGTGTAATTAAAGAGCAAGGGATGCCTATTCTTTTATAGGGTTTTGGGAGTTTATAGATCATAATCAATGATTAACACCAAATCAACGGTTGAGGTTGATTTGTATTCAATCCAACGGCCATGATTTGTGTTGTGAAAACTAACAACAACAATTGATTTAGTCTAAATTAATATATTGATAAATCAACATAATTAATTTCAAAATTAAATCATCTAATCTTAGAGATAAAGGTGGAAGAGATTGACTTATCCCTTAAAAGGGGGGGCGACCACCAAGCCACATGGCGCAATGTGGTTGTCCACCCTCTTTGACTTGGGATGAGTCAATCTCATACAAGTGATGAGATTACATTATCTTATGCAATTTCCAAGATTATCTCTCAATGATAATCCACAATTATCTTGTGAAGATTGCAATCATGCCATTGGAATTGTGTCAATCATATTCACAACCTAAAACAAAATGTAACTATATTTTTTAATTAATCATCCAATGTGAATCCAATTCACATCAATAATTATCAACAAATATAAATCACAATTACTCTCTCTTTTATATATCATAAACCACATTTATAATATATATGAATAATTGGATATATTATCCACATCATTCATATCATAATAATTAAATCACATTTAATTATATTAGAATCATTCTCATGCATCCAAATAATATGAATCAAATTAACATTATTCATGATAATTAAATCACATTTAATTATCCATTTCTCAATTCATGGATATAATTTCAACAATGGAATTATTCCTGGTCCGTGAATACTTGGAAATAAGGACAGGGTGATTGTATTGTTCCATGTATAGTGACTTGGATATTGAGATCACATCTCAAATTCAGATCTCATGGACCTCTCATAGATGCCTGATTAAACCAAGACCACAATCTAATATTCTTATTGCATCAGAATCTTATTCAGATCAACGTCCAACACTTGGACCAAGATCAGGTTGCTTCTCTGCTGAAAGGAGTCATTAAATTCCACGCATGTTTCATCGCTCCCTCGGAATGGAAGTGGCATGGTTATACAGTCGTTTATGATCACATCATCCTCAGGTATTCCTAATACTTTTACATCCTGCATACTTGGAAGACCTATGATAAACCTGAAGATATAGATCAATTTACACTATCATCTTTAGGGTTTCATCATCAAGTTTCTCGATCTTGGTCATTGGGAGTTGGTTTTAATCATATTCCTTCCAAAAGCACATATCATACCTACAAATTCATGACATGATTCCAAAGCATGATGACCATGCATGGAATTTGATCGGTACCAATACCTCATGAGTGAGCTCATGTCTTCTGGTTCACAAGCGAACCTGTATGATCCCTTTGAGAGATTGTATTACTCATATACCCTCGTATGTACACAAGCGCATCGATATATAGACCTTGGTTAGGTCATCAACTATTGGTCTACCAAATGCACACACTCAGACATATAGCAACACATCTATCTTCGATCAGAAGATGCATGCCTATATCGTGACAATATACAACATAGGACTTTTGTTATCTTGATCACGTTAAGTCAACCCTTTGACCTAACTAATCTGACACCTCTGAATCTCTATTCCCATGCAGAGGACCCGCATCAAAAGGTTGGTTAGATATCATCCTAATGAGAAGGATTGACATCTCCTACTCAGGTTGGAGATCATCTCTTAATAATCATTTGATGGTGCTTGATGAATCATCAATCTAACTCCTTAGATATTCATCCAAGCACCAGCCTCTATGATTCAATTATTGAATCAACAGACGTATGACTACTAAGATGGTGCATTCATTCATTTAATATCAGATAGGGAGTGAATAAATAAATAACTTGTATTGATAAATTAAACATGAAAATATCATTTATTGTAGGAATGGTTCGCCTCGATCTCACATGGCTAACAAGAAGATGGTCGAAGGAGAGGTCTTACTTTCCTCTTATCGTTCCTTCCAAGTACAGCCACAGATCCTCCACAAGAATGTCAGTATGGCATACACCCATGAAGTGGATAGATGCAAGAACTCAGATCTCAGTTTCATTGGTAGTCACCTGTCCAAAGTAGACATCATTGAGAAGCGATCACAAGATCTTGAGAAACTAGCTGTGATCAAGAAAAGAATGAAGGGTTTGGATAAGCTGGACACAATCACCAAGCAGCTGGAGCTATTGATGAATACCATCAGTGCCTGCAACTCTGTGGCAGCCACCACAGACACTCCCGCTGAGAAGAAGGAACCGATAGTTCAACACTAGCCTCAGCTGAGTCCTAGCCATCCTCGGGTTCACACATATACTACGTGCAGACGCATGAGCATCCTTTGTCGTAGTTGTAGTCACAGAATGTTGTTTATCAACTAGAGCCATAGCCCAGTACACAGATCCATGTTACCCACTGCCACCATTCCTTCAGGAGGTGAATGGCATTTGGAGTAATGATCAGCAGTTGACATGTCCTCGGGGACAGCCTTAGGGTCAAAACATAGCCATCCGACCATATCACCGTCAACAGGGAGGTAGGAACTGTTGGACATGTGAGCCCATGGCGAGCCATTATGCAATAAATGTTATTGCGAATATCATTCCCTGATCTGAAATGAAGAATAAATAATTTGCATAATAGGTCCCTCTATACAATTAGGGTTATGTACCATGGCTATCTTAATGATCATACAACTGTTGATTCAATAATTGAATCATAGAGGCTGGTGCTTGGATGAATATCTAAAGGGTTAGATTGAGGACTCATCAAGCACCGTCAAATGATTGTTAAGATGTGATCTCCAACCTGAGTAGGAGATGGCAATCCTTTCTCACATAGGTTGATATCTGACCGACCTCTTGATGCAGGTCCTCCGCATAGGAATAGAGATTCGGAGGTGTCAGATTAGTTAGGTCAATGGGTTGACTTAACGAGATCGAGATAACCTAAGTCCTATGTTGAATACTGTCACAGCATAGGCACGCATCCTCTGACCGGAGACAGATGTGTTACTATATGTCTGAGTGTGTACATTTGGCAGACCAATAGGTTGATGACCTAACCAAGGTCTATACACCGGCGCGCTGGTGTGCATGTAAGGGCATATGAGTAATACGGTCTCTCAAAGGGATCATACAGGTTCACTACTGAACCGGAAGACATGAGCTCACTCTTGAGATATTGGGAAGAATCAAATTCCGTGCACGGTCGTCTCGCTTTGGAAGCTTGACTGAATTTGTAGGTTTGATATATACTTTTGGAAAGTATATGATCAAGACCTAGGTATGATATATGCTTTTGGAAAGTATATGATCGATACCAAATCCCAATGATCAAATGAGAAACTTGGTGATCAAACCCTGAAGAAGACAGTGTAAAATAGATCTTGATCTTCGGGTTGACCATGGGTCTTCCAGTATGCAGGATGTACAGGTATTGGGAATACCTGAGGGTGATGTGATCATAAACGATTGTATATCCATGACGCTTCCATTCCGAGGGAGTGATGAAACAGGTCTGGATTTTAGTGACTCCTTCCAGTAGAGAAGCAATCTGATCTTAGTCCAAGTGTTGGACATTGATCTGAATGAGATTCAGATTCAATGAGAAGATTGGATTTGCGGTCTTGATTTAATCAAGCATCTGTGGGAGGCTCGTAAGATCTGGATTTGAGATAAGATCTCAACATCCAAGTCACTATACGTGGAATAATACAATTGCCTTGTCCTTATCTCCAAGTATCTGCGGAGAAAGCACATTATTCTTGAAAGGGTTCAAGAATAATTCATTTGATGAAATGCATATCCAAGCAAGAAGGACTTGATGATTAAATGAGATTTAATTATCAAGCATATATGAATATGATTCATATTATTATCCAAGATAATTAAATGGGATTTAATTATCAAGGATTAGAGAATGTGGATATTACTATCCATAATATTTGTGTATTATAAATATGATTTATAATATACATATATTCAAGAGAGAGAAATTTAGTAAATAACATTTGTTAATTATTAAATGTGGATTGGATTCACATTTGTTAATTAACTGGAAATGTCATTTACAAATTAGTTTGGGATGTGAATATGATTCACGTAATTTTCAATGGCATGATTGAAATATTCACAAATTAATTTAGAATTAATTTGGTGGATATTTTTTGATAATTGTTATTGCAATTTATTAAGAAATAATAAGATAAAATAAAAGGAGACAAAATAACCCCCTATAATTTAGGGTGGTTGGTTAACTCCATTTTTGTTGTCACATTATCTCTTAATTAGTTAAATTAAATTATGTTGATAATGTTGCAACATATTTTAATTTAAATTAATGTTGTTGGTTTTAACCAACAACAATCATAGCCATTGATTTTACATGGACCAAGCTTGACTGTTGGATCCATGTGTCCCATGGATTGAGATCCATTGGATCCTAAACTAATATAAAAGGAGGGCTAGGGTAGCCTTCCAAGGTACAACATCATTAAGAGTTGTGCAAGGTTACATCTCTCTCTCTCTCTCTCTCTCTCTCTCATTCTCGCCATCTCTATTTCTCCCCTCCAAAAGATGGTCGTCCATCTTGTGTAGAGAAAGGAGAGACCTTCTCGGCTTCTTCTTCGATGAGTCGAGGATCTCCTTCTTCTTTGGAGTTTCTTACTCTAAAGGAAGACGACAGATTTCGTTTGACGAAATCAGGGGAGCCATCACTTGGATCTTTATCGAGGATTGCGGGAAGGAACGTGACTCATCATCGCGCCCGCAAGTGCGTTCTTCGTGGATCAGACTTAAGACAGGAGGATCTCTACTTTGGGATCTCGTGATCACAACCACGCTTCAAGAGGTATTCCTTATACTTGGTGGTTTGATGAAACGATCCGAGAAGTGTTCTCGTGATCATGTGGTTTCATCTTTAGTTTTAAAATTTTAATTTCCGCTGCATCTAGCATCTAGTACGACTAGTTGCTCCGATTGCATACGATGCGATCGACACGCTTCCGTGATGCGCTTGAGGATTCTCAATATCCTTCAAGTGGTATCAGAGCCAGGTTGAATAAGGGTTTGGATATGATCCATAGACCTTAGACGATTTGGTTCTTGAAAGGGTTGCAAAATTTTTATTGCATTTCAATTTTCGCACCTCTGTATAATTGAATTTTTCGGCACTGTTTAAACTGTTTGAACACGAAATTTTCAATTGGTTTTTGTTCCCCGTTAATTAAGGAAACCATAAGACTTGAGTTTACTAAATTTGGACTTCATTTGCTCAAAATATGGCTTTTGAATATGACTATATTCACTGTTGCGGGAACTGCGGATTTAAACGTGATAATGAGATAATTACGGTTTTTATCCGCCTCGAAATGCGTGAATTATCACTTGGGTTCTTTAATAAATCAAATAGGCAATCTTTGGAAACTGAGTTTGCAATTTTTAGATTTAAATTGATCAAGATATGTTAATTTTAGTGATTGGGGGTCACCGCTGGAAATTGACATTTTTGATCTTGAACCTTGTGATATGTCATTCAATTATCATGATGAAAATTAATTGTTAATTTTCTGGAATAATTAGTGATAAATATTTGTGAAATATTTAAAGAGATAATTATTTCATTGAATGACACTTGCCTAAACCACAATGATGAGATATTAGATCTTGATCATTGGTTCATCAACAAACATTGATTTCATGAAAATCAAAGTTTATCCTACAATAGTTGTAGGACAACTTTTACATGAAAAACCCTCTTGCTTGAATAGGATTGGGGATTTGTTTTAGCAAATCTCCTTATAATATAATCAAAATTGTTTTGATGTATATTATATGGTATAATTTCGGTTGAAAAACCGATGAGCATCTCAAAGTACATGATGATCTATCTGGTATTATCCTTTCCCGAGGCGGATGTGGTGCCTAGTCGGAGAGCATTGGGGTCGCGGGTTGCAACGTATGTGGTCCATCCCACTCTCGTCGGTACTGGCCATGACAGCGAGTAGGGAATGTATAATACCGGAGAAAGTCAATGTGTAGTTTTCTAATTATTAAAATTCGAATAATACGTATTTTGAGAATTTACCTACTATTCAAGTAAAAGACATGTTTGTTGATGATTGGATTAATGATTAATTTAATATGATTAAATTAATTATATCCAATGAACACTCTATTTTGAATAGATGTGTATTTCCCTTGGAAGAATTAATTATGTGAATGTGATTCACAATAATTAATTATAAAATTTGAATACAAGGTGGAGGATCACATAAGTGACATCCATGGTCTCCCGTCAAGGCGAAGGATTTTCGTCGCCATGGATTGTATGTAGGAGACGCCTGTCCGAAGTGACAGCTCCTGTATGCAAGCGGATCTGGATCGGGCTCTTTGCTTCTCGAAAGAGTAAGGTCGTATGCGTAGTGACCCCAATATCGAGTCCTCATATTATTGGGGCGATATTGGATTGCGCATAGCGAGTTCTAATCCTGTTGACGGTTGGTTCAATTAATGACGGGTCAACATCATCTTAGGGGTGGTGGGCCCGGGTGTTAAAGACTGAATTGGGAATGCAAGTTGGACTTGCAATGCGGAATGAGTTCCCGCTTCTTTTTATCGGAGTCGTAAGTTCTCATATTATTGGGATGCGACAAAGATAGGAAAGGAGATCCCAGATCTTGCTAGAGATATAATGGTAAGAATATCTCTTACATTGAAAGTGATTAAGGGAATGAACTTTCAGTGTTGACAAGGCAAGACAACTTTGATATAAAAATTCCTAAATCAAAGTAAAACATGTATATATAATATATATACACTTATGAAAATTTCTTATTTCAGATAATCCTTCATTAAACCCACTCAATGTTATACTCAATGATAACCAGTAAAATATCTTGGATTGGACTCATGATCCAGATATTATACTTGCAATTGGACACATAATGTATGTGGTTACAATGTGCAAGTTTCCTCAACCTAATGAGGATTGACAATTAAATAAGACAATAAGACATCACCTTAGGGTTTGTATGTCTCTATGTTCTTGATCTTTCATCGAGTGTACTTTAGAAGTGACATGTCGATGGTGATCGTAATTGTCGAATAATCCTTAGAAAATCAAAGAAGATATTTTGGCATACATATGTGCTCTAGACATTTAATCATGAATGACATGGTTCTCTGCATTATGCAGAATGGTGGCTCGAAAGTGATGATGTATTCAAAATGTTTGAATACCTACCTGAACCTAAGTCTCTAAGAGTTAAGATGTATGTAGATATGATGAGTGTCATCATTCTATTGTCTATACTCTAGTCATTCATGAAGCTTCATAATATTTATATTGTATGAATTAAATGAAGCATGTATAAATGTTGAAGTTCTCTTATATTGAAATCTTTTGAGTTCAACATAAGAGATTCTTTGTCTTAAACAATGGTTGTTTATTGATGAAGAGAGCACAGTGGAAGCATGGGTCGGACCCGAGTAAGAAGGAAAGTCAAAGAGTTGACCTACTTCTGTGACTTCCATATCACATCCAAAGAGTTGGATGAATGCCAATGCTGCAATAAGTTGATGTGTTGATAGTATGACTATCAAGTCTGTCTAAAATCCTTAGTGAAGGACTCAGATAGAGCATCAGAATAATCTACATATAATCATTGACTCTGACTTTCTTATTTCATAAGATAAAGTCTGACAATTGTATCTCAATCTTTTAATGACATTTGCAATTGGTTGCATATATATGTTAGAAGATTAGAAATTTGATCTTAAGATTTAATAGTCATCTACATGGATATTGGTGCAATTGTTGCGACAATCTCTATTGGATAGATGGACTTCATATTCTCAGTGGGAGAGCCCTTAGTCTTAGAGAATGTCTCTATGACCTAGATATTAGAATACCCTCATTGTTTGTTTCTAAATGTTGGAAATAAACATGAATTCTGAGATAGAACTACCATAAAGAGTTATGATGGAAATATTTCAGATAGTAATCTAACATCTAGTGGACTCCACAGATTTAGAAAATTAATGAATGGTTCATTAAGATTTCTAATACTGAAAGTCAAACCTTATAAGATCAATAGGAGGATGAAGATCATTTGACAATGATCTGGCGTCAAGTCTTGGACATATGCCTTTTGATATGATCAATAGACTAGTAAGAGATGAAACTTTAGAATGTCTAAAAATTTCAAATCTTACATACTTATGAATATTGTATTTAAAGTAAAATGTCCAATACACCCTTCTCTGGGAATGGTGTTAGATGTCGAGGTATTCAAGATCTCGTACATATTGATGTATGTAGATCATATGTATCATAGTAAACATTATGGATATGTGATATCTATTGGTGATTATATATGATATGAGATTTCTTCTCTTCACCTGAGAAACCTTTGAAATGTTCAAAGATTTCACAAATTTGGTTTACAACCAAAGTTTGAAGGAAGATTAAATGAATTTGATCTAACCAAGGTAACAAGTACCTATTAGATAAAATTCAAAGAATACCTTATGGAGATGTGAATATCATTTCTATCTCAATCCTCCTAACACACCTAAACTCAATGGAGTTATAGGGAGATACAATTGGATCATGTGTGACATGATTTGATCAATGATGAATTTTAGCATAATTATCCTCTTAGTTTCCTGGTATATATGTGTAGTAGAGACTACAATATATATCCTTAATAAGGTTCCATGCATGTAAGCTGGAATCTAGCACTTGTGAGTGCTACTTCATTAGGAAAATAAAGGATGGTATTGGATACCTACTTTATGACCTTGAGATTCTTAAAAGATTTCATCTCTGAGAATGTGATTCTTAGAGGATGACTCTCTTGAGAATCAAGATGAAAATGAAGTGTAGGAACTCATTTAATCTCGAGAAGATAATGAGGCTCCTAAGATCGGAAACTAAAAGGATAATTAAAGATGAAACACTTATACCTCTTCAAATGAGTTTGAGGATGTATTCCATGTGTCAGTTAAGTCTGACAATGATCGGACTTCATGTTATGAAGTTCCTAAGGATCGTGACATGGAAAGATGGATATTAGCAATAAAGTCTAAAGTAGACTTCATATACAAATGTTGTATATGGACCCTAGAGGATCCACCTATAAGGGTTAGACCCATTAAGGTGTAAATGGATCTTCAAGAGAAAGGGAACCTGATGAGAAGGTAGAGACCTTCAAAGCTCGGTTCGTAGCCATAAGCTACACATCGGAAGAGAAGAAATTGCTTGCAATGAGACTTGCTCTTTGGTAACCATGCTTAAAATCATCAGAATATTGCTAACCTTATCTACACAACTTGACTATTGCATCTTCAAAATGTAATTCAAGATTGCATTCCTCTAAGAATACCTCTCTGAGGATATTCACATGAAGTAGCCCCAGGGCTTCATGATTGGGGAAAGTAAGGTGTGAAAGCTAAAGAAATCCATCCGTGGACTCAAATAAGCTTCTTGTAGTTGGAACATAAGATTTGATGAAATTATAATTGTTATGATTTCAAATATAATCTTGATGTACCATGTGAAGCTTAGTGGGAGTGCCATTATGTTCATCGTGCTAAATGTAGGTAATATCCTAATCATTTGGAATGATACAAGGATGATAATAAGTGTTTTTATATTCTGGCTATTCCATACCTTGAGATATGATCTCAAAGATGCCTCTTGGATCTTAGTTCTGAAGTTGTTCAGAAGAAAAGAGAAAGAGGGTATTGGGATTGTCACATTAGTCGTACACCTTGGATATGTTCCATTCTTGGAAATTCCAAGAAAGGCTTCCTTCCCTTGAGATTTGGTATTGACCTATCTAAAGGGATAGCACCTCAAAGAGTTGAGGAAGTGAATGCTAGAACTGCGTGCACTTGTGCATCAGTTACGAGAAGCTAAGTGTATGCTAGATGTGTACAAAAGCCGGATATCTGCCATGCAGTGGGAGTAGTAAACTGTTACTAATCCTACTATGGAGAAAGAACACTTGATTGCAGTAATAACGATATCTTCAAAGATGACAAGGCTTTAGAGATAGTGATCTCAAAGTCATATCTTCAAAAGCTTAAGACTTTATAGATAAAGATCTAAAAGCTCTTAACTGTGGATACCTTAAGAGATAGTGATCTCCAGGAATAAGGGTATTCTGATAAGGATTATGGAATTACTGGTTATAATAATTATTGAGCAATAGTGTCAAGGACACTATAACTGCTTTGACTAGATTGAGTATTGGTTGCATAAGATGCAACATTCGCATTGGATGCGAGCACTGTTACCTAGGGATATGCAGGTGCCGTAAAAGGACTTGGCATAGTCTTTTGGGAACAGAGTGACTGATCAGCTTACCTAGCTATTTCTAAATAGCCTATGATTGTCACATGAGTGTGAGTTTAAATGATTAGCCCGTTAATGGCTCTTTGGGCTAGTGGGAGATTGTTGGACATGTGAGCCCATGGCGAGCCATTATGCAATAAATGTTGTTGCGGATATCATTCCCTGATCTGAAATGAAGAATAAATAATTTGCATAATAGGTCCCTCTGTACAATTAGGGTTATGTACCATGGCTATCTTAATGATCATACAACTGTTGATTCAATAATTGAATCATAGAGGCTGGTGCTTGGATGAATATCTAAAGGGTTAGATTGAGGACTCATCAAGCACCGTCAAATGATTGTTAAGATGTGATCTCTAGCCTGAGTAGGAGATGGCAATCCTTTCTCACATAGGTTGATATCTGACCGACCTCTTGATGCAGGTCCTCTGCATAGGAATAGAGATTCGGAGGTGTCAGATTAGTTAGGTCAATGGGTTGACTTAACGAGATCGAGATAACCTAAGTCCTATGTTGAATACTGTCACATCATAGGCACGCATCCTCTGACCGGAGACAGATGTGTTACTATATGTCTGAGTGTGTACATTTGGCAGACCAATAGGTTGATGACCTAACCAAGGTCTATACACCGGCGCGCTGGTGTGCATGTAAGGGCATATGAGTAATACGATCTCTCAAAGGGATCATACAGGTTCACTACTGAACCGGAAGACATGAGCTCACTCATGAGATATTGGGAAGAATCAAATTCCGTGCACGATCGTCTCGCTTTGGAAGCTTGACTGAATTTGTAGGTTTGATATATACTTTTGGAAAGTATATGATCAAGACCTAGGTATGATATATGCTTTTGGAAAGTATATGATCGATACCAAATCCCAATGATCAAATGAGAAACTTGGTGATCAAACCCTGAAGAAGACAGTGTAAAATAGATCTTGATCTTTGGGTTGACCATGGGTCTTCCAGTATGCAGGATGTACAGGTATTGGGAATACCTGAGGGTGATGTGATCATAAACGATTGTATATCCATGACGCTTCCATTCCGAGGGAGTGATGAAACAGGTCTGGATTTTAGTGACTCCTTCCAGTAGAGAAGCAATCTGATCTTAGTCCAAGTGTTGGACATTGATCTGAATGAGATTCAGATTCAATGAGAAGATTGGATTTGCGGTCTTGATTTAATCAAGCATCTGTGGGAGGCTCGTAAGATCTGGATTTGAGATAAGATCTCAACATCCAAGTCACTATACGTGGAATAATACAATCGCCCCCTTATCTCCAAGTATCTGCGGAAAAAGCACATTATTCTTGAAAGGGTTCAAGAATAATTCATTTGATGAAATGCATATCCAAGCAAGAAGGACTTGATGATTAAATGAGATTTAATTATCAAGCATAATATGAATATGATTCATATTATTATCCAAGATAATTAAATGGGATTTAATTATCAAGGATTAGAGAATGTGGATATTACTATCCATAATATTTGTGTATTATAAATATGATTTATAATATACATATATTCAAGAGAGAGAAATTTAGTAAATAACATTTGTTAATTATTAAATGTGGATTGGATTCACATTTGTTAATTAACTGGAAATGTCATTTACAAATTAGTTTGGGATGTGAATATGATTCACGTAATTTTCAATGGCATGATTGAAATATTCACAAATTAATTTAGAATTAATTTGGTGGATATTTTTTGATAATTGTTATTGCAATTTATTAAGAAATAATAAGATAAAATAAAAGGAGACAAAATAACCCCCTATAATTTAGGGTGGTTGGTTGACTCCCTTTTTGTTGTCACATTATTTCTTAATTAGTTAAATTAAATTATGTTGATAATGTTGCAACATATTTTAATTTAAATTAATATTGTTGGTTTTAACCAACAACAATCATAGCCATTGATTTTACATGGACCAAGCCTGACTGTTGGATCCATGTGTCCCATGGATTGAGATCCATTGGATCCTAAACTAATATAAAATGAGGGCTAGGGTAGCCTTCCAAGGTACAACATCATTAAGAGTTGTGCAAGGTTACATCTCTCTCTCTCTCATTCTCGCCCTCTCTATTTCTCTCCTCCAAAAGATGGTCGTCCATCTTGTGTAGAGAAAGGAGAGACCTTCTCGGCTTCTTCTTCGACGACTCGAGGATCTCCTTCTTCTTTGGAGTTTCTTACTCTAAAGGAAGACGATGGATTTCGTTTGACGAAATCAGGGGAGCCATCACTTGGATCTTCATCGAGGATTGCGGGAAGGAACGTGACTCATCATCGCGCCCGCAAGTGCGTTCTTCGTGGATCGGACTTAAGACAGGAGGATCTCTACTTTGGGATCTCGCGATCACAACCACGCTTCAAGAGGTATTCCTTATACTTGGTGGTTTGATGAAACGATCCGAGAAGTGTTCTCGTGATCATGTGGTTTCATCTTTAGTTTTAAAATTTTAATTTCCGATGCATCTAGCATCTAGTACGACTAGCTGCTCCGATTGGATACGATGCGATCGACACGCTTCCGTGATGCGCTTGAGGATTCTCAATATCCTTCAAGAACTTCCAACATAGCCAACCACATCACCAGCAGTCTTCGTAGCATGGATACACTTGGAGGCGAATTTATCAACAGCCCGGGTATAGACGGTACTATCAGTAAAAACTGGCTACTCATTTTTAGCACCAGTATTCCTCTCCTCGGTACAACACTACCCCTCTCTTCCTCCTCCTCGAAATTCTCAGTGTTACCAACAACAGCCTCCCACATACCAGCACAGTTAGATACCACACCAGGTCGAATCATCCATGTTCACGTCGGTCAACTTGACCATTGATTGTTTGTCCCAGCACATCAAGAACATGGCTGATATGATCTAGAAGATAGATGACCTGACAGCCACCAAAACTATCATTCCAGCCCAAGTCGAAGCCAATCCAAACAACTTTCATCGCAAAGAGAAGGTAGTCTACACTGCCCCAACCGATTCATGTGAAAATAATATTACTTTATCTAATGTTGTAACTCTCAGGAGTGTTAGCACACTACAGGAGACTGCAACAGTGAAGGGGAAGCAGAAAGCATATGATGGTGAGTCCTCGGCCATGCCAGCAGAAAGGGCCAAATAACTTTTTAAAGATGTAGCACCAGCCAAAAAATTCAAAAATGAATAAAATAAGAAAAACACAAAAAGAAAGCAACAATCATGGAGAAGTCATTCCAGCAATGGAGGTGCAAGAAGTAATAGCCAAACCAGAGACAATCGATGGAGATGAGCCTACTGTCCATTTTAGTTCACAAGATGTAGATGAAGCCAAGATATATAAAGACTAGAGACTAGATTGAGACAATGCTTCAAATGAGGGGTCTACTGGAGCAATTTTTTCAAGACTTCAAAATATGGACAAACCAAAAGACTATATATCCATCGGGGCACAAACAAGGACTTAGAGAAATGCAAAGCCAAAGAAAATCAAAAAGAAGCATGTACCAGAAATTCCACAAAAGTATGGAGCTTTCAGAAAAAACCTACTTCTTGGTGAAGACTCATTTACACTGGTTGGGCATCACAAGGGAATGAAGACTACATTGGTCCATTCCCACTTTTTTCCCATTCTTCTAGCTTCTCTCTCTGGCAGTTGTGAAACTAACAACAAACGACCTTAGAAGAAAATATCTGTCTCCACGAGGACGAAATCCCAGGGGAGCAGACTCTTTGATAGTTCGGTACTTTGTCTAGGAAGAGCTGAAAATTTCACACACATGGATCTATCATTTCAAGGTTGAGAGAGTAGGCGACTGAGAGAATGGTTTCGACCAGACTGTGGATTGAAATAGATAATATGATTATGGAATCTAAGGGTTGTTGTGTTACATTTTCTAACCTTGATATGGCCGAACAAACCAAGAATCCAAAGGTCTTAATTGAACTCCAAATTTTAATTTTAATAATAAAGTTCAAGAGTCAAAAATCATTATTACAAATGCTTTCTTTTTTCTTTTATGTATTTTCTTTTTCTGCACTTATAGGCATAAGTGTTTGCTAGGGACTAGAAAAGGCAAGTATAGGAGGTGATAAATTTCCATTTCATCACCTTTATTCTTTCATTTTGGCCTTAAATCTCTAGTTAAATACATGAATATAACATCAAATTGTATAAATAACAGTTTCTTGATCTATAAATAGCACATAAAATACAATATTTAAAGCTAAAATAAAAGAATAAAGAAAAGAAAATAAAAGAAAAAGAAGGAAGTGTCGAAGACATTGAGTGATCCTAAACCCCGAGACTCAGTCATGATTACTTGGTCGACAAGGAATAAAGTAGGGGCAGATAAGGGAAAAAACCATACAAAAATCCTAGTTTTTATTCCCCAAAAAATATATTTTAGGATCCATTTTATTCTTTACTATTTATACCTCAAATCAATAAATTTTGAACATAAAACTTTTACTTAAAATACCAAGAAAAATATAATTTATTTCACTCAAAAATAATGCACAGTGTGCCCGAGACACACGGAATAAAAGCCACAGAGAAAACTTTATAGACATGTATCTTTTCCATACAAGCTCAAAAATCTCAAACTCACCTTTATTTTTCATAAAATTTAATTATCTATTGAATGAAGGTAGTTTCATTCAATCTGGAGTTAAGATACATGTATAAAAATTAATATATCTATGCTTTATATTTTGTGCATTCTTATCTTTTAATAAATTTGTAAAAATTATTTAAAATACATGTACATAATAAAATTAGAATAAAACTATTAAAATATTTCAAGATATAATATATAGGTAAAATATACCTATAAGAACCTATATAATAAATATACCTATAAGAATCTATATAGTAAATATACATGTAAGTACATAATTAAACTCGAAAAATACAATAAAAATATTTAAATATATATTTATATTACTTATAAATATATAAATTATGTTTATAAAATAATAAAATTTAAAATACAAAATAAAATAAAATACATTATATATAGGTAAATGTGCATATATTTGTATGTATAAAAATTAACATCTAATAAATTAACTTTTAAAATAAATTAAAATCACCATAACTACATGAATAATAAATATTTTCCATATTTTAATAAAACAATAATAAAATCATTTGTTATTTTAAATCAAATTAATAAGGAAACTTCTCCTTATTTTGTCTCTTTTTGGGCTGACATGGACTAATGACGAGTGGGTCTGAGTTGACCTTGGTCAACTCCCTGCCCCTCATAAGTATGGTCCTATCAGTTCTGACCACCTTGATTTCTCCCATTTTTCATGACCAAGGATTTCACACTTTTAGCTTGATTCATCTTTGACTTTTATTCCACAATCGTTGTTCTTTCATGCACCCATAAGTCCTCGATCGATGGATCAATGCATCGGTCTGAAAACCTTGCACAAGAATCGTCTGTACATATACCTATAGCCGACCTCCATTGAATTTTGATCCAACTCTACCCTTAAAATTCTCAATCTCCCTCGTGCTAGAACTTACTGGTGACAGCAACAACCTCAACAAATCTTTTGGCATGGAGGAAGAGTTTCGGAGGCGACGATCCGAGCTTGTCGGAGTAGCTAGGCGGAGCTTCACCTTGGCTCCATGTTTACAGGTAGAGGCCTAGTTTTCTCGTTCTTTCTTTTCCAAGCATTAACAATAGCATAGTTTAGGTTTTTATTTTGCTTAATTTCATCTTGTTTTTCATAAAATCTGAGTTCGTAGTTCGCCGGAGCTTCTGTTCCAGCTAGTGTTTCTCGCCGTCTCGCCCTCTGTTCCGACCTGTTCATCGCTGCATCTCCGTCCCCTTCGCATTCTCTACATCTCATGTACCTTCATTCACTCTGATCGATCCACGATCAGAAGACCAGATCTCCACCTCCATTGCCTTAACTGGAGATCTCGTCCGACTCATTCCACATCATTTCTGGATCCTCGCTTTTCTTGTAGGAAACTAACCTTGCAAGTTTTGGAGCTGGAAGACCCTGCTTGGGTCGATTTTTGTTGAATCGAAGGCATTTCTAGAGCTCTAGATTCTCAAGCTCTCCAGGACCCCATCGATGGGTCCTAGGCTCTTCACAGCTCCCCAACTGACATGGAGGACTTTCAACGACATTTTACGCCACTTGGGAGCATCTCCGGTAGTCAGGTTTGACCTATAGCTCGGATTGAAGCTCAGCCTGCAGGGAGCTCTTCCCTATTCTTCTAGGGGTTCTCCCAACTGTCCGATCAAGATATGCCTCCAGTTTGAAGGATGGTTATTGGATTAGAGTGGATCTAATCCAGCCCATCCAAGGAGAAGCGGTATCAACCGTCACCAAGGCGACGACTCGTGGTAAGTGATAATATCAGAGTCGTTGGTTTGCACCTTAGGGGTAATCTTGCAAACCATGCCACTGATTTTTTTTGTTTTTAGTCCTAAAACTTTCATTTATAGTTCATATATTTTTGAAATATTTGCATAAAAATATGTGTCTTATTTTATTTGCATTCAAGCTAGTCTATATCACCTCGTGTGCACATACATGTGAGGGTATGGGATATTTTTCAAGGACCCCCCTACGAATTCATGTTTTTATTTAGTTCACGGATTTTGTATTCCCATGTTATATTTTGGGGAAAATTGCAAGTAGGCTCTGTAACTTTTTGTATATTCCAAATGTACCCCGACCAACATGTTATTTATTGAATATTCAGAGATTTTAGCATGTATGCCCTTGGAATTTTGTAAAGTTTTCTTGAGAACATCGTATATTTATTTAAAATGCGTTTAGGTCCTTGTTAGAATAAGTAATTTTATTTTTATATTTGCATTATTAAAAATAGCATTTTGCTTCGAAAAAACTTAGGAAAACTATTTTAAGTGCATGGGACTATATTAAATCACATTTATTTTTCATGATGAAACTAAAGTACTTTATATTTTAAAAATTCAAAAATAGTGTATTTTTCTCTTGTTTACATTTAAAAATACATAAAAAATTAAAAATGTTTTTAAACATCCAAAAAATATTGTATTTTCCAACTCCAGATCAAAAATCACTAAAATTTACAAAAGAAAACACTAAAAATTTAAAAACCCCAAAAATTTAATAAAAACTTTAAAAATATTTAAAATCCAAAAAATATTAGTTTATATTTCTGAATATTATCTATATTATAAGTTATGTAATAAAAAATAGTTTTAGAAAATGTTAAGGAATTTGTCTGTTTTTACATTCCAAACAATCAGGCCTCGAATTGTAATTCCATATTTTGATATTTTTAATCAATTAAAAATACAAAATGGGCAAAAATTATAAGAAAATTAACAAAACATGGAAAAATATTTTATTGTGTCATTTTTCACTATATGTGCATATTTATAAATATAATACCTTATATATAATTTATATATATACATATATAAATACTGTATATTATTTATAATTACTATTAATATAAATATCTTAAATATTTAAAAATCCTTAAAAATAAAAAGGAGAGTATTTAAAGGAATTTTTTTCTACATATTATATATTTATATCCTATATAGTAATTATATTATACATATTATCTGTAGAGAATAGGGAAGCTGATGCTGGTAGCAGCTTTGGCTGCAACACCGATCTGGACCGTCCATCGCGGGCGACATCAACCGTTCGATCAAAGGACAATCGGCGCCCCCACCCAAGCATCCACTCGACCTATCCCCTCCCCCTCCCAAGCAGCCTCTCGACCTCCCCCCTCCCTTCCCACAGGAAGCCCGCCCCTCCCACCCACCTCGGACCCGGCTGCAGGAAGCCCTCTCCATCTTGCTCTCTCTCCACATGACGCTCACCCTCTCCCCATCTCCTCCTCGTGAGCGCCCTGCAACGCAGCGCGACGTGGAGCAACGTCGCCTAATGCCACTCCTTCCCATCCAAGGCCTCCATCGCCTCCTCCTTTCCATGAGTAAGATTTATTTGAGAAGCTTATTTCCAATTGTTAGACTTGTGAGCCCTGGGCGAACCATTCTTACAATAAATGTTATTGTAATATTTAAGTTTATCAATAAAAGTTATTGATGTTTCACTCCCTTTCTGAAATTATATGAATGAATGCACTATAAGGTCCCTCTGTACAATTAGGGTTATGTACCATGGCCAGCTTGATGATCATATAGCTGTTGATTCATTAAATGAATCATAGAGGCTGGTGTTTGGATGAATATCTAAGGAGTTAGATGGAGGACTCATCAAACACCGTCAAATGATTGTCAAGTGGAGATCTCCAGCCTGAGTAGGAGATGGCAATCCTTTCTCACATAGGCTGATATCTGACCGACCTCTTGATGCAGGTCCTCTGCATGGGAATAGTGATTCGGAGGTGTCAGATTAGTTAGGTCAATGGGTTGACCTGACGAGATCGAGATAACCTAAGTCCTATGTTGAATGCTGTCACAGCATAGGCACGCATCCTCTGACCGGAGACAGATATATTGCTATATATCTGAGTATGTACATTTGGCAGACCAATAGGTTGATGACCTAACCAAGGTCTATACACCGGCGAGCTGGTGTGCATATAAGGGTATATGAGCAATATGATCTCTCAAAGGGATCATACAGGTTCACTTGTGAACCGAAAGACATGAGCTCACTCATGAGGTATTGGGACCGATCAAATTCCATGCATGGTCGTCGTGCTTTGGAAGCATGACATGAATTTGAAGGTATGATATATGCTTTGGGAAAGCATATGATCGATACCAAATCCCAATGACCAAGATTGAGAAACTTAATGATTAAACCCTGAAGAAGACAGTATAAAATGATCTTGATCTTCGAGTTGATCATGGGTCTTCCAGTATGCAGGATGTACAGGTATTGGGAATACCTGAAGGGTGATGTGATCATAAACGATTGTATATCCATGACGCTTCCATTCCGAGGGAGTGATGAAACAGGTCTGGATTTTAGTGACTCCTTTCTGTAGAGAAGCAATCCGATCTTAGTCCAAGTGTTGGACATTGATCTGAATGAGATTCAGATTCGATGAGAAGATTGGATTTACGGTCTTGATTTAATCAAGCATCTGTGGGAGGTTCGTAAGATTTGGATTTGAGATAAGATCTCAATATCCAAGTCACTATACATGGAATAATACAATCGCCCAGTCCTTATCTCCAAGTATCTGCGGAGAAAGCACATTATTCTTGAAAGGGTTCAAGAATAATTCTTTTGATGAAATATCCAAGCAAGGACTTGATGATTAAATGTGATTTAATTATCAAGCTTATATATGAATATGATTTATATTGTAAAAATGATTATCTAAGATAATTAAATGAGATTTAATTATCAAGGATTAAGAGAATGTGGATAACACTATCCATGATATATGTGTGTTATAAATATGATTTATAATATACATATATAAGAGAGAGAATTTATGTAAATAGCATTTGTTAATTAATAATGTGGATTGGATTCACATTTGTTAATTAATTGGAAATGCAATTTACTAACTAGTTTGGGTTGTGAATATGATTCACACAATATTCAATGGAAAGATTGAAATATTCACAAATTAATTTGGAATTAATTTGGTGAATATTTATTGAGATTAATTAAGGAATAATAAGATAAATAAAATAGAGAAAACCACCTCCATGGGTGGCGTCACCCATGAATTGTTCATGGGTGACGCCCCCCCTTTTTAGGAGGGTGGTTAACTCCACTTCATTTATCATGTTATCTCTTGATTAATTAATTTTAAATTGTTGTTGTTGAACAACAATCCTAGCCATTGATTTATCATGGACCAAGCATATCCCTTGGATCCATGTGTCCCATGGATTGAGATCCATTGGATCCTAAACTAGTATATAAGGAGGGCTAGGGTAGCCTCTCCAAGGTACATCATCTAGAGTTGTAGAAGACTACTACTCTCTCTCTCTCTCTCTCTGTCTAAATCTCGTGTGGTCTCTCTCTTAATATCCAAGTGGCCGTCCACTTTGCATATTGAAGAGGAGAGCATCTTGCTTCGCCTTCGTCGCTTGGATCTTCGTCAAAGGATTGCGGGAAGGACGCGGCTCATCATCGTGCCCGCAAGCGCATTCTCCGTGGGTCGGACTTAAGATAGGAGGATCTCTACTTTGGGATCTCGCGATCACAACCACGCTTCAAGAGGTATTCCTTGTACTTTGTGGTTTGATGAAACGATCCGGGAAGTGTTCTCGTGATCATGTGGTTTCATCGTTAAGTTAAAAAATTTTAATTTCCGCTGCATCTAGCATCTAGTACGACTAGTTGCTCCGATTGTATACGATACGATCAACACGCTTCCGTGATGCGCTTAAGGATTGACAATATCCTTCAAGTGGTATCAGAGCCATAGGTCGAATAAGGTTTTGGATATGATCCATACACCTTAGATGATTTGGTTCTTGAAAGGGTTGCGAAATTTTTACTGCATTTCAATTTTCGCACCTCTGTCTAATTGATTTTTTCCGTACTGTTTAAAATGTTTAAACACGAAATTTTCAATTGGATTTTGTTTCCCATTAAACAAGGAAACCATAGGACTTGAGTTTACTAAATTTGGACTTTATTTGCTCAAGATATGGCTTTTTGAATATGACTATATTCACTGTTGCAGGAACTGCGGATTTGAACGTAATTAATGAGATGATTACGGTTTTAATCCGCCTTGAAATGCGTGAATTATCACTTGGGTTCTTTAATAAATCAAATAGGCAATCTTTGGAAACTGAGTTTGCATTTTTTGGATTTAAATTGATCAAGATAAGTTAATTTTAGTGATTGGGGGTCACTGCTGGAAATTAACAATTTTTTGATCTTGAACCTTGTGATATGTCATTCAATCATCATGATGAAAATTAATTGTTAATTTTCTGGAATAATTAGTGATAAATATTTGTGAAATATTTAAAGAAATAATTATTTCATTGAATGACACTTGCCTAAACCACAATGATGAGATGTTAGATCTTGATCATTGTTTCATCAACAAACATTGCTTTCATGAAAACTATAGTTTATCCTACAATAGTTGTAGGACAACTTTTACATGAAAAACCCTTTTGCTTGAATAGGATCGGGGATTTGTCTAGCAAATCTCCTTATAATCAAAAATGTTTTGATTTATATTATATGGTATAACTTTCGGTTGAGAAACCGATGAACATCTCAAAGTACATGATGGTCTATCTGGTATTATCCTTTCCCGAGGCGGATGTGGTGCCTAGTAGGAGAGCATTGGGGTCGCGGGTTGCAACGTATGTGGTCCGTCCCACTCTCGTCGGTACTGGCCATGACAGCGGGTAGGGATTGTATAATACCGGAGACAGACAATATGTATTTTTCTAATTATTAAAATTCGAATAATACGTATTTTGAGATTATACCTACTATTCAAGTAAAAGACATGTTTGTTGATGTTTGGATTAATGATTAATTTAATATGATTAAATTAATTATATCCAATAAACACTCTATTTTGAATAGATGTGTATTTCCCTTGGAAGAATTAATTATGTGAATATGATTCACGATAATTAATTACAAAATTTGAATACGAGGTGGAGGATCACATAAGTGACATCCATGGTCTCCCGTCAAGGCAAAGGATTTCGTCGCCAGTTGTTGTGTATGGGAGACGCCTGTCCGAAGTGACAGATCCTGTGCATGATTTAATTGGATCGGGTTCTTTGCTTCTCGAAAGAGTAAGGCCGTATACGTAGTGACCCCAATATCGGGTCCTCATATTATTGGGGCGATATTGGATTGCGTATAGCGAGTATTAAGCCTGTTGACGGTTGGTTCAATTAACAACGGGTCAACATCATCTTAGGGGTGGTGGGCCCGGGTGTTAAAGACCGAATTGGGAAATGCAAGTTGGACTTGCAAGGCGGAATGTGTTCCCGCTTCTCTTATTCGAGTCACAGGTTCTCATATTATTGGGATGTGATAAGGATAGAGAGGAGATCCCAGATCTTGCTTGAGATATAGCGGTAAGTATATCTCTTACTTTGAAAGAAAAATAAGAAAATAATCTTTCAAAGTTGACCTAGCAAGACAAATTTGATTTAAAATGCCTTAATCAAATTAATCTTAAAATGAATATATAATTATTCTAATATAGTGCATTCTTAATTTCAGAAAATGAAGTCCATGAACCCACTTAGCAGGCTTCTAGAGGTCAACCAGTTGACCGGACCAAATTATTCGGATTGGATCCGAAATTTGGATCTTGTTCTCTCTGCAGAGCGCATCTCCTACGTGCTTAGCAAGGACAAGATAGCAAACCCTATGACTGATGAAGATAAATCATAAAATGATAAATATGATGAAGACCATAATCTGGCAAGGTGTTACATCCTTGGGTCATTGTCCAATGTGCTTCAGAAGCAACATGTGGAAATGAACAATTGCCAAGAGATTATACTGAATCTGAAAGAAATGTTCGGTGACATAAACCGCACACAGCGTTATAATGTGATGAAAGAGCTTATTCGCTGCAAGATGCAGGAAGGGACCTCTGTCAGAGAACATGTACTCAAAATGTTTGGGTACCTCTCTGAGCTGGAAACCCTGGGAGCCTACTTGGATTCTGAAATGCAAGCTGATTTCATTCTCCTGTCACTCCCTAAGTCTTTCAACAACTTTGTTGTGTCTTACCACATGAACAAAGGTGATTTCACAAACGCTGGGATGTTAGCTGCATTGAAGTCTGCAGAAGACGTCATGAAAAAGGACGGCCCCTCTGCTAGTGCAATGGTTGCACAAGTGAGAGGAAAGCGCGGGCGGAAGTAAGGTTCTCAAAAGGGCCCAGCCTCGAAGAGAAAGAAGAAGAATCAAGGAGTTGGTTCATCTTCTAGTGCTTCCACACTGATGACATCGAAAAAGACCGATGTCTGTCACCACTGCAAGAAGCCGGGGCACTGGCGGCGTAACTGCCCAGATTACCTGAAGTCCACTGACAAAGGTAAAGCCCCAGCAGGTATGAAATCTACTTTCATCATTGAAACTAGCTTTCTCGTTGGACGAGAAGGAAGTTGGGTTATAGATTCTGGTGCTTCTGTTCATGTATGCAATTCGTTGCATTTGTTTCAGGAAACTAGGAATCTGGAACATGGGGAGATAGTTATCCAGATGGGATCTGATGCAAGTGTTGCAGCAGTCGCCATCGGGACATGCAGACTGTCGTTATCTAGTGGTCGAGTCCTAGTACTTAAAGAGTGTCTTTATGTACCTGAGGTCAGGAAAACTTGATATCTGTGTCTAAGCTTGTTAGATATGGATACTCCTTCCTATTCTGTAATAAATTAGTCATTAATCAATATGATAAATTTGTTGCGAAAGGTGTTCTGACTTCTGGTGGACTCTATGAATTGTGCATTGATGAATGTGTCATAAATGTCACTACCACTAATAATAAAAACCCCAAGAGATCCAGGGAAAATGGAAATCATTCAAATATGATTTGGCATCAAAGGCTTGGTCATTTATCTGTTGATAGGATCAATAGATTGATAAAGGATGGACCTTTAGATTTTCTATAGGTTCAAACTTTACCTACCTGTGAACATTGTATTCGAGGTAAAATGACCAGGATGCCTTTCCGTAACAAGGTTACGAGATGCGAGGGTATTCTCGACCTAATACATACTGATGTATGTGGTCCCTTCAATACCGCAACTAGAAATGGATATCGATATTATTTGACATTTATCGATGACCATTCGCTATATGGGTTCATCTTCCTGCTACGTCATAAATCAGAAACCTTTGAAAAGTTCAAAGAGTTTAAGGCTTTGGTTGAGAACCAAGCCGACAGGAAGATTAAACGGATTCGATCTGACCGAGGTGGTGAGTACCTCTCAGATGAATTCAAGGAATACCTTAAAGAGAGTGGAATTGTCTCCAATCTCACTCCTCCTGGAACTCCCCAACTTAATGGTGTTGCTGAAAGACGCAACAGGACCATCATGGACATGGTCCGTTCAATGATGAGTAAAGCACATTTACCTCTTAGTTTCTGGGGATATGCAGTAGAGACTGCAATATATATCCTAAACAAGATTCCTAGCAAGTCTATACCAAAGACTCCTCACGAGCTCTGGTATGGAACCAAACCTAGTGTCAATCACTTGAGGGTTTGGGGATGCTTGGTTCATGCGAAGAACGTGGACGCAAGTAAGCTAGAATCTCGCACTCGTGAGTGCTACTTCATTGGGTATGTTAAAGATGGTATTGGATACCAACTTTATGACCCTGAGACCCAAAAGGTTTTTGTCTCTAGGGATGTGAAATTTCTGGAGGATGATTTCCTTAAAAGTCAAGACAAGAATGAAGTAGAGGAGCTCATTGAATCCCCTGAGGATTCTGAGATTCCTGAACCAGAAACTGAAGAAATAAATGAAGATGAAACACCCATACCTCTTCGAAGGAGTTCGAGGGTGGTTGCACCACCTGAAAGGTATGGATTCCATGTGTCAGGAGAGACTGACAATGATCCTTCTTCATATGATGAAGCACTTGCGGATCATGACATGGATAGATGGATGCTAGAAATGAAGTCAGAGATTGACTCCATGCATAAGAATGGTGTATGGACCCTAGAGGATCCACCTAGAGGGGTAAAACCCATTGGGTGTAAATGGATCTTCAAGAGAAAGAGGGGACCTGATGGGAAAGTAGAGACTTTCAAGGCACGGCTCGTGGCCAAGGGCTACACACAGAGAGAAGGTATCGACTACGATGAGACATTCTCTCCTGTGGCCATGCTTAAGTCCATCAGGACACTGCTAGCTATAGCTGCATATCTTGACTACGACATCTGGCAGATGGACGTCAAGACAGCTTTCCTCAATGGATACCTCGAGGAGGATATCTATATGGAGCAGCCCCAGGGCTTCATAGCTGAGGACGGTAAAGTATGCAAGCTGAAGAAATCCATCTATGGGCTCAAACAAGCTTCTCGTAGCTGGAACATCAGATTTGACGAAACCATAAAGAGTTATGATTTTGTGCAAAACCCTGATGAACCTTGTGTGTACAAGAAGCTTAGTGGGAGCGCCATTGTGTTCATCGTGCTTTATGTAGATGATATCCTTATCATTGGGAATGATACAGGAATGATGACCAGTGTGAAGATTTGGCTATCCCATACCTTCGAGATGAAAGATCTTGGAGAAGCCTCTTACATCTTAGTCCTGAAGTTGTTCAGAAACCGAGAAAAGAGAATATTGGGATTATCACAACATGGATACATCAAGAAGATTCTTGAACGATTCCGCATGGATAGTTCGAAGAAAGGATTCCTCCCCTTAGGACATGGTATCCATCTGTCCAAAGGGATGGCTCCTCAAAGTGTTGAGGAAAAGAAGGCCATGGCTGGATGCCCTTATGCATCAGCCGTAGGAAGCTTGATGTATGCCATGATGTGTACTAGGCCAGACATCTGCCATGCAGTGGGAGTGGTAAGTCGTTACCAATCCTGCTATGGAGAGAAACACTGGAATGCAGTAAAGAACATATTCAAATATCTAAGACGGACGCAAGATTACATCTTGGTCTATGGGGATGGTGATCTCCAAGTCTTGGGATATACAGATTCAGACTTCCAGTCAGATATTGATGATCGAAAGTCGACGTCAGGGTTTGTATTCCTGTTGAACGGTGGTGCTGTGAGCTGGAGAAGCAAGAAGCAGGACACTACGGCGGATTCAACAACAGAAGCCGAATACATTGCCGCATCGGATGCTGCAAAAGAGGCGGTGTGGTTGCGCAAGTTCATCTTGGAACTTGGCGTAGTTTCCTCGGATACTCCCGTCCCGTTACTCTGCGATAACACTGGAGCCATTGCCCAAGCAAAGGAACCCAGGTGCCATCAGAAGAGCAAGCACGTGGAAAGGAAATACCACATCATTCGGGAGATTCAAAAGCGTGGTGATATCATCATCACCAAGGTGGCCTCTGCCGACAACATTGCTGATCCTCTTACCAAACCTCTGACACATAAGGTTTTTGACCAGCATGTAATGAGTATGGGTTTACGGATCGTACCTGAATGGTTCTGAGGGCTAGTGGGAGATTGTTAGACTTGTGAGCCCTGGGCGAACCATTCTTACAATAAATGTTATTGTAATATTTAAGTTTATCAATAAAAGTTATTGATGTTTCACTCCCTTTCTGAAATTATATGAATGAATGCACTATAAGGTCCCTCTGTACAATTAGGGTTATGTACCATGGCCAGCTTGATGATCATATAGCTGTTGATTCATTAAATGAATCATAGAGGCTGGTGTTTGGATGAATATCTAAGGAGTTAGATGGAGGACTCATCAAACACCGTCAAATGATTGTCAAGTGAAGATCTCCAGCCTGAGTAGGAGATGGCAATCCTTTCTCACATAGGCTGATATCTGACCGACCTCTTGATGCAGGTCCTCTGCATGGGAATAGTGATTCGGAGGTGTCAGATTAGTTAGGTCAATGGGTTGACCTGACGAGATCGAGATAACCTAAGTCCTATGTTGAATGCTGTCACAGCATAGGCACGCATCCTCTGACCGGAGACAGATATATTGCTATATATCTGAGTATGTACATTTGGCAGACCAATAGGTTGATGACCTAACCAAGGTCTATACACCGGCGAGCTGGTGTGCATATAAGGGTATATGAGCAATATGATCTCTCAAAGGGATCATACAGGTTCACTTGTGAATCGGAAGACATGAGCTCACTCATGAGGTATTGGGACCGATCAAATTCCATGCATGGTCGTCGTGCTTTGGAAGCATGACATGAAATTGAAGGTATGATATATGCTTTGGGAAAGCATATGATCGATACCAAATCCCAATGACCAAGATTGAGAAACTTAATGATTAAACCCTGAAGAAGACAGTATAAAATGATCTTGATCTTCAGGTTGATCATGGGTCTTCTAGTATGCAGGATGTACAGGTATTGGGAATACCTGAAGGGTGATGTGATCATAAACGATTGTATATCCATGACGCTTCCATTCCGAGGGAGTGATGAAACAGGTCTGGATTTTAGTGACTCCTTTCTGTAGAGAAGCAATCCGATCTTAGTCCAAGTGTTGGACATTGATCTGAATGAGATTCAGATTCGATGAGAAGATTGGATTTGCGGTCTTGATTTAATCAAGCATCTGTGGGAGGTTCGTAAGATTTGGATTTGAGATAAGATCTCAATATCCAAGTCACTATACATGGAATAATACAATCGCCCTGTCCTTATCTCCAAGTATCTGCGGAGAAAGCACATTATTCTTGAAAGGGTTCAAGAATAATTCTTTTGATGAAATATCCAAGCAAGGACTTGATGATTAAATGTGATTTAATTATCAAGCTTATATATGAATATGATTCATATTGTAAAAATGATTATCTAAGATAATTAAATGAGATTTAATTATCAAGGATTAAGAGAATGTGGATAACACTATCCATGATATATGTGTGTTATAAATATGATTTATAATATACATATATAAGAGAGAGAATTTATGTAAATAGCATTTGTTAATTAATAATGTGGATTGGATTCACATTTGTTAATTAATTGGAAATGCAATTTACTAACTAGTTTGGGTTGTGAATATGATTCACACAATATTCAATGGAAAGATTGAAATATTCACAAATTAATTTGGAATTAATTTGGTGAATATTTATTGAGATTAATTAAGGAATAATAAGATAAATAAAATAGAGAAAACCACCTCCATGGGTGGCGTCACCCATGAATTGTTCATGGGTGACGCCCCCCCTTTTTAGGAGGGTGGTTAACTCCACTTCATTTATCATGTTATCTCTTGATTAATTAATTTTAAATTGTTGTTGTTGAACAACAATCCTAGCCATTGATTTATCATGGACCAAGCATATCCCTTGGATCCATGTGTCCCATGGATTGAGATCCATTGGATCCTAAACTAGTATATAAGGAGGGCTAGGGTAGCCTCTCCAAGGTACATCATCTAGAGTTGTAGAAGACTACTACTCTCTCTCTCTCTCTGTCTAAATCTCGTGTGGTCTCTCTCTTAATATCCAAGTGGCCGTTCACTTTGCATATTGAAGAGGAGAGCATCTTGCTTCGCCTTCGTCGCTTGGATCTTCGTCAAAGGATTGCGGGAAGGACGCGGCTCATCATCGTGCCCGCAAGCGCATTCTCCGTGGGTCGGACTTAAGATAGGAGGATCTCTACTTTGGGATCTCGCGATCACAACCACGCTTCAAGAGGTATTCCTTGTACTTTGTGGTTTGATGAAACGATCCGAGAAGTGTTCTCGTGATCATGTGGTTTCATCGTTAAGTTAAAAAATTTTAATTTCCGCTGCATCTAGCATCTAGTACGACTAGTTGCTCCGATTGTATACGATACGATCAACACGCTTCCGTGATGCGCTTAAGGATTGACAATATCCTTCACCAAAAGGTTTAAGTCGAAAGTTGTATGCTCCATAAGGTTGAATCATCCATTACAAAATCTTCTGATTCTGTATGAATCCGATCGATTCTTGAAACAGAGAGTCCCTTGATCATCTGCAAGACATAGTGACAGACATTTCAAACACCTAAACCACCAGTTGGAAATTTATCACCCCCATCCCCTGCATCTAAATAACACTCGGATCTTTAATTTAGACAGTATGTCGTGACACAGGTTGATAACAGTTGAGATTTTGCCAAACAAGGTCAAACTAAGACCATTGTTCTGATTCTTCTGTAATAAGTAGGATGGCCTGAAATCTCCACCATAGCTATTAGATTATTGTTGGAGTTCTATTCTTATCATATAAAATGAAAATGAAAATGAAATGAAACATAAAGATGGAAATGCTTTATAACAAGACATCAGTTGGAAATACACTAAAAATTGACAATATATTTTATACCAAATTATTACAAACAACAACAATTTGTTTCTCCAAAAGTGCTCCAGCGAACATCATTAAGACCTGAAATTCCAGCAAATAGATCAGAGCAGTACTCCAAAGAAATAACTTAGTTACCTCATGAAAACTGTGAAGGAAATCGAAGAGGAGTAAGAAGGTTGGTTGGGATTTAGGGCTTCCGTAAGATGGTCTTTTCTCTCCAAATCTATGGAGATATATATAGGGCCATTCACCATCCCGTTCGCCCAAATCATAATGCCCACATTCATTCCGGATTTATTCTCCATAAATCCTAATATTCATTTCGGACATTATTGTCATAATCGCATTTTTATTACGATTTTGATTTCTCCATTATTAGAGAGATATGTAACCGAAATCTTGACCATTAAGGTCAATATTTCTAACATCTCCCACTTTGATCAATATGGTTAAGATTACTCTACACTCCCACTTTTCATGGAATGTGTCTAACTTCATGGAGAAATAATCCGAGGTTCATTTTTCATGAATGTCTCACTTGACTCAAAAATTCCTGAGTCCCATCAAACCAATATGTTTGATATAAATTCCTGCTTGTATTCCTTTTGTCATGGAATCTGCAAGCATATCTTCTGTAGGTATATATGTTACCTTAATTTCTTTCTTTTCCACTATATCTCTTATATAGTGATAATGAATCTCTATATGTTTCCCCTTAGAACTATTTGACCCACTGTTAATCAAGCTTATTGCTTCTTGATTGTCACAGAAAATTTCGATTGGGTCAATTGCCAATCCAAGGTTTAAGTTCTCTAAGAAACGTCTGATCCAGACTGCATGCGTAGAAGCCATACTACATGCAATATATTCGGCTTCTTGTGTGTGTCTCGACACACAACCTTGTTTCTTGCTTCCCCAAGAAATAGTTGCACCACCGAACATGAATAGATAACCCAATGTGGATTTCCTATCATCCATATCCCCTCCGAAATCTGCATCGGAGTATCCAACAACTTCAAGCAATTCTGCTTGATAGACAAGTTTGAGGCCAATAGTTCCTTTTAAATATCTCAATATTCTTTTTACGGCTTCCCAATGTTCTTGTCCAGGATTACTTTGGTATCTACTCACTAAACTGACGGGAAAAGCTAAGTCAGGTCTGGTGCATAACATTGCATACATCAAACTACCTACCGCTTGAGCATATGGGACATTCAACGATTTCTGACATTTACCCAGACATTGACTTAATCATTTTCCCATAACCATTGGTGTAGGAGCAGGAGTGATGTTCTGCATTCCAAATCTCTTTAGTATAGTATGCAAATATTTTTCTTGATCCAAACTCAATGTTCTTGAGTTTCTGTCTCTAGTGATCTGAATACCAAGGACATAGGATGCTTGCCCCATGTCCTTCATCTCAAATTCATCACTGAGTTTATGCTTTACATCATTAAGCATATCTATGTCATTTCCGGCGAGCAAAATATCATCTACATATAATGATAGAATTATGAACTTGCTCCCACTATTCATGATATATACACAATTATCTAATTTATTTGCCACAAAACCAAATTGGATAATTGTATGAAATTTGAGATACCATTGTCGTGATGATTGTTTCAGACCGTACAAGGATTTCTTTAACTTATACACTTTATTCTCTTGTCCTTCTACCTGAAAACCATCAGGTTGGCGCATGTATATAACTTCACTCAATTCTCCATTGAGAAAAGCTGTCTTAACATCCATTTGGAATAATTCCAAATCCATACACGCGACTAGTGCCAAAATCATCCTTATTGATGCAAATTTGGCTACAGGAGAATATGTTTCCTGGAAATCAATTCCAGCCTTCTGTGTATAACCCTTAGCAACTAATCTTGCTTTAAACTTATCAATGGTACCATCAACTTGGTACTTTTTCTTAAACACCCATTTGCATCCTATGGACTTTCTATCTTCTGGTAAGTCACATAGTTCCCAAATACCATTCTTTTCAATCGAGTCTAGTTCTTCTTTCATGGCAGCCATCCATGATTCTGACTCGGGAGAAGCCATTGCTTCATTAAAAGATATTGGATCTGTATAATCCATAATATCTTCATCAACGGTAAAACATGAAACCTCGCATGAGTAAAAATAATAATCACTCATCCATGCAGGTTGTGTTCTGGGTCGCTTGTTGCTAGTAGCGTCAGTGGCTTGACTAGGCTCCGCTATCTCTTCTAAAGGTTGATGATCATTCATAGGTTCTACTTCCATCTCTACTTCCGGATGGACTATTTCATCCCCTCCATTTTGATCTATTTCTGAGTCGATCTGATCATAAAAAACGAGTAAAGGTTCTGATTCCTCTGTTTCTTGCTGCTTTTCTTCGTGATTTTCTAGAAAAGTAGCATCACGACTTTCTATCAGACCTTTTTCTTTGTGGAAGAACCTATAACCTTTGGATTTTTCAGAGTAGCCTATGAATCTACATTTTATTGTCTTAAAATCAAGCTTATCTCTAAGCAGATTTGGCACCATAACATGTGCTATGCATCCCCATTTCCTGAGATGATTTAATTCTGGCTTTCTACCAGTCCATACTCATAAGGTGTAGAGTCTGCTGATTTAGTAGGGATTCTATTATGTGTATAATTAGCAGTCAATACAGCTTCTCCCCAGAATTTCTTGGAGAGACTAGAATGAGATAGCATACATCTCACTGTATTCATAAGAGTTCGATTCTTTCTCTCAGCCACTCCATTTTGTTGTGGAGTATATGGCATTGTAGTCTGCCTACGAATGCCCATTTGAGTACAATAATCATTGAACTCTTTTGAATTGAATTCCCCTCCCCTATCAGTCCTTAACACCTTAATCAGTCTACCCAGATTTTTCTCAACTTCTGTTTTATATCTCTTAAAGCTTTCAAAGGCTTCGGCCTTTCTTTCTAAGAGATAAATATATGAGTATTTGGAATAATCATCAATGAATGTTATAAAGTATTCTTTATTTCCGTGTGTACATACACTTAAGGGACCACAAATATCTGAATGAACTAGTTCTAATAATTCTCTCGACCTTTGACCTTCAGAAAATAGTTTTCTGGTCATTTTTCCAGTCAAGCAATGTTCACAGGGCAATGTTCTTGCACCTGTTATATTAGGTACTAAGTTCAATTTTATTATCTGGTCCATTTTTGACTTTCCTGGATGTCCTAATCTCATATGCCAAAGATCATAGTCAGATAGAAGACACCCAATATAGTTCAAACTAACATCCATTGATTCTTCAGAGGTAATCACAGGAAGACAAAAAAGATCATGCTCATGTATAAACTTCCCCATGGCAAAGACTTTACGATCTCGGCCAATGGAGACACGGTTATTGTAGAATCTGACTTCAAAATTTTTCTTCAGAAGGACAGGTACAGAGATAAGATTCCGACGAATCCCTGGAGCATAGAGAACTTCCTGCAGGATCATTATGCTTCCTCCAAGGTCTAACCTGTATGATCCAACACCTTCCACATCAAGGTAAGTGTTGTTTCCCATATATATCCTTTGTTCACCCTTCTTTAATTCCTTGAAGTCCACTAGTCCCTCTTTTGTTTTTGCAATGTGGCGGGTTGCACCAGAGTCGATCCACCAGCCATCGCACTCAGTTGTGGCTGAGTTGCACTCAACCACTGCAGTGAATTCTGGCTTGTTAGGGCCTTTCTTTCCCGGACCTTTGGATGGGTCTGGCCTCTTTCCCTGCGGACAGTTGGCCTTGAAATGACCAAACTTCTGGTAGTTTTAACAAGCTCCTCGTGGAGTTTTCCCACGTCGTCCCTTGAATTGGGCTTTGGAGGGTCCTAGGTTCTTACGATGATGTACCACATGCACTTCCTCTTGTTCAGCTTCATACACCTCTGTTTTCTTCTTACTAGCAGCCAAATCTTGCTCGATTGCCAACTGAGCTGGCAAATCAGTAACCGACTTAATGGTCCCATTAAGTCGTAATGTGGTAGCAGCCATATCAAAAGATGTTGGCAAACTATTTAGAATAGTCGCCACCTGCATCTTTTTCTGGGATTTCTGTTCCCGCGACGGCTAGGTCCTTAGCCATGACAATCATTTTATTTACGTGTTCAATTACACTGTCAGATTCCTTCATCTTGCACGTATTGTACTTGTGCAAGAGAAGTTGTACGTTCACCTCCGTCTTGGAGTCGTACTTTTCCTTAACAGCATTCCACAACTCGTAGGCATTTCCACAGTTTTCAAAAACTCTAATTAAATTATCCTCCATGTGAATTAACATGAAGCTACGAGCCTTTTTGTCATTCTTGTGTCACTGCTCATAAGTTTTCTCGTAAGCTTTCTTCATTAGTGGCTTCTTCGGAAAGCTTAGGAGCAGGGGCATCAATAACACCATCAAGATTGTCATGCATAAGTCCATATCGGATTTTCCGACTCCACATATCATAATTCACACCATTGAGGTGTTCTAATTTAGCCAGTTCAGAGGCAATCAACTTGGTGGTCATGGAGGTAAATGATCTACGGAATTTTCGATAAATAGAATATAAGACAATGATTGAATAAATAAACATTATGAGATTTTTTGTTTAAAAAAACGGTTTAAGGTGTAAGTTCTTTAAACCAAAAAAAAACTAAATAAAAAGGAACGTGTGACAGTACATGCGTATTGTAGAATTCCTTTATTAGAGAAACGGCAATCAATTTAGTGCCAAATTAGCAAATTAATGCAAAAAAATACAAAAAAACGGCAATCAATTTATACAGAGAATGAAAAGGTTTTGCATGCAATATACAAGATAAGATAAAGAGAATAAAAGGTTAAACAACCACAGGACAAGCAATGGCATAGCAAAGACGGCAACAAAAAACAAGGCAATGGATATGCAAATCAATAGAGTATGCAGGGATATTGTCGGATATGGATATATTATTTACAGAAAAAAACAATAAAATAAGTGGATTTTGACGGCAAGAAAAGGCCGTGGATATACTGTTTTTTACGGCAATAAAAAAAGGGGGCAAATTCCCTTTATTTTTTTTAAGTGACGTTTTAAAAAAGGATAACAATTAGTGACGGCAAAAAAGGGGGAGCACAATTTCCTTTTAGTGGAGACGTTAATGGATTCTAACAACTACTAAGACAAGCAACTTACAAAAAAAAGGAAATTGTTGATATGCTAATCATGGTAATTAAAAAAATGTTGATATGCAGATCTTGTACAAAAAAGGAAAAACAAGATTGTTGATGTAATTTCTCAAAAAAAAGGAAACAACTTTCTCGGTTTAAAAAAAACGTGTCCCTTTTTGTGCAATCTACTTAAATTCTTGCCAAAAAAATTTGAGTTGCCTGCTAGAGGTATATTGTCGTAGAAAAAATAAAACAAGAGAGACTAGTGTACCCTTTATTTCTTTCTTAGAAAGACGCTAGAAAGAAAACGGAAATCGCAGTCTGTCTCGATTGATGCAAGCAGAGATCGTCTGAGATGGTAGGAGATGATGCAACGGAAGATCGTCTGTAGCCGCAAAGCTCGATTGAAAGCTCTGATACCAGTGAAGGAAATCGAAGAGGAGTAAGAAGGTTGGTTGGGATTTAGGGCTTCCGTAAGATGGTCTTTTCTCTCCAAATCCATGGAGATATATATAGGGCCATTCACCATCACGTTCGCCCAAATCATAACGCCCACATTCATTCCGGATTTATTCTCCATAAATCCTAATATTCATTTCGGACATTATTGTCATAATCGCATTTTTATTACAATTTTGATTTCTCCATTATTAGAGAGATATGTAACCAAAATCTTGACCATTAAGGTCAATATTTCTAACAAACTGACTACACTAAAAAACATTGATTGTGCTTGGCAAGTAAGGCAAATGAAACTGTAGGTAGTATGGATATTTTCCACTATCTAAAACTGTAAGCGGAAACTTATGCTAAAAGAAGGATATTTTCTCTATCTGAAACTGTAGGTATTTTGGATATTGATATTCATGAATGTATGAAATTAAGTTCTTCTATATACGAAAATTGATACTGATCAAATGAAGGCATTCAGCTGAATCAATTTGGTATTGTTGATAAATCATTTATTGTAGGGTAATTTTGTTATTGGAAAATGAGTGAATCATTTTCAGTGACATCTTTGAGGCAAACGATGGAATCTACATGTTATTGTGGCTTGAACGTTGTAATGCATGTGTCAAAGAGAGAATGGAGCAGGGTTAGACGATTTATTCATTCCCGCGATGGAAGGTATAAGTTCAATAAAAGTGCATTTTTTACATCAAATTATAAAAAATAATAAGTTTTTTTTGTGAAATAGGAGCAAAATTCATGTAATTTCTTTGTTTGGATGGATGTTGTTGATGATAGAAATAGCAAGCCAATATATGTAATGTCATCTTTTCATGCTGACATGATGCAACAAGTGAAGATATTACAGATGGAATTCCGCAAACTGAAGCATATTATTCTTGTTGCTATTATATTTGCAATTATGTTGCAAATATATTGTAATTTTTAGTTTGCGTAACATGTAATGGAATTTATAATGGATGTTGTATGTTTACTGCAATGTGGTATTGTAGTGGATGTTGTAGCCAAATGTAATGTAACTGCTATTTTGTAGTGGATGTTATTTCTTTCGTTTCTCTCTATATTTTGTAATGGATGTTGTACATTTCTTTTTTGGTATATACAACTGTCTCTAAAGGGATGAACCCATGCATCAGAATCCAATAGACCTCTACAACATTGAACAAGGGTTGTAAATTTAGTATTGTAATTCGATGTTATACATATTTGAACTAGGATTGAACACATAGACCTCCAATGTTAGATTTCTAGGCACACTCCAGTACTGTGCATCCAGTACTGTGAATTCATTTTCCACAAGCAGTCAGTGGTCCCTGCAAGGCTCAAAATAGGCATAGTGATCATCAACTCGGATACATAATCGATGCGAATAGAAACTAGATAGCAGATAAAGGTACACAAAAGCATTAACAAGAAACACTTGATTATATAAAATTGATCTTTATCCAATATTCCATCAGACACAAGTATCCAAAGAGAGATTTATAACATTGTGAAAGAGAGATTTATAACATTGTGGTAACAGAACACACAAACAGGGAACCATGAACACAAAGCAGACAGAAAAGTTCCAAACAACAATATATATATAACAATGTACCTCAAAACACTCTCATATCATGTTAGCAGTAGCAGAAAGATTAGTAGCAGATAGATCAACAACATTTGCCGCAGTAGACATATAAAATTGTTGCAACAATTCTCGCAGCCGATAGATTAGCTACAACACTTCAAGCACTCCCTATTACAGATTCCCAATGTCTTACTCAGTACTTGGCAGCTACAAATTCAAAATTGATAAAGTGTAACTATGAGCATACAATAAAAGCTTGACATCTATGCGAAGTAAAAGCTAGTAACTTCCTATCCTCTTCTTTACATGTAGTTTGATAATGGTCTTTCTCTCCACACTGATGGCAAGTCCTTTGTTTGACCTCGAGTTGAGAAGAAGATGCTTTAATCCCAGATTTCATTCGCTCGGACTTTTTGGAACGTCCCTTAGCTTTTTCGTAATGAGGGTCACAAATATAAATGAAATCATGGACCCCATTTGCAACATGGCTTGATATGGGTTCTTGAGGCATTTGAGGTGGGACATGAGATTCATTTTGCTGAAATGCCTAAAGTCTCTTTAGATTAGCTTGGATCATTTCCTTAGATGCATCAAAGATTTTGCAATCCAAACATCCTAACTCAAACATTTCATTGAGTTCCGCACAAAGTCCCCGCAACATTGCAAGTGACAGCTTGTCTACATCGCTATTGGATATTGCTTGAGAACTTTTGCCAAATCTTGCATTCAACGACCATCAATGTAACAAATAATTATGTGACAACAAGCAAACATCTTTCTTCTTGAAAATGAACAACACGTAGCAACACAAAATTCCTTCCGAATTAAACTTCTTGCAAGAGCAGGATCCAGGGGTGCTTGAAGAAGAAAATTCAACTGTATACTTGAGGCTTGTGTTTCCATGCAAGTAAACCTCGTAGATTGTTATATCATCCAATCTCAAAATCTTATTACATTGGCAACTCATAGTCTTCTTGTATTCTTCTTGAAATAGTTTGAACTTGGCAGGAGTATAAAACTTGGATGCTTCTATCTCAATGGGATGTTGTGATACTAAGATGGCTTTTGACGAGGCTGCTTTGAAATCTTCGTTCTTTTCTGCATTTCTTCGAGAATTTAATGCTCTCTCGTACTGAAGGACAAATTCAGATGGTGGTGTATGTGAATGCACATATCCGTCGAAAAAAACATTCATACTTTCTGATCTTTGACTTGAGGACATCCCGACAAAAAATACATCCTTCAAATATACGATAATCCAATGTTGGCATATATTAAACATTTTTTCCAACCAACTTCCATGTGATATATTGTATGTAGATTGCAAATGGGTCCATTTACTCTCGAACTCTTCGGGTGATTCAAACTTGAAAATCCAATTATTGTAATTATGTTCAAACACCTTGTTACTTCGTAGCTGATGCAAGTGAATCAAGGCATTCTTCTTGATATGTCAACTGCAAAATCTATGTGTGGCAGTATGGAATACTAATGAGATAGCTTCTGTCATTGCAGGATCCTAATCAGTTATTATTGAAGTGGGCATCTTTTTATGCATACATGTTAACCAAGTTTTAAACAACCACGTAAATGTCTCTATTGTCTCATCTGTCAATAGAGCACATCCAAATAGTGTCGACTGTCGGTGGTGATTAATGCCAGTGGAGGGTGCAAAAGGCATTGAAAAATTATTTGTACGATAGGTCGTATCAAACACTAATACATCACCAAAATTCATGTACGAACAAGGTGACCGACCATCCGCCCAAAAGACGCTCCGCATCAATTTCCACTCTAAAGAAAAAATCCGAATCTATTTTCACCTTTTGCTCAAAATACCTCACAATCGACATGCATTTGTTTCCAATATTGTTTTTGCGCTTCCGTTTGATTTTATCTCTACAAACTTGACTACTGATGTGTTGCTCACCGGAAGCGCCAAGAACAGAGGAAATTTTGGAGCCAGATAAACCACAAATGTGCAATGTATTAATCAGACTTCTTGCATAAGAAGATACAATTTTGTGTGATCGAAGCATTGTCAATTTAGATGGACTTGCTAAATCATGATTGTGTTCTTCATGAAATCATTACAACCCAACAACCTTCATCGTCTTCACAAACAATTATGTGGACTTCACATCATTCTCGAATATCTTGCCTTCTTTTGACCTCGCGGCCCAAACGTCGCTTGTCTTTGAGATCTTTGTATCCTTCTTTCGAACGAATAATTTTCTGAGTTGTTACGCGGTTGGTTTTTGAAGATCTTTGTAATAAATTCTTACGTATAGAAAAACCAACTTTCATTGCATATAGATTGTAGAATTTCAGTGCTTCATCCTCCAAAAAACAAATTGCATTCCAATGAATGGCTTCTCAAATATATTAACATCCTCACCCACATGTGCATTCTCATTAGGGATAGCCTCGTATGCATCTTCATCATACTGGGAGCGGCTATTCAAACCGCTACCATCATCTATATTCGTATTATCATCCTCTCCTTCCATAATAAATGACATTTGTGGCTGCAAAAAATTAAAGAAAATAAAACATCATAAGGAACTAAATTATACATTAATCTCAATTCAACAACATTACATCTTGAAGCCGTATATCTTAAAGCATGTTTTTACACCTGCTGCTTCAAAAACAAAAGAAAATGATTTCAATAGGATGAAAATGTGAGTGCCTCATTCTTTAACAAAGATTTGGGTTTGTAAGCATAATTGTGCACAGTATCACATGCATCTTAACGGTGTTGATATGTAGAAACCTTGTTAGGCAATATCTCAACAGTTATCAACCTGTGTCACGACATAGTATATTTCTATCTAATTAAAGATCCGAGTGTCATTTGGATGCAGGTGATGGGGGTGGTGAATTTCCAACTGGTGGCACTATGTCTTGCAGATGATCAAGGGACTCTCTATTTCAAGAATTGATCAGATTCATACAGAATCAGTGGGTTTTGTAATGGATGATTCAACCTTACGGAGCATACGGCTTTCGATTTAAACCTTTTGGAAATAAGCTTCTCAAATAAATCTTACTCAAGGAAAGGAGGTGATGTAGTCCTGGGATGGGAAGGACTGGCACTGGGCGACGTTGCTCCATGTCGCACTGCGTTGCAGGGCACGCACGAGGAGGAGATGGGGAGAGGGAGAGCGTCGTGTGGAGAGAGAGCAAGTTGGAAAGGTCTTCCTGCGGCCGGGTCCAAGGTGGGTGGGAGGGGCGGGCTTCGTGTGGGGAGGGAGGGGGAGGTCGAGAGGCTGCTTGGGCGGGGGAGGGGATAGGTCGAGAGGATGCTTGGGTGGGTGTGTCGATTGTCCTTCGATCGGACGGTTGATGTCGTCTGCGATGGACGGTCCAGATCGACGTTGCAACCAACTTAGCTGCTACCAGCAGCAGCTTCCCTATTCTCTTATTTGTATATATACTTATTGCATATATTTTAGAAAAGAAAACTAAAAATTAGAAAATATAAAAGAAAATTATAAAATTTAAAATATATATATATTAAAATTCCAAAAAAATATAAAATATTAAAACCCATAAAAAAATTAGAAAGTCATATAAAGCACACTAAAACATTTGTTTACTTTTCTTTTGATTGTCGATTTTTGTGTCTAACCTCCTTGCTCATTTGCGGTTCGACCCCTACACTTGTATACTATACATACTATCTTGTTGGGTATAATAAACATTAGCTCACCTTATTTATTGTTTGATCATTGTTGTGGGCTAATTGTTGATGCAACAGATTGGAGGCATCTAAGAGCCGAGAGAGTTGTCGACACAATGTTTGCCGGACTTGACTTGTCGGCACTGCAAACCCTCCAAGACAAGACATTCGGATCCCTCTACGACCTTAGAGTTCATCATCAGGTGGTCAGAGCAGGGAGTTAGCTCAGATCAAAGGAGACCTCCACCACAGTTCTTATCAGAGCAGGGAGTTAGCTCAGATCAAAGGAGACCTCCACCACAGTTCTTACTTGTTCTTCGAGGACCCTACTAAGCCATCAGATCAAGAACGGAGCTCCAAGCTTGCAGCTACCGTTGGATATAGCCCCTTCGCAACCATTAGATCAAGGGCAGGATCTAATCTTTGTCGTGGATAGCACAGCGGTACTCGGCCATCTGGGTTGTTGATCAATCAAGTGAAGCAGCATCCAATGTTGATACGCGTACCTTGTGGGTATTTTGTGTCATTCACCCTTAGACTTTTGTATTTTCATTTTAGTCTCATTCATAGTTGTAATATTTCGGTAATATTTGTGTTAAGGACCCCTGAACTTCTTTTATTTTCACATTAGTCCAATGCTAGGGCACCTCACATGCCCATAGACATGAGACACCTAGTTATTTTGCATGGACCCCCTCCAGGTTGTGAGTTACTATTTGGTTCTCAAACTGTAATTATCAGTATAAAACTTTTTGGATAAATTAGAGGCTTGGACATGTTTATTTTATTTGCATTTATACACTTGCCAGGTAGATATTGTATTTAATTGCATGAATAATGCATGTATGCCCCTGAACTTTATGAATGTGTTATTAAATGCTCTCAAGCTTGTAACGTCCCGGGTTTAGGTCCATGTTCTGTTACCGAGGAAAACTGATCCTAATAACTTGTTCGGTTCGGGTCCAAATGGATCCATTGGGAACCACCCAAAATGCTTAATCCAAGTTGTCAAGTAGTAATCCCCACCACTTATAACCCACTCTCACACTTAGTGAGTTTTAGATGTGGGACTATGTTTGGGGGATGGGGTGTTACAACCTCCCCCCTTATATTCACAATATTCTCGTTGCGACATGGTCCGTCACTTATTCCCAATGATAGTAGCAATTGCATGCTCCCAACTTAGGTCCCTTCGGGTAGCACTTTCCACTATCAGAGGGAATCCGCTCTGATACCATTTAGGACAAATCTGATCGTACGAGAATGGTGCGGAAGCAAGAAAAAAATAGATAATCTCAGGAACGTTACTCATAGCATCAATCATAACATAAAAGAGCGGTAAAGAACCAACTAAAAAATTTTCCATAATAATAAGGCCAAATTTCCAGAGTTCCTTAATTAAAAGAAAATGATAAATAAACTAGATGAAATCGTATCCACGATTTCCTTATTCTAGTTGGCATAAAGACGTTCTTCCAAACTGATTCAGTAGTAGTCCTATACCGATTCTACTTCTTAAAGATGGTGAAATCTCCCTTGAATCATTAATGATTTAATCCTCGTATTCTCCTGAAAAAGAGTAACAACTCGTGTTATGAGCATAACGCTCAGTATGTGCCGAGTTGAGGTCAAGCTGGCTATCATAGAAATCAAGTCACATCTCACTATTACATCCATCACATAAAGTAATGATTCCAACAATAAAGACATAACCTACTCTCACACTTTGTGAGTTTTAGATGTGGGACTATCTTTTGGGTTATGTGTGCTACAACCTCCCCCACTTATATTCGCAACATCCCCGTTGCAACATGGCCCATCATTTATGGTGGTTGCACGTTGCCAGCTCAGGTCCCTTCAGGTAGCCCTTTCCATTATCAGAGGGAACCTGCTCTGATACCATTTGTAATGTCCTAGGCTTAGGTCTTCGGTCTGTTATCGAGGAAAACAAACCATGGCAACTTGTTGAATTCGAGCCCAAATTGACATGTTGACAATCACCCAAAATGCTTAAGCCCAAGTTGTCAAGTAGTAATCCCCACCATTTATAACTCGCTCTCACACTTTGTGAGTTTTAGATATGGGACTATGTTTGGGGGTATGGGTGTTAAAACAAGTTGTCATGGTCAGTTTTCCTCGATAACGAACTGGAGATCTAAGACTGGGACGTTACAAATGGTATCAGAGCGGGTTCCCTCTGATAGTGGAAGGGGCTACTCGAAGGGACCTAAGCCGAGAGCATGTAGCCGTCACTATCACTGGGAATAAGTGATGGGTCATGTCGCAACGAGGACGTTGCGAATATTAGTAGGGGAGGTTGCAATATCAACAACACCCAAAGATAGTCCCACATCTAAAACTCGCAAAGTGTGGGAGTAGGTTATAAGTGATGGGATTACTACTTGATAACTTGAGCTTAAGCATTTTGGGTGGTTGTCAAGGGGTTTAATTAAGCATGAACCTAACAAATTGTCAAAGCCAATTTTTCTCGATAACAGACAGGGACCTGAGCCCAGGACGTTACAAAGCTTCTTAGAAATTGGAAATAAGTCCCTATATTGTTGATTAAACTTTGTGCTTGCATATCGATGACTAAAAATGTCATTTTATATCTAAAAATTATAGGAAAATTATCTTAAGTGTCTAGAAACCTATCTTATTACATATATTTTTCGTAAGTTAATTAAAAATATTTTTTTTATTTATAAAAATTCAAAAACATTACATTTTCTCCTGTTTAGCCTTTAAAAATCTACAAAAATTATAAATATTTTAAAAAACCAAAAAAAATAATGTTGGCTTGTTTGTCATATTTTATCTTTTATATAGTATTTTTGAAAAATATTATGTAAACCCCCTAAAAATTACAAAATACAAAAAAATCTCATAAAAGTTCTATAAAATCTTAGAAAATCACAAAAATATGTTTTAAATCCCTGAATTTTCTTTGCATTATATAGTTCGAGGAAAATTAATTTTGAGCTCAATCTAAATGATAGATATTTATTAAACCCATTTAAAGTTCTTGTATTTTCTGTTCATTTTATTTTATGTATTCACTTATTTAAAAATACATACAAATCGTCTAAAATTACCCAAAATCATCCAAAAATAGAAAATTTTATAAAATCAAAAAATATATAAAAATCCAAAAATATCTTTTCTATATATATTATCTACATAGTATATTTACTACATATTTCATTTCCTTAAAAATTTGCAAAATTAAAGAGATAAATATATCTATAAGAAGTAAAAATCTATAAAAATGCATAAAATTAAAACCCACAAAAATATTTCAAAACCAAAATCCATAAAAATTTTCTAAATATCATATTTCACTTTTCTCTACTCTACATGTTCTTTGTGGTTCGACCTCTATTGCTAGTCATCGTACATATTTTGTAGAGTTTATAATAAACTTTACCTCACTTATTTACATTGTTGCATTATCAATATGGGTTAATTGTTCATTGAGAAGCTTAGATTGAGGGTCGCATGCCGATAGAGTGGCCGATACAGCGATTGTCGAATCCGACTCGTCGGACACCACATGCCCTCAAAGACTGGACCTTGGCACCTATATCAAAAGCATCTTATCAATGGTGCATTGGAGGATTTTCAAGGGTTCTCATTTTTTGAGCTCAGAGATGAAATGGGTTATCTGAGTGAATGTTTAAATTCCAAACCTCTCAAACAATACCCGAGAAGGAAGGTTTTCTAAACTAGTAGGAATTCATTCTAAAGCAGTGTTGTGAATATTTAAGGGTTCAACCTCAAGAATCATGAGTCAATGGTCAAAGAAAGTGTTTGCCAATGACTTTAGATTTACGTTGGCCATCAAGTTTAAAAACTCATCTTTGCTTGTTACCCCATCCAGAATTGTCTAACTCCCTCAAAAATTTCTACCATACCATACCATATGAAAGTGGTGTCTGTAAGTTGAATGCCCACAAGTCGTTTGTCATCAAACCAGGAGTCGAATCTAGTGCAAAATTATTTATGGGGACGCCATACAGATGTTGGGATGGATGGTAAATAAGGTTAAAATCACCCACAAGTAGGGTGGGGTGAAAGAGAAAGAAGGAAGGCAGGAGATTCAAACCTTCTACTACCAAAAGGGACTATAAATGTTTATAAGGTGAAAAGGTGATCCATTCTGAGTCTACCATATGTTGAGTCAAGATCCTAAAGAGAGGTCTTGGATGTTTACACACTCGAAGTCTACATGGTTCCAATGGAAGGACATATCGATATCGATATCGTGTCGATATCGATATATCGGCGATATATCGCCGATATATCGCTATATCTAGGAATTTTTCTGAAGAAAATGCCTGAAATTGGATATATCGATATATCGATTTCGATATCGGTCCCATGTCGATATCGATATATCGGGATACGACCTTCCATCAATACCCCATGATATGCAAATGGTATTGAGTGCCACGAGATTTGGTTAAGTCCCCTCATGCGATCATCAGTGCAGAATTCCCGAACAAGTTTTCTGTAAGGTGAAAAGATTTAGCTTCGCCAAAGTTTCAAATCTTTCAATTGCTCGTTCGAGAACTACGGTCTTAGCTCCGGAACTGAATTATTTCCTTGTATCTGAGAAGAACTTCCGAATTCATAGAAAGGAAGCTTGATATGAATGAATCATAACTTCTATTCTATGATCGATCAGTATAAATATCAACAACTTAGTCATGATTTTCTTCCATACTCCCCCAAGATCTCGAATATTCTAAGAGAATTTCGATATCCATGATGAAAAGAAACGAATTTTCAAATAAAAAGAAGGATGCATGATCATTCATTAGCCCAAATAGAATTGATAAAACGTTTTTCTTTCGTGATTTACCAAATTGAAATCGATTCTAACAATCTGACATCTTTTTATAAAACTTTAGTGTATTCGGGGGAAGCGAGAATAGGACTGTAGGTTTAATTCATTGCTCCGAACAATATCAAACTGTAGAATGTCAAGGCAAATCATATATCCTGCTGTAGTTAACTGAGAAGGTGGGGGCACCAGATTGCCACTGAAATCCATCGGAGCAAACTGTGGAATGTTAAGGCAAGCCATATATCCTGGGCTCTGGTTAATGGAAATCAAACATAATCAAAGCTTCAATTGTTGAAAACACTTTTATGGGCCAACTTTATTCATCAAAAATATCTTTCCTCTAAGCCCTCCTGGTTGGTTGCCAAGAGCTGTGGTAGATCTATGACTCGCCATGTGACTGTGGGCACTTCCTCGCTCCCCAAGGGACTATTACTAGCGCATCTGCTTGTGAGGTGGTTCAGCAGAGCGATCCCTTTGCATCGGGCCTCCAAGGTCTGGACCAAATGAGCAACTGCCAGGCATTGTAGTTGCCTTTATCGTGGAATTAATAACCGCACTATAAAACATCAACTCAAGTGGCGTACAACCAAACACTCCAACAATGTGTGCAATCCAACTGCAGCAGTTTCAAAGCATATATGGATCAATTCTGGAAGCAATGTATGCATGAAGATAGATATTGTGTCGCTACTTTAAAACACGCACATTGAGCCTGGTGTGAATACAAGTTCGCAACTATAAGGCAATTATCAAACATGAAAAACACTCAGACACTATCATAACTCACAAGAGAGAACAATTTGTCAAAACGTCAAGAAGACTTTTTCTTTGATTTGATAATCACATAGCCCACAAACATACTTAAGAAGCTGAGAAGCGTGACCCCAGCAAACAATGGTATGGTTATTGCATACTCCTGTGGCAAGAAATATTTGTGTACGAAGTGATCGCTGTCAACAAATGGCTGCAAACATCATTAAGAATTTTCAGTACTCCGTGACATTACGAAATTATGCCTAAACTGTAGAAGTGACTTACCAGAATGATGACCCAAAAAGTGTAATATGTGAAGATGGATATACTGATCACTGAGAGCAACAACCCCACTGCTTTGTCTGCCAATTCCATCCTGCTTTCTGTTATCGGCACAACCTGAGAAATTATTTGTAATTGCCATTATATACAAAATAAAAGAAAACAGCAATAGCATAAAGTATCTGTTACTGCTCTGGTTATTTTTTTGTGTTTGTGTTTATGAAGTGATTTACTTTTTAAACACATTATCTTTGCACAAGAGGAAAGACTAGGTGACTAGTCCGTATTATCCTCATACACACCAAATCCTAAAGTAAAGCTCCAACATTAGTAAAAGAGATTGAGAAATAACAACAATGGATGTTCCTTGCAGACAAATCATTAGCTTGTCTGCAAGAAACATTACACTAGTTTCCCATCAGCACCATTTCTCTCCACCCAAATTATATAATAATTGACTGACAAAAAGAAACAATCCCAGTGGACTTGACGATAGAAAGAAGGCTAACACAGACATGATGAATATGGGAATGGAGAATCATGAACCTATGTGAATGTCAAAAGTACGAGGAAACAGTTGTATATGCCACTAATGGACAATGGGAATATGTTGGCAAGAGCACATCCAACAACAAGATTGATGTGAGTTATCAGGAGATCCAGTTTCTGTAACACCCCGTCCCTGTCGAATCCGAATTTGACAGCGATAAAGTGTTCATTTCATCACCCAGGATCCAAGTCAAGGCCTTATACTAGTTTTATTACATCACGCAAAACAAAATGAAAAGCGGAAGGTGAAATTGAGAATACTCAGAGCCTGGATACGTATAAAATAGTCTAGAACCAATTAAACCAGATGGACTATCTGACAGGAAACTCACCCACAATGGCAATCTGCTGCAAGTTTAAAAAAGCGCGAGGCGGTCCGAGGCGTTTTCTCTGAAATTGAGGCGAGACGTAAGCCTCGAGGCGGTCGAGGCGTAAGCCTCAATTTTTTGGGGAAAAAATAAAATTAAAGCAAAATACATTTAAAAAATATATAATACTATTACATTTTGCCAAAAACACATTCAGAAATAATTTAGAACTAGTAAAAGATACAATATATAAGCGATGAAGGCATTGAAGTTCAAAAAAACTAATACTAAGCCACTAATATACAGAATATCAAGTTCCAATTCCAACTTCAATGACTCTATATGAGTATTAAACTAAAGTCTATACTTAATACTAAAGTACAATAGAAACCATAATCTTTAGTGTGAATAAAAAAATATTAATATGATTTGAATCCCAATCAATTGTCTTGTTGGACGTAGTTGGAGAACTGTCGTATGCATCCCCTCCTGCCATATCATACCTCAACAAGACGGGGGTCTCGCTGCCCGGTCAGCGAGCCTGTGGGGGGTTCTAGGGGGGAGCAGGTGCGCTCCCCCCTGCGGAGGTGTGGGAGCAGCGCCCCCGGCGATTTTTTTTACTAATGATAATATTTGTATTCAACTACTCACAATAAAATGTAATAATTATTTTACTTCAGTCTTCACGTGTTTATTTTTCAACATTACTTCATATATCATATATGTGATAACTATTCTAAGTTCATAACTTATACAACCAAACAACAACATCAAGTTGCAAGCTTGCGACTAATATAAATTCTACTACAATTCAAACAAAAATATGTGTAATAGAACTAGTATGTGTAGATGTGTGATAAATTAAATATAATGTATACAAGATCATGTAACTTCGCTTGTTTCAAGCTATCTCTTCTCTTTGCATGGAGCTATATATATAGAAATATGCAAGGTTTAGCATGGAAACAAAAATACAAAAATAAAAAATATAATGCTAACAAAAAAATAGGGTTATGTGTAACAAAAAATGTAAAAAAAGCCTCATGACTCGAGGCTTACGCCTCCGCCTCGCCTCGAGCGCCTCACGCCTCGAGCACCTAAGGCGAGGCTGAGGTGTACGCCCCTATGTCTGTACCTGAGGCGTGCGCCTCGGGGCGCTTTAGGCCCGCCTCGCCTTGAGGCGTACGCCTTTGCGCCTCGAGGCACCACCTTTTAAAACCATGGTCTGCTGGAGTAAACTGCAACACATGAGCTTCATCTCAAGCTCGACATTACATTAAGAGAAATCCAACACGGTTGAACGAATGCCCACACAGCAACGGTATATATATCACAAAAATGTAAAGTACACAAGGAGGAACCGCTTAAGAGTAGAGAGTAAAGCTAAGAACAAAAATTACCACCAAATCTCGCATCACATGCATATGTACATGTACGCAAAACCTGCAAGCTAAATCAAGACTCAAGAGGCCTATGACCGGCTTAAAACTATTTGATTCATTGTGGGCCTTTAACCGACTTATTTTCTATTCTCGTAAGTTCATGACCTGCTTAGTCTATTCTTCAGGAGATTGTGGTCAACTAACGTTCAAATCATTTGTGAGCATGTAACTGATTAATTTTTATTTATTAAATATTATTCGACATGTAATCGATTATTATTAACTTTTTACCCCGAGACTCCACCAGAGTGGATGGGAAATAGGTCAAGTCACGAAATCTTGCCCATGAATCCATAACCCAAATATGTCAAGTATCACCCAAACTCGGGAACCGAAAATTCAACTCCTCTAGTACAACAAAACTAGGTGCAGCAACTCCAAATACACAAAGTTTGGACAGGTTTCTTTGGAGGTCCGTCCTTTTAGTTCTCAAAAAACTCAAATGGCTAAAACCAATGTTGTCAAAAGCCCTCCGGGCGCTCGCCTAGGCTCCCAGGCCAGGCCAGGCGAGGCCCTAGCGCCTTGCCTTCCTCATACGAGGTGTTTTGCCTCAGGCGCCGCTCAGGAGAGTGCATGGCTTGATGCTCTAGGCGCTCGCCTTGAGCGCCTAAGGCAAAAGTATGGCTTTTTGCTGACTTATGTAATTTTTATCCATGTTTAGGTTTTTATATTAGATGTATATTAGTTCTAAGTATCATTAACACACATACTTATACATATGCACACACATGTATATGTAATTTGCACACTTCTATTTCATATAAGTATACATGTACATTCATGTTTTAGTTCTGAATATTACATATACTTTTGACTAAAAAGTATATATTCTTCTTGACATATATGAGCTTGAAGTATTATAAAAAGATATATATATATACATATAAATAGATAAAACACACATGTATACATAGGTATGCACGCACACTTATACATAAACACATACACATGTATGCAAATATATACGCATACAGATACACATACATAAAAATACACACATAAACACAAATAATTAATACATATACATACATATGAAAGTACATGCATACATTATACATACACATATTAATAAATAGTGGATTGATCGTAAAATATAATTTGGTGATAGCATATACATATACATATACATATACATACACATACATATACATATAGACATGTACATGCATAGTGCCTCAAGTTATATACATGCACACATTTAATTGTAAATATATGTATGTACATGCACACATTTACACACCCACAAATATATTGGATTGGTTTTAGATTGAAATATAAGCTATACATACATATATTTACAATTACACATACATACACATGTGTGTATGTGCATATATTACATAGACTCGTGCATAATTTATTTATTTTTATATATGACGCCTTGCTTTTCTCAGGCGAGTGACCCACCCTTCTACTCTACGGGATCTATGGGATCTGCGCTCAAGGTGGTTTACCGAGAGACCCACCCTTCTACTCTACGGTCTTCTAAAAAGGCATTAGGCCCCTGATGCCCCGTTTTCAAGACCTCTTTCGATATGTTCTAGGTGATGGTCAGTCTTTTGCATTCTAGACAGATGACTAGACCAATGGTGGTACACTTGCAACCTGCTTCCCACGTCTCTTCGCTCTTGCAGCAAACCGAGAAGCTAGGGAGGCAGATTACTGGGAAAATGGTGATTGGTTTCTATTAAGGCCTTAAATGTCAGTTTCGGTCACCATTTCGATGACTAACCGAAACATAATTTCGATCAAATTTCGACTGAAATTTCGGTCATTTTTTAAAATAGGGCCACCATATTTCGGCCATTTCGGTCGAATTTCAAATTCGATCGGATATCGATATTAGACAGAAAATCGATCGAATTTCGCTGAAATTTGAGGTCATGGTTTCTATCTTTTGTAATGGACTTTTTTTCATTCCAATGCCTTGACGAATTTCTTCAACATCTTGATTCGCTCTCCAAGTTGCAAGGTCTAGTGGAAGCTAGAGACAAGTGGATATGGAAGGGCAAGGACTTCACGGCTAAGCCTGTATATAAAGCAGTTGACAAACATGTAGACTTGACTCCAAATGTATTTGACCGTGCGTGACTGTAATTTAATTTGGAATCTCAAGGTGCCAAGTTGGATTGGTGTTTTTCTCTGGACTCGGAGGAGAGATCGCACCTTGATACATGATCGTTGTTCTAGATTTTTTACTGGTGCTTCTTTGACATGCCCACTCTATGATAATGAGATTGAGACGATTGTTCACCTTTTTCTCTATTGTGTTAAGTCTCTCAGGCCTTTTGGAATTCGATTTTTGTGAATAGGCATTGTCCCAAGGAGGAACTGCTTTTACTAATAGCAGTGATGTGGGTTATTGGCTTGTTAGAAATGGTGTGATCTTTTCATCGGAGCGTTTTTTTATACAGAAAATGTAATTTTTCATGTCAGGACTCTTCTTGAGTCCAGGCTTATGTACGTTCCCTCTTTATTTTAATATTATACATTTAGGGCGGACACATAGCATTGTTTACCCCTTTTGCCTCAAAAAATTACAAAATTATATGCTTTATGAAAATAAAATACGAAAGCAATAATCAAAAAAAGGAATAAGAACACTAGAGGGTTTAACGTATGGAATCCTACTCCCTAAGGAGGAGGATGAAACCACGAGAGAATGTGCCAAAGGGTTGGTTATTCTATTGAATCCCCTCTCAATGAATACATGAGTGTGGGATTATTTATATAACCCAGCAATGTGATCAAGTCCCACTACTCCGCGATGTGGGACTAAACATGAGTACAATTGGATCTTGGAGAGATCGAATTACTCATCAACATGCATCCTCTAACACTCCCCCTCGAGCTGAAGCATGCAGTGCTCACCTTGAACAAATAGAAGAAGGCACTCACTCGTTGAATACCATACATTATGGACAATATTAACTCAACGCGTACGTTGTAGGTTGTCGCTGAGGACGGTGCTTCTCATATCATGTTGTAAGGAGGAACTGGAGGGTTGGAGTGTGAATCATAATCCATAGAGAAATCTAGATAGACACTAGCTCATGTATTATGTATTTGTGTGTCACCGATAATGGAATGAGTCTTCTTCGTAGAGAACTCTGGCCCGTAACTTGTGGAAGACTGCACAACATTTGGAAAACTGAAGACTGATTCATCTCTCTGAATGGAGGAACAAAAAAGGTGTGGGAATATCCATATGTAGATGTTAATTCTCTCTCATAAGAACCTTGGAATGATATCATACAGAAATTCACGATTACCAGAGGATGGAGCCTGCAATGAATCTCTCTCTAGAAAACTCTGAGAAAATGGATCACTATAATATAAAGCACCTCAAACAAAGGGCACGAAACCTACGTGAAACTTGTACTAAATACTCCCATCTTTCTCACATATTTGTTCGAAATATGAGGATAGCCGAACTAAGTTGAGAGAACGAATAAAGAGTAGGGTGAATAAGATACTTCTCTTCTAATCAACCTTTTCTCGTTGCATGTATTGCTTCTTCTAATCATCCTTGTTAGAATATGCGTCATATGAAGATATGGGTAATTGGATCCCTCTAAGGTCCAATTACCACATCCACAGATTTAGTCTCACATCTACTATTAATGGAACTCCAATCTATCTGTGGGATTGTATAAGAAGCCCCACATCCATTGTATCAGTTGAGAAAGTGAATAGAAGAATCAGTCCTTAGTGGTATTTTTACGTGCTTCCATCTCGATCCTTATGGAGTAGGGTTTTACGTAAAATCTTGGTGTTCTTCCACTATTCTTTATTTTTCATCTTTAACATGCTTCCGCACTATCGTTTTCTACATGGTATCAAAGCGAGTTCAATTTTAGGGATTTGAATATTTCGATTCCGAGTTTTCTTGAAGATTTATTATTTTGTTCGTATTCGAGATTTGTTTAAAGTTTCGAAGAATTTCAAGATATGCTCAAAGTTCTATCTCCACGAGGTTCAATCATCGGGTTTGAGAATCATCTAGGGTTCCTGCAACCCTAATTCTGCAAGGACAAGTTCGATCTTTCCACAACGACGTTGAGATGAAAACGAATGTGAATATATTCGTATCTGATCCGCCATCGTATTTATTTTATACATATTTTGACATTCATATTAGTATTCGTTTTAAAATGGATGCGGATATGGATGTCACTTTGACATTCGCTAATATTCACATTCGTATTCATATATTCGTTTCGTAAATAAGTATAGTGATAAATTTATTTATAGGTATGCATAACAACATTCTATGATTGCATTCATCATTGTTGATATAAGTGTTATGAAATTACTACATATGTTATATCTATTTTATGCTTGAACCATCCTAAACATGTTTATTTTAGTTAATTTATTAAATATTTTTGTTATTATTTGTATCTGATTCGTATTCATTTTACATTCGTATTCGTTTTTAAGGATACGGTAACACATTTTTCACATTCATCAATATTTGTATCTGCATTCGTATTTGTATTTTAAATGGATAAGGATATGATTATACCTATATTCGTATCCGTATCCGACCCTTTTCATCCCTAAAATTGATGACTTCAAAGCCCTAATTCTTCAGTTCCAGGGCACCGCCCACAATCTTCAGGCAATGCCATCCGACCGGTAGATGATCGACACAATGTGTAGGCTCAAGGCCGTGATGCATCTCCAACCATATCCGTAAGAAGAGCAGCTGATGGGTTGATCCCCTCACATATGCAAGTCGATGAAGACGAGGAATGCATAAAACCCATGCTCTTGGTCATCCTCCAGCATAGCCTCCAACCAACGTTCGAAATATCGATAGCATATCGCTCGACCTGAAAAGGGATATATCGAAGGTATATCGAGATTTATCGATGATATCGGTAGAAAGATTGAAAGTGGAACAAAAATTATTTTTTCGCAAATTAAGATCATCTTAGTTCTTAAAACTATAAATAATATAGAAATACACATGTATATACCAATGTTGTCAAAAGCCCTCCAGGTGCACGTCTAGGCTCCCAGGTGAGGCGAGGCGAGGCCATAGCACATCGCCTCCCTCCAGGCGAGGCGTTTTGCCTCAGGCGCTGCTCAGGCGAGCGCCTGGCTTGAGGCCCTAGGCGCTCGCCTTGAGCGCCTAAGGCAAAAGTAAGGCTTTTTGCTGACTTATCCATGTTTGGATTTTTATATTAGATGTATATTAGTTCTAAGTATCATTAACACACATACTTATACATATGCACACACATGTATATGTAATTTGCACACACTTCTATTTCATATAAGAATACATGTATATTCATGTTTTAGTTCTGAATATTACATATACTTTTGACTAAAAAGTATATATTCTTCTTTACATATATGAACTTGAAGTATTATAAAAAGATATATATATATATATACATATAAATAGACAAAACACACATGTATACATAGGCATGCACGCACACTTATACATAAACACATACACATGTATGCAAATATATATGCATACAGATACACATACATAAAAATACACACATAAACACAAATAATTAATACATATACATACATATGCAAGTACATGCATACATTATACATACACATATTAATAAATAGTGGATTGATCGTAAAATATAATTTGGTGATAGCATATGCATATACATATATACATATAGACATGTACATGCACACATTTATATACATGCTTGTAAACACACCCACAAATATATTGGATTGATTTTAGATTGAAATATAAGCTATACATACATATATTTACAATTACACATACACACACATGTGTGTATGTGCATATATTACATAGACTCGTGCATAATTTATTTATTTTTATATATGACGCCTTGCTTTTCTCAGGCGAGCGCCTAGGGAGCGCCTCGAGCGTTTTGCACCCCCTAGCGCCTCTCGCTTTTAACAACACTGGTATATACAAGAATGAGTTGTATTTAACATGCCAATATACACTATATCGTGCATACTCTTATATCAATGTTAATTTTTGGCTGCTAATTGTTGATTGTTGAAAGGTATTTGAAAGGAAATAATGAAATTCAAAATATGACTTACAGAAATAAAGGACATGCATTTAGCATATTAACTCTATATCGTATTACATATTATTTATAAATAAAATACTGAGCTATATCAAATATCAAATAAATAAGCGAATGAGCATAATAACATATAGTTTTTAAAGATCATTCATAATTTTGAATGAAAGAAGATGAATTAAAACATATTAGAAACAAAATTTTCTAACTAAAATAAAGAAAATCAATGATGATAGGAGCATGCTTTGAAATATCGATATCGTATCAACGGGTCTAGAAATGGATATATTGGGATATATCACAGATATCGGAGGAAATCTTAAAAAAGTCAAAGAGAAATCTCTCGTGAATTAAATAAAATCATATTAGTTCCTAAAACAATAAGTAATGTATTAATACATTCTTATACACATGAAGGAGATTTATTTGACATATTAACAATATGTTACATTGTATACTACATATTAGCAAAAGTCTTAGCGATATCCAAAATGAAAGAAACAAATATCATATAATAATATGTATATTATACAATATACCAATCCATGATAACCAAAAATTTAAAAGAATATGATCTAATATATATTAGAATCCAACATTTCTCGTGAACTAAGATAATCAATACAAGAGCTTGTCTTGGTCCATATTAATAGATTACTAGTACTTACTAATTCAAAATTCGGTAACTTATTCGTGTGGGATGTTTATCCATGTGAGTCAATACATAAAGCAGCTATACAAAATATTGAACACATCAACCTCTAAGGGCTCGTTTGGTTACTGGGGTACACCGGGGTACCCCGGTGTATCCCTCTCCAATCCTGGGTTGGAAATCCATCACAAGTCAAGGTGATATCACATCACATTCCTTATTCCAACCCCCTCCCAACCCTCATAATCATCCAAACACCTACTATTCACAAGTGGATACCCCAACCCAGTAACCAAACAGGCCCTAAAGCTTAGAAAGTCAAAACCTATCTTTCGAGCTCCTTGCCTCATAAAAACAAGTAGTGAGATCAAGCAACAAGGTCGATACCGATGATATAATATTGATATCGTCATGATATCGATGTTATATCAATCAAAATGATGGAAAGTCTGCATTAAATAAATCAAGTTTTATCGATATCAATGATATGAGATGATATAACGTCGATATCATCTTTCAAAAAATTGTCGATATCGGTGTTATGAGATGAAATATCATTGACATGTCGCTAGATATCGGTCAATATCGATATCTCGTGTGATATCAATATCTTTAACTTGTCAATATGAATATATCATCGATAATATAACGAGATATTTTCAATCCGTGCCTCCAACGTGAGAGTATCTCTAGAGGTGGCATCCATAGTGCCACTATCCCGCCACCTTTAGCATCGTGGGGCTTGCAAGCACCTCCATCGCATGTGCATATTGATGTCTCCAGCATCCTCTCTGCATTGACCCTATTACGCGCTTCAAAGGCGTTGACAACCTCATCCACGAGGTCGAGCAACTCCTTCCCAATCTTGTCCACGATTGCATACCATCGTTGTCATCTCCAGCAATACCTTAAGGTACTTCAAGACGAAGCTCCTCAAGGATCGCTTCTCCGGGCCCCATCGTTCCATGTTGCTCTCGTACAACCATAGGCCACAAGCGAGATCGAGGTGTTCACGGTTCATGATGGTTGTGTGGCTTGGGGTTCCCAACTAGGAGCCCTAAATAGTAGAAAATCAGATGGGTTCTTCATATGTGCAAGGAGGGGAATGAAGCCCTCTTTGTGGGTTGCTTTTATTTTATTATTTTATGGCTTCAAAGGCCCACCACTAACACCCACTTAAATGGTGTGGTGGTAGTGCAGTGTGCCTACCACCCAAAAGACCAGGGTTCAAACCCCCCCTTGTGGAGGTTGCGTTAGGTAACCGACAACCAGCGTAAAAAATAATCGAATCCTTTCAACATTGATTTGAGCAAGAATCCATGTGGTCGACCCTATTTATAGTGGAAGAAAGCTTTGCCATTTTTTAAAGGCTCGCCGCTACAGTTTCTAAAAAGGGGCGGGGGGAGAAGAGGCGTTATTATTATTTCCCAGGACCACTCATGTGGCTGCAATTTAAAAAAGGAAAGAAAAGGAAGAAGGGGTTCTCATGCCATAAAAAAAGGAGGGGAATTAGTTCATGCCCAATATGGGCAAGAGTTTTTTTAGAGAGAATAAAAAGGGGGGAAACTGAAAAAATGGAGATGGCTTGTAAGTTTTTTTTGTTTCCCCATCTTCAGGTCTTCTCCCAACTTGGTAGATGTCATCTATTCTGACCAGTATGAGAGAAAGGGGAGTATTATGTAGAGTCTTCCATGTCAGATTTCATACTCTACAAATCTCACATTCAGAATCTATATATTGTTTCAGAGTCTACAGTTCAAATTCAGACTCTACAGATTGTTTCAGAGTCAACAATCCAAGACGCATCGATGAGAGTTCATTTGTTTGAGAGGTCCCTATACCCATCTTTTTTCCGGTCCAGGGTTTTCATGTGGACCATAGAGACTCTAGAGTAGAGATCCCATTCTTTGAGCCATTACCTAAGGGTTTTCATGTGGTCCATAGGGGACTCTAGAGTAGAGATCCTATTCTCTGAGCCAATATGGGATAAAACCCAGTTCTCCGACGAGGAGACTTTCAAACTCCATTCTCCAGAATCATGGACTCCACGAGGATGTTTCCATGGCCTTTAACAGTTTGGCCCTTCAAAGAGATGAAGCAGTTGCAGGCCAGAGTTCTCCCCGTGGAGACTCATTCCAGTTGTCGTGACTCCGATAAACGCAATACATAGCACATATTCTCCGACGAGGAGATCCAGTTCAGATCGCACTCCAGTCCTTTAGTTCCTCCTCACCAGCACATCATGAGAAACAACGTCATCAGCAAGCAGCCAACAGAGTTTGTGTTGAGTTGATAATGAATGTAGTGTCGTGTATTGTGAATTTACGCTTTCTTTCTATTATACAAGCTGAGCATCGCATGCTCCAGCTTGAACGGGGGTTGGAGTATGCATAATATATAGAGATGGGTAATTGGATCCCTCCAAGTTCCAATTGCAACATCCACAGGTTTAGTCCCACATCTACTGTTAGTGGGACTCCGGTTTACCTGTAGAGTTATATAAAAAGCCCCATGTCCATTGTATCAATCGAGAAAGTGAATAGAAGAAGCATCCCTTAGTGGCGTTCTCTCGGGGTTTCATCCCGCTCCTTATGGAGTAGGGTTCCATATAAAATCATTGTGTTCTTCCACTGTTATTTATTCATCTCTGATAAGTTTCCGCACTATCGTTTTCTACAATATTGCCTCTCCTTTTTAGAGGCTTCATGCTTCATTTTTTTTTGAAATTGGATGCTCTCAACATTTTTCGGTCCATTTCTTTTTGGGCTTTTGCCTATAAACGGTGACCGTGTTGGGCCCGAAATAATTTGCCCCCCTAATGTTCCTTTCTTCTTCCAAAATATAGAATACAACAAGGCTTGTTGGACCTAAATAGAAAGAAATTTGCTTCTAAAGGAAAAAGGTTGAGAGGAGTCTCCTCTCCTTCTCGACTTGACAAAATGAATCAAAATCCGAAATTTAAGACCTTGGTTGAGCCCAACAGACTCAATAATCGCACTTATGTTGATGACCCGTTCACTAACTCGGCTTGATGGCCCTACTCAAGTCGATATCTTTGCATGATGGCTCGTTAACTAGCTTTTCTTAGTAGCTAGGATTTCGTTGTTCATTAATTTGTGAGTTTGTTGGAGTGCTCAAAATATGTTGAAATTTAAGTTGGCTCCTAAAGTAGCCTATGAGCCAATCTGAGGTCAGCCCCAAAACTCACTATCGAGCTCGAACTCAAGCCAAGGCTTGGCTCGTTTCATTTGGCTCCATAGACACACTTAGATAAGAGGCATGAAATAAACAATCGGTGCAACACATTATGTGTTAGTATCTTGATTGAGTAATAATTGTATCATTGTTTTGATGATAACAAATCTTTGAGCATAGATAGCTCTGTGAATTTCATGACAGGTTCGCTCCAAGTTTGAAGCACAAAAGCAGTAGACAAGCTAAAAGTTGAGGACAAAGTAAAAAAGAAAAAAAACTTTTCTAATATGCATTTGTAAAAAGTCCCAAATATATATATATATATATGCATGTGTATCATGTAGGCATATTACGTCCAAGCCATATTGATCGACCAATATTCCCGATTGATCGATCAAACCTAATTGGCATGATCGACCATCATTGATCGATCAACCCACTTAATCTGATCGATCACACTCGATCGACCAAGTGCCTTTTATGATGAATCACACTTTGAATTCAACCTCCCAACAACTATCAGATGATCGATCACATTGATCTACATGATCGATCAATGTGAGATGATTGATCACCATCTTTCTAAGATCGATCATATATATATCAAATCTTGATGATTTTTTTCGGATTAGTTTCCAACGGTTATATTTTTTAATGACCATCTGCACCACTATAAATAAGACCCTAAACTCATTGTTAAGAACACACATTTCAAGACATCATCTCTCTCTCAAAGCTCTATTTGAGGTTGTCTCTCTCGCTCTCTACTTCAAGATCACATCTTGAGAGGCAATTGTATGCACGCTCAATTTGCAATTCAATTATTTATTACAACATGCACTTTCATGGCCCCATTATTTTGTATTTGAGGCTTTATAAATTACTGTAATCTTTAATTTATTAATGTAATATAACACTAAGTGTTTGATCCAAAGTATATAAAGAACTTGGTGTCTGATCGCAGTTGTGTGAAATACTTTCGTGTGTAATCCAATACGCATGTAAATGGGTGTGTTATCCGTAGAAGAATAACTCGAGATAGTGGAATAGGTGATTGACTCGGTCAATCGAAAATCCTAAGTAAGGGGACTTGGGTCATGGTTTTTACTCAGTGGGGTTTCCACGCTAAAATTCTTGTCCCTTGTGGTTGTTCTTGTTTTTGCAGATTAATTGCTTATATCAATTGTGATTATTATTGGTTTTATCTATTTGTTGGTCATAACATTTTATTTTGTGGTCCAGAGGAACTTACGTTTTGTTTAAATCTATATATATTAAAGAATGTAGATTTTGGATTAATTGTAAAATATAAAATGTAAAGGTGTGAAAATTGTATTTTTACTATAGATTTCGGATTAATTGTAAAATATAAAATGTAAAGGTGTGAAAATTGTATTTTTACTTGAAGAGACAGGGATCTGGAATACTCCTCCACCTCTAGGTTAGGATTGTCTAGAAGTTTCTTCTCATTTCTTCTTCTCTTCATTAGTGTAGAATAATAATGTTGTATTTCCTACAATGCCATGTGGCCCTTCAATAAATGGGGCCCCTGGCTAATTCAGAGTAACATTTAAGAAGAGAATATTTTAATGAAAGAAAGTTGCTTTCTCCTATCCCTTTCTCCCCTTCCTCTCCCTATTTCCCCTTTCCCTTCTCCCTCGAGGTTTCCCTCTCCTCTTCCTCCCCTCTTTACCGTCATCTTCAAATATCTCTCTCCCCTCTTCTTCATTATCAAGGATCTCGCTCTCTCTCTATCTATCTTGCTCTACTATCTCTTCTCGCTCGACTATAACTATCTTGTTCTTCCATCTTTACCCACATCACTCCCTTCCATCTCCTCCTCCTCATCTCTTCTCTATTAGTCACATTCGTTCATAATCACACTCCCTCACCCTACTATTTCTCATCTCTTCCTCTACCTTTCATTCAACACTTCCTCTAATCTCTTTTAAATCACCATCATATCAACTTTCCCTCTCCTTTTCTAAGCCCCCCATCTTCTCGACCATCTGCTTCTTTCGGATGCATTAATTGGTATCCAAGCATGGAATTTAAATCTTTCCAGCAATTCAATGATCCTATTGTGTTTTGGCGAACCAAGCTCAAACTGAGTCAATTAGGCCACAGTACTTATTCACATTGAAAAACTAAATAATCACCTCTGGATCTTGAAGGTAAAAGATGGTTGGATACATTGATCTAAGAAAATATAGCCATCAATAAAGCATTGCTCATTGCAAAACCCGGCCAACATGAATCTGATGACAACTAACAAGAAATCAAAGAGGAGCGGCTATTCTTAATCACAATGGCTTTGACGACAACACCTCTCACCAAAAACCTCCCTCCATTATTTGGAGGCAGAGATTCACCATAAGGGGACTATATGGCAATGCTTTTGAAGCCACGCATCACGCTGAAGTCATGGTTGTCGTTACAACAGCTCATAGTCCAACCTCGCAAAACGAAGGTCCCATAATGGCACCATCACTGCTAGACGCCGGGCTACCCTCCCGCCAATCTCGCACAAGCGTCGTCGCTCTTACACGATACTCAAAGCTCGCTTTCAACCCTCTCATACCTCCCCCCCCCCAGTACTAATCACTAGCATTTCAGAAAACTTTGAGGTTTTCATAGGTGAAAAAGAATGCAGATATATGAAAATTTGTTGAGGAACCTTCCTGCGTTGAAGTAGCATGTTGGAAATTTCATAGTATATAAAATTTGCAAGCAAGCGCTCAATCACCTTGAATATTTATAGATGATAGAATTTTCGTGATCAACTAATAGAAAAGACAACTCATCATGAGAGGAGGTTTTTGACACAGAGGGGAATTAATATAGCACATTATTGCCATATCTATAACCATTAGAATAATCTAAAGTTTGGACTAATTTATAAAATGTATCAATATGGCCCAATATATTGAAATCTATAACTATTAGAAAGGTTTTGTTGAAATTTTTATATTAAATTTAAGAGGAGACAAGGATCTAGGATCATTCTCGCCATTTAAGTTAAGAGCCTCTCGAAGTTTCTTCACTTCCTTTTTCTTCATAGGTGTAGAATATTCTAGAATAGTGGTGTATTCATGGTTTTAAAAACATGTCTCGAGGCATTGAGGCATGCCCCTCGATGCGGTTTTTCATGAAAAATGCCTCGAGGCTATAACCTCGAAGAAGTCTTACTGAGGTATGTCTCGAGGCGTATCAAGACGGTCGAGGTATTGAGGCAGTTACGAGACGTTGCCTCGAGGTTGAAGTACTTTTTTCAATCATTGTTATCCGTAGATACTACATATATAAGTTTCTAATTGCTAAACCATTAATATTCTTTTTGTTGGAAAAGTAGATAATTATTAATAAGTGATCTAAGTATAAGAAAAAGGTATCAATTTGATAATCAAGTATTTCAATGAAATTCATCAACAAAAACTATAGAGTTGGTTGGACTTTTGTGCTTGGCATGTTAAAGTAGTAAACTTCGAGCCAAATTCCTAAGTAGTACCTGGAATTTACTTAAATATCCAGCTTCTACAAAATGTTTTTTACATAGAAACTACAAAGGTGTCGCATGTTCAACATGCGACACCTGAAAAGTTTTTTTTACCCCGTAACCACAGAAGTGTCACATCTCCAATATGCGATATGTATAGCGCATATCCAATATGTGATATCTGGGCTAAATAAAAGTCGTACATTTCCGTCGGGCTCCCCACGCGAATCAGAACCTTCTCAAGCAGCTGCCGCCCGCGACCCCCCCCCCCCTGTGGAACCCGCCGTCCTCGGCCTCCCCCACTCCGAGAAACCTCATTTTTTATCACTCCTAGGTGCGCGAAGAACTCCTTTTCCGTATCTTCTTTGGTCGGTACCGTCCTAGCCTCCACTGCCTCCCACTAGGGCTTAGCCGTTCTTCCATACATTGGGACTTGGTAAAAAAAATTTCTTGAGATTGTTGATTGTATAATATGCATATGATTCTTCATTTCATGAATGTATTTTTTTTACTTGTACGTTGGGTCACGTATTAGATCGGAATGGAGGCGTTGTATTGTATGTTTCATTTAAAGGATACGCTTATTGGCGGTTCGATGACCAACGTACGGGGGTTTGGATTAATGCCTTATACGACGTTCGATGAGATTTTGATCTTGGTTTACCGTAAGTTCAACCTGGATGCCAATAGTCAAAAAATATGATTACTACATCGCATCCCTCGAGGTCCAGGGGAAGAAACGTCATTTTCCTCTATCGTCGATGATGATGATGTGCAGAGAGTTTTTGTGTATGCTCGGACCATTGGGAAATCAATGCCTACTGACATTATTGTTGAAGATGTCTCTGAGAGCGAAGTCCCCAATGTTGTCGATACCACGAGACCGTCCGTTCTCCCGAGTACACAACCAACAGTTGTCCGTAACACACCACCAACAATCTTCCCTAGTATACAACCAACAGTTGTCCCTAACATGGAACCCTCCTTTGACACTGATGTGCCTATAACACAGCCATGTACGGATCAGGAATGGTGGATGAGTGACTCGTTGATGCGAGAGGTTAATCACGCTTTGGATGATTTCATCCCTTGGGGATCAGATGATGACCTGGAAGAAGGTAGTGATTGGAATGTCGACGATGATGCGGTAGACGAGAAGATCCCAACTGATGAACAAAGCACGCAGCCTATCGTTCCTCGTATACCCTTTTTTAGGGATAGAGGATCAAATACTCGTTCAACCTATGAAGACGACATTCGAAAGAAGTCTCGACTTGATGGTGTCATTGACGAAATACACAATGGTAGAACCTTCAAAAGTAGGGAAGATTTGATTTACGTTGTAAAGAAGTATCACATTCTGGCACACTATGACTTCATTGTCAAGGAATCCACCAGCTTGATATGGTCGGCTTTTTGCACACAGAGATCGAATGGCAGTGTTTGGTATTTAAGAGGACATTTTAGAAAATTTGATGGACTGTGGGTGATCTCCAAGGTTGTTGGGATACACACTTGTATAAACCCTACAGTTAATCAGGATCACCCTCAGTTGGACTACAAATTCATGTCCAGATCGTTGCTAACTCTTATTAGGGATGACCCTAATGTTCGTGTTTCGAGTTGTAGAGCTCACATCCACGAGATGTACAACTACTGGGTTACAAAGAAAATGGCTTGAGATGCTCGGAGGAAGGCAATCGGAATTGTATTTGGTGACTGGAAGAAGTCATACGCTGAAATGCCTTATCTATTGCATGCAATGAAGGCTACTATTCCTGGGACTGAAATTAATATTGAATACAGTGACAATCCCGATCCTCGAAAACCACATTGTCGTAGATTTGAACGATGCTTTTGGGCATTTGGGCCTTCAATTGAGGTATTTAAATATTGTCGCCCTTTGGTTAGTATTGATGGGACCCATTTGTACGGAAGTACAAACAGAAATTGCTCATTGCTTGCGGGATTGATGGGGATAAACATATTGTTCCCCTTGCATTCGGAATTTTTGACGAGGAATCCGATCCTTCATGGAAGTGGTTCCTATCGTTGGTACGTATCAGGGTAATCGGCATGCGAGCTGGGCCAATATGTATCATTTCCGACCACAATTCTAGAATAAAATCCGCTATGAAAGATGCTGACGTGGACTTATTAGAACCCTTTACATATTGGTGGTTCTGTATAAGGCACGTCGCGAGCAACTTCAATAGCGTTTTCAAAAACGGCTCCATGAAAGCCATGGTTCAAGCAGCAGCATTACAAACGACTACTAGAAAGTTCGCGTACTTCATGACGAAATTACAAGAGTGGAATAATGAAGCAGGTAGATGGTTTTCGACTCATGATTGTCATCGTGAGCAATGGACCTTGGCTTACGACGGTGGTTATAGGTTTGGTCAGATGACTACAAATTTGAGCGAAAGCTACAATGCAGTTCTCAAAGATGCCCGTTGCTTGTCAATCTCTGCGTTGATCGAGAAGACTTTTTATAATTGTGTGTTATACTTTAACTAGCATGCTGAAGAGGCAAATGCAGTCATTGCTGCAGGCCGCAAATTCACGCATTATGCATCCACAGAGTTGAACCGTTGGAGTGCAGCTGCTAACGGGCACACAATAACTCAAATATAAATACAGCCGGATATATTGTTCGAGGTTTCTAGCAGTGTTCGACGGACATTTAGTGGTCTTCGCGGTCGCAAACAATACACGGTAAATTTGCTTCAACGGAAATGCACATGTAATAAGTGGCAAATTTTCCGTATCCCATGTTCCCACACCATTGCGGTCATTTCAAAACGTCGAGCAGAAGTGGATTCCTATGTTGGAGAGTGGTACACGTGGCAACGCCAGCTGAAAGTTTATGGAGGGAAATTTTTCCCCATCGGTGATCGGGAAACGTGAGCTCCTTTGAACTATCCAGAATTATGTCCTGACCAGAGCGTAAGCACGGCAAAGGTCGACCACGCACAACAAGAATTCATAATGAAATGGATGTTAGAGATGTGATTCGCCACAATACTTGTTCGTTTTGTGGGATACTGGATCAGACCCACCGTGGATGTCCCAATAAAACCTCAAGGGATTCTCAAGCATCCACGTCTAATACGCCGACGACGCGAAGGAATAAGAATAAATGTGGTAATTGTGGTGGCGTAGGTCACAATAAGCGCAAATGTCCTGTTTTGAGTAAGTTCGCTTATTTTTCCTTTAATTTGCAGCATAATTACTCTTATCGTATATTCTTGTTTTTTACATTTTATATTCTAACATTGAATTTTCAAAATTGCAGATGGATCCCGGCCCACTTAACCCATCCGTTTTGACTCTCCAGGAGCGACATCGTTCTCGTCATGTCTGGGCTGGCGATGTAAGCCTTTTTAATTAACATTTTTCTTTACTCGTTTTCCTTATATCAATTACCTTGTAGGAATCTTCACGGTTGCGTTGTCGACGACGGGAGACACATGTTCGCCGGATTCCTTTGGATGATCGACTCCAGCCATATGTAGCTCAAGCGGGCTTTGGATGCATTTCTGAGTTGGAATTCATCACGTTAAATTGGCATTTGGTACCGACGTTGGTTGAACGTTGGAGGCCCGAGACGCACACTTTCCACATGGCTAGTGTGGAGATGTCCATCACCTTACAGGACGTCGCATTCATCATGCGACCACGAATTGATTGACCTGTTGTTACTGGAGAGACTACACCGGGAGCCACATGGGCGGATACTTGCGAGGAGCTGTTGGGTGTAAGGCCACTTCCATCAGAAATCGTTGGCAGCAGGGTGTTAGCAAGTTGGTTAGTCACCCATTTTGCAGACTTGCCAGAAGATGCAGACGAGGTAGTCTTACAGAGACATGCTCGAGCGTACATCTTGCAATTTCTTGGTGGAGTAATATTCACGGACAAATCATGATCGTTGGTTTCCCTTATTGCACTACCACATCTGCATGATCTTGAGTACTCTGGGACATTAAGCTGGGAATCTGCCGTACTTGCGTATCTATATAGACACCTCTGTTTAGCGGCGGATATGGCGACCGAGGAGATTGGAGGCTCGGTCATACTGCTTCAGCTATGGGCATGGGAGCATTCCCCCACATTGCTCCAGTTGTGAGAGAAGGCAGACAATGGCACGGGCGCCCATTAGGAGTTTGTTGCAACGGCATTTGACCATCGTCGACAGCCTACACACGTAGTGAAACCATACCGGGACGCTTTTGACATGCAATCACCCGAGCAGGTAATTTTACATCCACAAATTGTTTCAATTACAACCAAAAAAATTATTGATCTAAATACAATTTTGTCATTCAGGTACTGTGGATGTCGTATACCGAAGACATCCGCGCAAGTCTCCCTGCCAACTGTCTTGAAGGCGATCGCATTTGGAGGCCACGTGTACCGTTGATATATTTCCACATTGTGGAGTATTACTTCCCCGATCGATTCCTGAGACAATTTGGCGGCCTCAGGACATCCCACGCCCTTGTTTTACCTTTCGGGACCTCCATGCAATCGACTTGAGGGGGAAGGTGCATGTGGATTGGAGGGCGAAACACTGGTTGTATATAAGACAATGGGATGAGCGGGAAGATAGAGTCGTTGATATCGATCGGCCCAATGGGATCTTCGCGACGCCCGCCTACGAGCAATGGTATAGGACGATTACTAGAAGATTTGTAGGACGACTAGGTGCAACTATGACAAGCAACGTAAGTGCTCGGACAAACTTTGTTGTAAATTACTTCAAGAAGTTTCCATGAAATTTACCCACGGCCCTAAATGTTGGTTTCGGTCACCATTTTGGTATCGACCAAAACAGAATCTCGATGGAATTTCGGTGGAAAGTCGACCGGAATTTCGGTCATTTCGGTCGATTTTTGTACTAGGACCCCCATATTTCGGTCACTTCGGTCGAATTTTGATTTCGATTGGATATCGATATTCGACAGAAATTCGTCCAAATTTCGTTGAAATTTGAGGCCATGAATTTACCTCTATGTATTTTTTTGGATGCAGCTCGCCAAGTGGAGCCGGATATATGATATTGGACACAAGGAATGCCGCGAGACTGCGACACAAGCAAAGGCGGAAATGGAGCAGTGGTTGTCGTTTCAATTTGCAGATGACGTCACAATACATGACGACCATGCTGATGTGGCTCAGGCGGAGGCCAGCCGAGGAAGAGCAAGAGGAAGAGGAAGAGGAAGAGGTCGGGGAAGGGCGCGTGAACCAGTAGTGGAACCCATGGACCATGAGGCAGCCGCTGCGGTAGATGAGGATCTTGCGCCAACGGAATTGGGGACAGACTTCGTCACACCGGTTGTCGAGCGACCACGTGACGACATGCCAACGCCGCAGGCACCGTTGAGGCAAGGATTGGACGCCAGAGAAACACAACTCACTTACTGCACGCTCACGCCGCCACCGATGCCAACCTTCGACGAAGACATTGTTGGGCCCTCGCAAATCAACATGATAGACGAGGCGAACCGTTTGTTACCCTTCCAGCTTCGTGATTCAACGATAACATATCAGCGTAGGAGAAAGCGTTGAGTTGTACACCTTGTAGTTGTTAATGTGATACAAAAATGAAAGTGTATATCCGTGGACAATTCAATATATGTAAATTGTGTGATTTTCTTTCTACATCAATATATATCTTTTGTGAATGTGTGTGCATCCATAACCCACGTTTGTGATTGTGGAGACATTTTTGAATGTGTGTTCATCGCCATAAAAGAAGCACATAAATTGAGTAGTAAGAGCCACATAAATTGACAGCTGCGGTCTCAGTCTGGCAGAAGAGAAGGTTCATATATGGTCTTGTTTGGTCTCTTGTCCTAAGAAGACTAAAGGCCAAAAGAAGAGCTTCTATCTCCAGACCTGGCCTGTCAATTTCCAGGAATTATCTCATATATCGCATGTTAAACATACGCCATATGAGAAACTCCCTGAATTCGTTCCAGGGAGAACCTCATATGGTGCATGTTGAACATGCGCTATATGAGAAACTCCCTGGAATTGTTCCAGGAACTTTCTCACATAGCGCATGTTCAACATGCGCTATATGAGAAACGTACTGGAAGTGTTCCAAAACGTTTCTCATATAGCGCATGTTCAACATGCGCTATGTGAGAAGGTTCCTGAAACTATCAGGGAACATATCCAGGGAGATCTATACATATCGCATATTGGAGATGCGACACTTCTGTGGTTACGGGGTAAAAAAAACTTTTCAGGTGTCGCATGTTGAACATGTGACACCTTTGTAGTTTCTATGTAAAAAAACATTTTGTAGAACCTGGGTATTTAAGTAAATCCCAGGTAGTACTTAAGAATTTGGCTCAGTAAACTTCGACGATTGCAAAATTGCAATTATGTTCGCATGTACTGAAATGTCAAATATGGTTTACATCTGAATCAACCTACAATTAGGTAAACCACTTCAATCATTTTTTGCATCTAAAATCTATTATTATCATAAGTAGGAGCAATGAAAAATAAACAATATATGTATATATACCTAAGATCCTGGTGGAATTCAATATCTTTTTTTAGTGTGCATAGTTTTTTAAATAAGGAAATAAAGTTATGCATCTATACATGACTTGTGTTTAGGCCTCTTAGATTGAGCTTTTATCGCGTTTCTACAGCTTTAATCAGTCTTGTACATATAAAACGAAAGAGTGATCATACAGGAGACTTCTATGTTTCCATAGCTAATTTATGTTTTAATGTTGCTAATTTATGCAAGTTGGGAAGACTTCATTTTCCAACCTAGTAACAATAGTTGATTGTTAACATTTTCTTTCAATCTATATGGAAACGTTATATAAATATTGTCATATAATTTAAAGGGCATAATTGGGTGTAAGTTATAACCAAAGTCGCGATTCATGTCAAGTGTCAACATATATAAAATGCAAAGTAGGTTAATCTTATGCAATGTATATTAATATTCATGTGTTCATTTTATATGTATAGTTGTCTTAGTGATGTTTTACAATTTTCGTTCTTCATTTATGTCTCTTTTTTTATATAACCGTGTATACGATTACGATGTGATAAAGGATTACTCTAAAAATCCTTCAATACATACATCTTTGTTTTGTAATATAGTTTTCTATATATTATACAATAGTTTAATTAAACTTTATATGTTTGGGTGGAAAATGAAGCTTACGCCTCGTCTAGAATTCTAAAAACCACCTCATTCTGCCTTTCATGGTTTAAAACCTTGGTTGTATTTTCTACCATGTAATAAGGGTCATCTATAAATATGGTTGTTGGCTAATCGAATGGTACAAGTAAGAAGAAGAAAACATTTAGTGCAAGAATGTTTCTTCCTCCTATCCCTCTATTTTCCTCCCTTTATCTCCCTCTTATCTTTCCATTTCCCTCCTCCCTCAAGGTTTCCCTCTCTACTCTTCCTCCTCAATATCCTCATTCATCTTCATCATCTTCAAAGATCTCTCACCCTCTCTCTCTCTTCTTCATAACTATCTCCCCCTCCATGTCTTACTCGTTTATCTCTTCTCCCTATATAACTATCTTGCTTTCTCATCTTTTCTCCCCCACCCCCTTCCATATCCTCTTCCTTATCTTTTCTATATCTCTCACATTCTCTAATAATCTCTCATTCCCTAACTCTTCCTATTTTTTACCTCTTCCTCTACCTCTCTCCTTCAACATTTCCCTCTCATATTTTCCAGATCATCATCTTATCAACTTTCCCCCTTCTTTTCCCAACCCTCTATCTTCTTAACCCTCCACTTCTTCCCACTATATCAATAATTTATGGAGCATAGATTGTATATTAACGGGTTATATTAAGGTATCCTTTCAAGGTGATTCCACTAAACTTTTACGTGTAGTTCAAGTGGGGTTAAAACTCCGAAATAGGGGCATGAGGGTTTACCAGCACCACCAAAAGGGCAAATACCACACCAAAAGCTACCTCTCTAGAAGCCTCTGGTTGACTTCACCATGTGGGGTGTTTTCCACTGGAATATAACACTTCTCTTCCCCTCTTAAAGGAGAACCTCTAGGTGGTTCATTCAAACCTTTAGGGTAGTTCAATTGGGGGTTAAAACTCCAAAATGTGAGACAAACCTCTTTGAGGGGAGATTCAACCATACCACCAAAAAGGCAAATACCACATCAAAAAATACATCTCCATGGAACTCTGGTGAATTTCACCATGTATGAATTTTCCATTGCAAACTCATAGGGCATTCCTCTCTCCCCTCTCAAAGAAGAATCAGCCACAACCTATCTTTTCTAATTCCATGTATTTTTTCTTCATCACACTTACCATCATACCTATGTGCTAGCCTTGGATGGGTCGTCACTTCGTGTTGCTTAGAAATATCTGACATGACCATAATGTATCTCACCTAACTTTCCCGCTCTCATTTCCGTCCTCCATGTCTCGTACAAGATCGGATCATACACCCTTGGTTTGGGACTCGGGCGCTTCTGGTCAGTTCCGGGGATTCTTTCGATTTGAGCGGGCATGGTTACAGGAGGATTCTTTCGGAGAGTTGGTCTCCTCTTTGTGGTCCTCTTTTGTGGTGATCGATTTTGCAGCTGCCCGCTTCGCTCAGAAGCTTGTTTTGTTGTGCAAGCATCTTTGCATTTTTAAAAGGGAGAGCAGGGAAGCGGGTGTTGCATACAGGGTGGCAGCAGAGATGGAGATGGCCTTGCTTGAAGGATTGGAAAATGAGAGGCAACTAGATGTGGTAGAGCTGGAGTAAAGGGCTGCGGCTCAGAGAATCATTCTTGCTGACGATAAGAAGCAGGTGGCAGAGAGGAGACAGAAGTCCATGATGGTGTGGCTCAAGGAAGGGGATGCGAACACCGCCTTCTTCCACAGGGTGGCAAGCGGGAGGCACCGTTGTAATTTCATCTGGTCTTTAGTGGTTAGTGGGAACAAAGTCAAGGGAGAGAGGAAGATGGGGGTTGCAGTCACAAATCACTTTCGCGATTTCTCTAGAAGAGCGGTGGATCGGCCTTGGAGATGGAACGGTCTGGGGGCCTCCCGGATTTCTGACGCTCACGCTGGCGCTGCCCACTTGATTCAAAGGATCAACATGGAGGAGGTGAAGTGTGTAGTATGGAGTTTGACTGTTGATGTTGCTCCAGGATCGGATGGCTTTCCGGTCCTTTTCTATAGAGAGTTCTAGTATGTGGTTGGGGCAGAGGTACTGGAGGTGGTAGAGGAATGTTGCATATGAAATGTTGGCTTTGATAATGTGAACAGAGCCCTCGTTTTCCTTTTGCCGAAGCGAGAGGTCTGTGAGAGAGTGGAAGATTTTAGACTTTTTGCTCTATCTAATGCTATATACCTGATTGTTGCAAAGGTTTTTGCAATCAGGCTCAACATGGTGTTGGACCATTTTATTTCTCTTTTGCAATCAGCTTTTGTGTCGGGAAGGCAGATCTCGATAGTTTGGTTATGGCTACATAAATCATTGGGAATTGGGAGAGGAGAAAGCGGAAAGGGCTCCTTTGGAAGATTGATTTTTCAAAAGCATATGATACGGTGGATTGGCGATTCCTTTGGGCGGTAATGTTCAAACAAGGGTTCTCAGCTATTTGGGTTTCCCGGATGAAGAGTTATGTTATAGCTTTGTATTCAATGCTAATCAATTATCGCCCAGAGGGTGTTTTTTTCCAACCCCAGAGGGGTGTTAGACAAGGATGTTCACTTGCCCCGTTACTTTTTGTCATCGCAACAGATGTTCTCGCATGTATTGTGGACTGGGTCCAAAGTAGTGGAATCACTATGGGGTACTCAAACGACATTTTTATCCCTCTCATGTAGTACGCGGACGACACAATCTTCTTTATTGAGGGTTATAGGAGTGAGGCGAAGGGCATGGCAACCACTCTTGAACTTTTTTGGGAGATGTATGGTTTGGTCATCAACCATGACAAGTCTATGTTAGTGCCCTTTGGGATGTCGGACGAGGAGGCCCATTCTTGTGGTGAGGAGTTGGGCATTGCGTGCGATTCACTCTCGTTGCGTTACTTGGGTCTCTCGCTTGTCGCTGGCAAAATCAGGTTGTCGGATTGGTTGTCGATTATTGACAAAATGGAGAATAATCTTTCGGGTTGGAAGGTGGTTGTTCTTTCACGGGGGGGTCGTTTGGTGCTAGTGAAGGTGGTCCTTGAGGCTATTTATGTTTTTTTCATGTCGTCCCGAATCATGCCTGATGGAATCCGGAGGAGAATGGAGAAGCTGATGCATTGCTTCCTTTGGAGCAAGTCAGGTCAGGAGAATGTCAGTATTCATTTGGTGAATTGAGAGACCATGACGTTGCCAAAATCTGAAGGTGGCCGGGGCTGAAAAGTCTGGAGACCATGAACAAAGTTTTGTTGCTTAAGTGGGTGGGCGGGCTGTGGGGAAGGAGTGATGATCTCTGTTACAGACTCCTGCGGTGCATTTACGATTTGAGACATCCTGGTCACCTGGCTCATCTAGTAAGCTTCGATTTATAGAGAAAATATGCAAAAAAATATTATTAATCATAAGTATATTGCCATAAAATTTTACAAATATTAACAAAATATATTAACAAAAAACCTACATTTGAATTTTCTAAATTGAAAATATGTATGCAATATACCATATTAACCATATATGTTAATTTGAATTTGTGATTATGTAGGTAGACATGTGAATTCCTTTATTCATACAAAAAAAGACAATCCCTTGTAAATACATTATACTAATTGTAGTGATACAAGCATTTGAATATCATTTGTTGATATAAAATATGTTCATACTAATTAAAATCACTATACGCATTTGAATATCATTTGTTGATATAAAATATGTTCATACTAATTAAAATCACTATACACTTGCATGATTTTTTATGATTTTTTATGCCATGATGGTTGTAATATAATTGTATGATATATTAATATATATTTATGAAATAACTATTATCTCAGATTAATATATAATGATATTATAATACATTTTGTGAGTCTTGTGACTAATATATAATTTATAGTCGTGAGAAATGATGCAAACAAGCACCCATGGATTGATCTAACTAGATATGCAACTCAAAATTATCCCACGGTGCTGTAACAAGCTAAGCAACGTTATGAAAATGCAATCCCAAACATCGCTGCTAACAAATCACCATCTTTAAATAGGCCAAACAGGGTACTAAACTATCTTATTTTGGAAACAATTGCTACAATCTCACATGAAGAACAGTAAATCAAACTTTCAAAAAAATGATACATAATGAATTATTGAATCATGGAGTATCTACTGAGAACAGGAACAAATTTAAAGACACCAAATTCCAAGTCCTGGGTAATGTAGATAGACAGAAGAAGACTATTAGAAGAAAAAAATGTCAATTTATTTCTGAGAGAACCAGTAGCAGACACTTTTAACTGAACTGAAAACCAAAAACAAAACTGAACAGAATGAGCTCAGAGATTGAGACAAACCCAGAACTCTAGAAGGGCTACAGCGATCGCAACAATCAGCACCCGACAAAAGGGAACCCCAGGGATGCAGGCAGCAGCAGCGATGGTGGCAAAGGAGGCTGGGGAAGGAGGAATAGGTGGCGGCAGATTAGGTAGCAGTGATCGGATGTGGGCTGTTGGCGGTGACCTCGATGGAGATGAGGGCGACATGGTTGGTGGGATTAGTGGAGGTGGAGAACGGAGAGAAGGTTAGGGCTGGAGGGAGAGGGGCGGAGAAGGCCTGGATATGGAGATGGGGGAGAACAAAGGCGAGGAAGAGAGAAGGATTCCGAGGAGAGAGAGGGGAAGAAGAGAGAAGAGGGGTAGGGCCGTAGGGTTTTTTTTATTTGTATTCCCCAAAAGCTGTCATCTCTTTCCCCAAAGCCTCCTTTTTATAATAATATGGAGAAATACCCAAAACTCTAGACTATGGAGTCAAAAAAAGTAAAATTACATAATAGATAAAAACAAATTGCAAAAGGATCCATGTAGTTCTTTCTTTCATGGTAAAATTTTGTTTAGCCCCTCAAACTAGGCATGAACTGTATCATCCCCCTGTTTGGAAAGAATCTTGCTCCGGTAAGATTACGATGTAGTAGTTCTGACTTCTGCCAAAAATCAGGACAACGCTCCTAATTCATGCTCTTCAATCCACGGGCTATCCTTCAAGCGGTGTCCGGTCTATCATACTAGGAAAATTTGAGTAATTCCGTAGCGTGATGCCAAGTTATGGACATCCAGGATATCATCAATGGCATGTGGTTGCAGTGGTTGTTGATGTATGGCTCATTAGCTGAATCTCTGGCCTAGTTGCATCTTTCTCAAAATATGGATACAAATCAGATATGTTAAATATAGGTGAAGTATTGAATTCTTGCGGTAGGTCCAATACATAAGCATTCGGACCAATCTTCTTGGTAATTTTGAAAGGAACAAATTTCTTCGGGCTTAGTTTGTGGTGGATTCTCTCAGGGAAATGCTCTCTGAAAATGGGTCATGACCAAATCTACCTTTTTGAACTTAGCTTCCCTCCTGTGGGTATTGGCTTAGGTTTGATATTGGAGAGATCTTGGAGTTTGGTATGGATTTCTTTGTGGAGTTGGTGGATATGATCAGCCAACTCATCTGCAGTAGTACTAGCTCACCCGGGTCAAACTAGAGGAACTCTATCAAGGACGTGAGGAATGGGATAACCGTATATACATTCAAATGGAGATTTTTTCGTATACCGACAAGACGAAATACCATACACAAACTCGACATGACAAAGGACCAAGTCCCATTGAGGGGGAGTGTTCTTCTGCAATACAATGAAGCAAGTTTCCCAAAGATATGTTCACTACTTCTGTGTGGTCATTGGTTTGGGGGTGATATGCAGTGTTATATTGTAGAAGGATGTCCAACTTAGACCACAAAATCCTCCAAAAATGACCTAAGAACCTAGTGCCCCGATCAAATGTAAATAAATGTGGTATGCCATGCAGACGAACAACTTCTTTAAAGAAGAGATCGGCTATATGAGATGCATCAGATGATTTCCTAGATGAATAAAAGGTGACATCTTAGAGAACAGATCAACTACGACAAACACAGAATCCACTTTCCTAGCGGTCTAAGGAAGCCCGATAACAAAATCCATAGTGTGTCTTCCCAAGGATGTGTGGAATGGGTAGATGGGTGTACAAGCCGGTACTCTATTTTTTATCCTTAAAATGTTGGCAAGTCTGGCAATGTTGAATTGCTTGCGTAGCATCCTTCTTCATTCATGGCCAATAGAATCTCTCTTGAAGATGGGTTAAGGTGTTCTCAATCCCAAAATGTACACCAAACCTCCTCCATGCAATTCCAAAATTAGTCTTTCTCATAAGGACATGGTTGGAATGCATAATTGTGATCTACGGAAGAGATAACCATCTTGGAGGAGATACAGATCTATCAAATGATTTAGGCAGTCATGGTATGGTTTGCTAAAGTCATGTTCAGTTTGATATAACTCTTTGATATGTTCAAACCATATGGTATCCACTAAGATTGTTGCCATCAGGTGGGTTCGAAGGGCCTAGAGCATCAATTCTTAATATCGGCCTTGTGTTTCAAGTGGAATGTGTACTCTTGCAAGAAATTCGCCCACTTTGTGTGCCTTTTGTTGAGAGATTTCTAGGATTGCAGATAGCCCAGAGCCTCATGATCATAATTGAGGATGAATTCACGTTGGATAAGGTAGTCGCGTCAATGCTTAAGAGCTTGAACAATGGCATAAACTCTGCATCGTATGTGGAGTAGCGTGAGCGCACATCGTCTAGTTTCTCATTAAAATAAGCAATCGAGTGCCCCTCAAGGCTAAGGACGGTGTCGGTACCAATGTGGGAGGCATCACACAAATCGATAGAACCAACGTAGGGACATGAGTCAGATGATCTTTGAGTTTTTGGAAACCCTTTTCAGCTTCCGATATCCATGAAAATTTGTCCACTTAAGCAATATGAAATTGCACCCACTTGACTACTAAAGTTCTTCACAAAGTGTCGATAGATGGAAGATAAGCCTAAAAAACTATGAGTTTCTGTAAGGATCTTCAGGGTTGGCCAACGTCTAATGGCTTCAATCTTAATTGGGACGACCTTGATACCGTCAGCGCAGACAATGTAACCAAGAAGTTAACTGAGTCAGAAAGTAAGGCACACTTGTTGAGGTTAATAAAGAGTTTATGTTCTCTTAGGATGGTAAGCACCTGACGCAAATGGCTCATGTGTTCACCATGGTTGTTGATGTAGATTAGGATGTCATCAAAATAAACAATAAAAAACCACAAATTTCCCTATAAGATGTCTCAAAACATGGTTCATAATGCTCACAAAGGTTCTATGAGCATTGGTCAGACCAAATGGCATCACTGACCATTCATACATGCCCTCACGAGTCCTAAAGGTTGTTTTCCACTAGTCGCCAGTTTTGATTCTAATCCGGTGATAACCACTTCGCAAGTCCATCTTATAGAATATGTGTGCCTCAATTAACATATCCAGCATGTCATCTAGTCGAGGAATCCGAAAGTGGTACTTTATCGTGATCTTGTTGATGGCTCAACTGTCCATGCATATTCTCCAAGTTTCGTCTTTTTTGTGTTAAGAGGGCAGGAACGGCAATAGGACTCATACTTTCGTGTACATATCCTTTGCTCAAAAGCTCCACTACCTATCATTGTATCTCTTCATGTTCCTTCAAGCTCCGGTAGTGAGGCAAGTTGGGCAGGCTAGCTCCAGGGACAAGGTCTATATGTTGTTGTATGTCCCTCAGTAGTGGAAGTCCTTCGGGGAGGCCGTCTGGCATAATATCTGCATACTCTTCCAGGATCGGATCGACTTCTGGGTATACTTTATCTGAATTCACAATGTCACTCCCAACCTCCTTTCCAATAAGGGCAAAGACAGTCTGTGCTTCTTGGAGTTGGCATTGGAAGGAAGATGCTTGGAGAACCCCAAACAACTCACATGAGTGTGGTGGTGTCTGGGCAATCACAGAGCTTTGATGATCAACCGATGTACCTTTGTGAAAATGGTTGATGTTTGCTTGGGACTAGGGGCATCCCGTTGTGGTCGGTGGGTAATTCGCATTTTGTCAATCAAAAATGTGCAGGTGTTCTTCCTACCCTTATGGTTTGTACCGATCATACTGCCCTTATGGTATGTATCTCGTCCCAGCAAGATGTAACACACATCCATAGGTGCAACATGACACCAGACCTCATCGCTATATGTCGGTCCAATAAAAGGTTGTTAAGGCACTAACGTTGGATTGGCATTTGAGTCCCTCCCTTAAACCAAGCCACATTATACGGTCGATCCAATAATTGTGTTTGCAATTGTAGAGAGTGTTATTATTATGTTCTATGTACCTTTTCATAGTTTCTTATTTCTTTCTGGACTACTATGTAATTTAGCCATGAGGCCTCTCTCTATATAAGAGAGGCTAGGATTCCCTTGAATAATAATTCGCTCATTTCTTCCAACATGGTATCAGAGCCTCAACCCTAGGCTCTCAACCCTAGCCGCCGTCCACCCCCTCCTCTCTCGGGTCTCTCGCCGGCCCCACTCGTCGCCAGCCCCTCCCACCCGTCGTAGGGGCACCGCCAGCCCCTATTCTCGCCGCCGCCAGCCCCTATTCTCGCCGCTGCCAGCCTAGCGGCACCCGACCCCAGCCTAGCGGCACCGAGTTGCCGCCGCAAGCCCGTAGGGGCGCCGCCAGTGCATAGAGGGGCCGCAGCCCTCATCTCCGGTCGTGCCCTAGCCTTCCACGGCTAGGCTTCTTTCTCCGGATTTAAGTATTTTAGTGCGTAACGTCTACATACGCATTCGAATCCTATGCAGTCTGTGTAGACGTCTGTCATCTTGTCTACAAACCCTAGTTCTTCTCAAGCGACGATATGTCAGAATCCAAAGTTGATATATCCTCCATAGGCGCGTTTAAAGGTCCTGCATCAATCGTCAAAATGGACGGGTCGAACTATGAGCCCTGGGCGATCCAGTTCATGAGCCTCATTAAGTCAAGCGGTAAGAATCACATTCTTACCGAGGATGAGCCTGCTGAGAAGACAGGGATATATGCCTCGTGGGAGGCTGATGATTCATATGCCAAGGTTTGGCTGTCAAGTACACTATCGATGGAGATTGCCAATGATGTCATCCATCAGCCCACTGTTGGCTGCAACATATTCACAAGTGCGGAATGAGACCAAGATGTTACAGCTTCAGCATGATATATTCACAATGAAGCAGAACGGCAGACCACTTTACTCCTTGTACACGTCCCTGAGAGGGATGTTTGAGAAGCTATACAGTATCATTCCACTTACAGCAACCTCTGAGCAACAGAAGACATTTAGGAACGCCACCATGGTGGGCGTTCTCCTTGCAGCCCTAGATACTGAGTACGAGGTTGCCCGCTCTCAGATTTTAGCTGATGTTGTTATTCCTCCAATGGAGGATGTCTACCGAAGGCTCAGTCGCATATCCGTGGCTTCCAGCTCATCTACTCCACCCCCATCGGCGATGGCAGTATCGCGTGGGAGAGGTGGTCAGTCATCTGGTCGTGGACATGGAAGTGGAGGTGGTAGGGGTGGTCGCTTTCGTCACCCTTACTCGTACTATCACCGCACAGGACACTCGGAGGATACATGCTACTCTAAGCATGGGTTTCCAGCATCGGCACGTGTAGCGGAGCATGTTCTGCCTCAGCCAACTTCCACTGCAGATAACCGTTTTGAGGAACTTGTGGGACGTTTACGAGATATTATGCCACCATCCTCCGCAGACTCTTCTGATGGACCTTCTGATGTTGTTGCCTCTGCCTCTGCTAGCTCCTCTACTATCGCTAGTACCTCAGGTAGTGCTATTGCATTTACATCCTGTCATGATATATCTGATTGGATTATAGATTATGGTGCCACACATCACATCTGCCGCGATCGAGAGAGGCTTGAGTCCTACAGGGACATTCCCCATGACCGTTCAGTACAGATCGCAGATGGTACCCATTCCCCTCTTATTGGTCAGGGGGAGGTCGTTCTATCCTCTTCCATGCATCTACAGAATGTTCTGCATGCTCCCGAGTTCTCCATGAATATGTTATCTATTAGTCAAATTACAAAGGATTTGCACTGTCGTGCCATATTTGGCCCCTCTTCTCTTATTTTTCAGGACATACTAACGGGCAGGGTGATTGGTTGTGGCTCTGAGCAAAATAGTCTGTACCGGCTGTCCGGAATTCTTATGTTGTTGCCTCTTCTTACTCTGCCGGACCAGTGTCTCCCTACATCTGGCATCTTCGCTTTGGTCATCTCCCGCTCCAGAAAATGTGTCGCCTTCTGCCTCAGATATCACCCAGTTCTTAATTTCACTGTGAAGCATGTCAGTTGGGAAAGCATCATAGGTCCAGCTTCCTAGGTCGTCAGAGTCGGAGCAGTTGCTCCCGGTTCGAGTTGTTTCATATTGATATTTGGGGTCCTAGTCGTGTTCCCGATCATCAGGGACACAGGTTTTATCTAGTTGTCGTGGATGATTTCTCTCGTGTGTCTTGGGTCTTTCTTTTAAAGAATAAATCTGAAACAGGAGATGTGATTAAAAATTTGATTAATGAAGTGCAGAATGTTTTTTCTTCTACTGTCAAATATGTTCGTACAGATAATGCTCTTGAATTCTGTACACGATCTCTCTCTCAATTTCCTTCGTCAAAGGGCATTATTCATCAAACTAGTTGTGCCTATACATCACAGCAAAATGGAGTAGCAGAAAGAAAACAACGACATCTCCTTGACATTACTCGAACCCTTCTTATTCAGAGTTGTGCTCCTCTCTCTTTCTGGGGGGATGCTGTTCTTACAGCTTTTTACATGGTCAATCGTATGCCGTCATCTGTCCTAGGTGAGAAAATCCCTATGTCTATCCTTTTTCCTGATAGGGATTTATTCTCACTTACACCTCGTGTCTTTGGTACTGTTGCATTTGTTCATCTTCTCACTCCAGCACTTGACAAACTCTCTCCTAGAGCGGTCAAGTGTGTCTTTGTTGGTTACTCTCGGACTCAGAAGGGCTATCGTTGTTATGACCCAATAAACAAGAAATATTTTGTGAGTGTTGACGTCACATTCTATGAGTCTGTTATGTACTTCTCTCCTACACGTGACAGGTTGGTACCATCCACTACCAATGATGATGTCTATGTCCCTCCACCTCCTAGGTGGGGTTCACCGGAGTCCACTACTGAACCAGGTACTACGTCTGCTTCACCACCATCACCTCCACAACCACCACCTCCGCAACCTCCTATTCCACCGTTACCAAAATTTTATACACGTCGGTCAGGTCCTGCTCAGGCTACACGTCCAACATCCATCACGCCTCAGGTATGTTCTGATAGCATTACAACTGACGAGTCGGATATGGTACATGTGCAGGATTCTTCATTACAGGAGGACACTACACCTTCCAGTACACTGGACGATGACCTGGACATTCCTATTGCTATCCAGAAGCAAGAGAGGACGTGTGCATCTTATCCCTTTGCTTCTCAGGTATCTTTTCATCATCTCACAGGAGAGTTTCAGAGATTTGCTACAGCTTTGTCATCCGTGGAGATACCACGGAACTATCAGGATGCTATGCAAAGTGATGTCTGGAGAATGGCTATGGAAGAAGAGATGCGGGCATTACAGTCTCGTGGCACATGAAGCTTGGTTACTCCTCTTGATGCATCTATTGTTAGCTGTAAATGGGTATTCACAGTTAAATACCATGCAGATGGCAGTCTAGATCGATACAAGGCTCGGTTGGTGGCTCGAGGTTTCACACAAACCTATGATGTGGATTATATGGATACATTCTCTCCAGTGGCTCGTCATTCTACCCTTCGTATACTTTTTTCAGTTGCAGTGGTACGTGACTGGAATATATACCAACTTGATGTCAAGAATGCATTCTTGTATGGCGATCTGCAGATGGAAGTCTACATGCAGCAGCCACCTGGGTTTACTGCTGAGGGAGAGAAGCATATGGTCTGTAGACTTCACAAGGCAATTTATGGCCTTAAACAGAGCCCAAGGGCATGGTTTCAAAAACTCTCTCACCTGATTGAACGACAGGGGTTCAAGAGATCGAATGCAGATCACTCATTGTTTATTCAGAAGTCTTCTACAGGTACGGTTGTCATCATGGTTTATGTTGATGATATCCTTGTTACAGGAGATGATGTTCGGGGAATAGAGAAGGCAAAAGCATTCCTAGGCCATCAGTTCGTCACGAAGGATCTTGGAACCCTAAGATACTTTCTGGGGTTGGAATTTGCCAGGAATGCACAGGGTATAGTGATGACCCAAAGGAAGTATATTTCAGATTTCCTACTTGAAACAGGCATGGCTGAATGCAAACCTTCGAGTATTCCTATGGATCCAAGCATGAGGCTATACGATGATGACACTGTTGAAGTAGACAAGAGGAGATATAGAGAAATGGTGGGTAAGCTCCTTTATATTACTATAACTCGACCTGATATTGCTTTTGCAGTAAGTCGGGTGAGTCAATTTGTAGAGCAACCAAGACAAGTTCATATCGATGCCATACACATGATACTAAGGTATCTAAAGTCCTCTCCAGGTTCAGGGTTGCTATTCCAAAAGGGCACAGATCTATCTATTTCAGCATGTGCAGATGCCGATTATGCAGGATGCCCTAAAGATAGAAAGTCAACCTTAGGATATGTCGTGTTCGTTAGGAGCTCTTTAGTCTCTTGGAAAAGCAAGAAGCAAACCGTTGTGGCAAGGTCTAGCGCAGAATCCGAATACAGGGCCATGGCGCAAGCAAGCACGGAGATGATGTGGGTCCGATCTGTACTGGAGGATCTACATGTAGCCGTACCTTTACCTATGCAGCTTCAGTGTGACAATCAGGCGGCTTTGTTTATTGCTAACAATCCAGCTTTCCATGAGAGAACCAAACATATAGAAGTTGATTGTCACTATACTAGAGATTTGATTCAGAGAGGCTTGATATCTACATCTCATGTGAGATCAGGGGATCAGAACGCCGACATTCTCACCAAGTCGTTGCTCAGAGGACCCTTCCAGAAATGTTCTTACAAGCTGAGCATGATCGATATCTATGCTCTACCTTGAGGGGGAGTGTAGAGAGTGTTATTATTATTATGTTCTATGTACCTTTTCATAGTTTCTTATTTCTTTCTGGACTACTATGTAATTTACCCATGAGGCCTCTCTCTATATAAGAGAGGCTAGGGTTCCCTTGAATAATAATTCGCTCATTTCTTCCAACAACAATCCTAACTTATCCACAATCGCTTGGGCTATAAAATTTCCACACTTCCACCATAAATGGTTAGAGAACGGTAACCGTTGGATGCGCATGTAGTACGGAAGATACTCCTTAACCACGCATCATCGCTCTCAACTTTAGGTGCCAGCATGAAATGTTTCAATACCTCAATAGGTGCATCATGTTCTTGTCCAAAGTCATTATGTTCAATCCAAAGGAAGGGTCCATGAGTCTCAGCATCAACTTCAACATCTTCATAATCCTCATTGGTGTTGGTGTATCCAGCCACCATTTCCAGTTCATTCTCCTCAGTAGGGGTGGTCTCATTGCCAGGTTCTTCATGCATTGAGTGTGCACTTGCCAACACATGGGGTGGGGCATTCTATTGCCCGATGACCCTTCCGAAGGCACCTAAAGCAGGTGCCAGGTCTCACAGTAGGTCGAGCCTCGAGAATTCCTGACTCAGCATGAGTGGATCGAGGTGAGCACTTGTACTTCCAAAAGTAGTGCGAGATACAAGGCCAACTAAGTTGACGGTTGACCGTGTATTCATCCTAGGTTGTCCGATAGAGATGTTTGGTGCAAGGGTGGTAGCAGCATAGGCAATTGTGATCGTCGTGCGTCGTGTGATGTTCCTTGATAACTTGGCTTCAGCCCTCTCAGCTCTATCATGGGCAGTTGTTTGACAATTCATCTTGGATGTTGGTTCTTAATCCATGTGTGTATCGAGCCAACAGTTGAGAGTCACTTTCCTTTAAGTTATTTCGAGCTATCGAAACTTGGAACTCTTCAGTATAACAGTATGTGTCCCTTGATGAAGGTTTTGAAGGTAGTTGTACAAGTTTTGTCGATACTCCTCCGGAAGAAACTTGTCCCCAAGGTTGCAAAAATCGGTAATCAGTACTCGGTCGACGAGCTCACTGACTAAGGATTAATCGGCGGTATCGGATTTAGTATGCCATTAGTCGGTTTTGAGTTTTTAAATTATTTTAACAATATAAATCATTTTTTATACATATATTATTTATATATTTGCATAGATTTGTACATTTTCTATAATATCATAATGAAACAAAAGAAGTAGCTGACTTTAAATATAAAATTAAGCATATTTGAATAATTTTGCTTTTAAAAAAGTAAAAAATTAAAAAAAAAGATTAAAAAAATCTATGTAAAAGCCTACGACTAGTCAGGTTGATCAACTATGCCGACTAGTCAGCCAACTTTTACAACAATGATACGAACAAAGTCCTGAGGCATGGTCACTACCATCCTTAGGACTAATGACCCAACCTTGAACCTTATTGGATTGACTTTCTAGTCATAATACCTTGCCATTTAGCCTTGGCATCTTTATATTTGTTAGTAATCTTTGTTCCTTGCATCTTCCACTAAGTTTGGTTCTCTCTCTCTTCCTCTTCTTTACTCTTAGGTTTATTAGTTGCACACCTTAATGCAGATATTTGCTTCACAACCATATGTTGATTAGTGAGTAACGGTCTTCACATCAAGGTCTTAAATGTCAGATTTCGATTTCGTTTCAATATAGCCTAGAAAGAGAAATTCGATAAAATTTCATTGGAATTTCGAAAATTGGGGAAATTACTTAAACTTGTTTTGTTCTAAAATATAGATTTCTAATATTCTTCGATCAATAAACGAGAGAGATGCATTGTAGAGCTTGTAATCGGAAAATATATGTTATACAAAACACAAACAAATCAATTAACATCAAGAAGCTGCATAGCAAGGCCTTTCGTCAGCCTATGTAATATGGGCAAGCAAAGCCTTTCGTCAGCCTTTCCTTCCCCCCGGCCCCTACCCCCTTCTCAATAGTTGCATCACAGGACTAGGATAAAAGAAAGACTAGGCCTTCTCTCCATCCGAAAGTCAAGTCCTGGATCGTCGACGAGGTTATAATTCCTGCCTGGGAAAAGTGAGTCAGCCCTGCCGCATTAATTAGGGGGGACCGGACTAGTCCAAAAGAAGAGTGGCAAGAGGTAAGCATTCAAAGCAAAAGCAGTTCATTCGATGTGGATATGAAGCCAAACAAGGGGGAACACTCAAAGGTGCCCGCCCCAGAATTGTATTAATAAGCACGAAAAAGAAATTACAGAAATATAAATTACCGGAGCCGGACGTCCATCAGATCTGTCGCCAGGATACAAACCTTCTCTCTATAAAACCTCTATTCCGAAAAGAGCAGAGTAATCCTAGCCAATCAGATGGCCCATACAATGGCCAACGTGCGTAGCAGCTCTCTTCTAGGGCGGTGCTTGGAGAGCACTAAGGACTCGTAAAAAGAGAGCAGGCTCCTCGTTCCAACCCACGTAAGTTCAGAGCCCTCCCATATAGACCTCGATATTCCTGGCAGAGGAAGAAGAGATTGTTGGAAATGCGAGCCCACGGCGAGCCATTATGCAATAAATGTTATTGCACATATCATTCCCTGATCTGAAATGAAGAATGAATAATTTGTATAATAGGTCCCTTAGTACAATTAGGGTTATGTACCATGGCCATCTTAATAATCATACAGCTGTTGATTCAACTATTGAATCATAGAGGCTGGTGCTTGGATGAATATCTAAAGAGTTAGATTGAGGACTCATCAAGCACCGTCAAATGATTATTAAGAGATGATCTCCAGCCTGAGTAGGAGATGGCAATCCTATCTCTGAAGGCTGATATCTGACCGACCTCTTGATGCAGGTCCTCTGCATAAGAATAGAGATTCGGAGGTGTCAGATTAGTTAGGTCAAAGAGTTGACTTAACAAGATCGAGATAACCAAAGTCCTATACCATATGCTGTCATGATATAGGCACGCATCCTCTGACCGGAGACAGATGTGTTGCTATATGTCCAAGTATGTACATTTGGCAGACCAATAGGTTGATGACCTAATCAAGGTCTATACACCGACACGCTGGTGTGCATATAAGGGCATATGAGTAATACGATCTCTCAAAGGGATCATACAGGTTCAGTTACTGAACCGGAAGACATGAGCTCACTCATGAGATATTGGGAAGAATCAAATTCCATGCGCATGGTCGTCTCGCTTTGGAAGCTTGACTGAATTTGTAGGTTTGATATATACTTTTAGTATATGATCAAGACCTAGGTATGATATACACTTTTGGAAAGTGTATGATCGATACCAACTCCCAATGATCGAATGAGAAACTTACTGATAAAACCATGAAGTAGACAGTATAAAGTTGATCCGATACTTCGGGTTTAGTCTGAGTCTTCCAGTATGCAGGATGTACAGGTATTGGGAATACCTGAGGGTGATTTGATCATAAACGATTGTATAACCATGACGCTTCCATTCCTAGGGAGTGATGAAACGGGTCTGGATTTTAGTGACTCCTCTCAGTAGAGAAGTGATCTGATCTTGGTCCAAGTGTTGGACATTGATCTGAATGTGATTCAGATACAATGAGAAGATTAGATTTACGGTCTTGATTTAATCAAGCATCTATGAGAGGCCCGCGATCTGGATTTGAGATATGATCTCAATATCCATGTCACTATACGTGGATCAATACAATCGCCCTGTCCTTATCTCCAAGTATCTGCGGAGAGATTGCATTATTCTTGAAGGGTTCAAGAATAATTCCATAAGATCTAAGCAATGAAGAAATAATGATTAAATGTGATTTAATCATCTTGATGTGTGAATAAATTATCCAACTTAATTAAATGTGATTTAATTAATGTGGATAAGAATAATGTGGATAGAAATATCCAATTATTCATAATATATTATAAATGTGATTTATAATGTATTAGAGAGAGCTAATTATAATTTATATGTGTTGATTAATTATTATGTGTATTGGATACACATTGTGTAATTAATTAACAATATGAATTATATGTTGTTTTGGGTTGTGAATATGATTCACAATTTTTTCCATGGCAAGATTGCAATATTCTCAAAGATAATTGTGAATTATTTTTGAAGAATAAAACCCAATAAATTTGTTGCAAATAAATAAGAGAGATTCCAAGGAGATATGCAATCTCATGGATTTCCATGAGATTGCAATCTCCATGCAATCTCAAGGGGCGGCACATCATTCCTATAAGGAATGTGTGGCCGTCCACTTGGAAGGTACATGGAGATAAAATCTCCATGTATCTTCTCTTCTTATTTGTTGGGTTGATTTAGGAATAAATTATATTTGATTTTGTCAAATATATTTTGACCTAAATTTGTTGCTTTTGACAACAACAATCTTGGCCATTGGATTGACACAAATCAATCTCACCCATTGATTTTATGTGTCCCATGGATTGAGATCCATGGATCCCAAAACCCTATAAATAGAGAGGCATACTATGCTCTCTAATTACTTGCAATATTGGAGCTCTCTCTCTCCCTCATTTCTTCATACACGCCAGCCCTCTCTCCCTCTCTTGTTGGTGGCCGTCCACCATACCCTAGAGAAGGGAATCGTCGTCACCATCGCCACCGCGCTGCCGCTTCGACGTTCTTCGGTTTCTCCGTCTTCTTGGTGTGCTACGCCCACGAAGGAGACGTTAGATCTCGTGTGACGAGATCAGGAGCAACCACGCTTGGATCAACTTCTTGGATTGCGAGGACTACGCGGTTCATCCCCGCGCTCGCAAGCAGTCTCGCCGACGATCGGACTTGAGACAGGAGGTCTCTTCTCTTAGAGACTCAGTCAACCACGCTTCAAGAGGTATTGCATTATACTTGTTGTGGTTATAGATGAAACGATCTGAGAATGGTTCTCGGATCATGTGGTTTCATCGAATAATTTTTTTAAATTCCGCTGCACCGAACAACTAGTGCAACTAGTCGTTCTTCGTCGTATCCAATACGACGATCACGCTTCCGTGATGCGCTTGAGGATAATTTCCATATCCTTCAGAGATGATCAACTAAATCAATTTAGTTGCCACAGAGAAGGCACCTGTCAGAGACTGTCCCAAGCAGTCTGGCACATCGATCTCTTCTCATCAATCTCTTGCGTCTGAAGAGCCACAGGAAGAAACCAATCCTCTCTGGGAGCCCAAGCCTCCACAAGAAGCAGCAATCCCTAACCAGATCAACCGACTGTGAAGGAGGCAGTCTGCATATTGTCGCATATGCCTTCTCGACCGAGAAGGAACCCCTCCTCCACACCTAGTGGTCCCGCTCCCCAGAAGGGCCACCAAGAGCTCTCAAGGAGTCAAGCAGGAGGAGAAACTCATCCATACGTTGGTTTGAAAAGCTAGCACGAAACAGCGGCATCCAGTTTCCATCAGACCAGCAGGAGGCAACTCAGATGTCACGATCAGCAGCCAGAGCAAACAAGTGCGGAAAACGGGTAAAAGCTCTCCCCCATACGTCCAATCATTCGTCCAAAAAGCGAAGGCCTCTCCATTACCCAAAACCTGTCTAAAAACCCCACAAAAACGAGGAAGGATCGCTATGATACCCCTCCAAAAAAGGGGAGGCGCGAAACCACGGCCACAACTCTCCGATGAGGCATCGTTCACTGCATAAATCCGTCGGATAAGATTAGTGCAGAGGTCGTCATTGCTCCCCCAGATCCTTCTTACCCACTTCAGCAACAGGGCATCATTCATCGCATCAAGTCATCTGACTCCAAGACCACCTTCACGCTTCGGAAGGGTGATAGTCTCCCAATCGACAAGGTGCATGCCAGCCAATGTTGTCAAAAGCCCTCCGGGCATTCGCCTATGCTCCCAGACGAGGCGAGGCGAGGCCCTAGCGCCTTGCCTCCCTCCAGACGAGGTGTTTTGCCTCAGGCGATGCTCAGGCGAACGCCTGGCTTGAGGCAATAGGCGCTCGCCTTGAGCGCCTAAGGCAAAAGTAAGGCTTTTTGCAGACTTATGTGATTTTTATCCATGTTTATGTTTTTATATTAGATGTATATTAGTTCTAAGTATCATTAACACACATACTTATACATATGCACACACATGTATATGTAATTTGCACACACTTCTATTTCATATAAGTATACATGTACATTCATGTTTTAGTTCTGAATATTACATATACTTTTGACTAAAAAGTATATATTCTTCTTTACATATATAAGCTTGAAGTATTATAAAAAGATATATATACATATAAATAGACAAAACACACATGTATACATAGGCATGCATGCACACTTATACATAAACACATACACATGTATGCAAATATATACGCATACAGATACACATACATGAAAATACACACATAAACACAAATAATTAGCACATATACATACATATGCAAGTACATGCATACATTATACATACACATATTAATAAATAGTGGATTGATCGTAAAATTTAATTTGGTGATAGCATATGCATATACATATACATACACATACATATAGACATGTACATGCACACATTTATATACATGCTTGTAAACACAGCCACAAATATATTGGATTGGTTTTAGATTGAAATATAAGCTATACATACATATATTTACAATTACACATACATACACATGTGTGCATGTGCATATTTTACATAGACTCGTGCATAATTTATTTGTTTTTATATATGACGCCTTGCTTTTCTCAGGCGAGCGCCTAGGGGAGCGCCTAGCGCCTCGGGCGTTATGCACCCCCTAGCGCCTTCGAGCGCCTCTCGCTTTTAACAACACAAGCTAAAACACGGATCACATTTTCCAACACAGCTAGTGTCAAGTCCCATTGTCGTCGTGTGATGCCCCTCAGACACAACTCAACTACGGTTCACACAGACAACAAGGCCATGCACTATCTTTTAGTATCTTATCCTGGCACGCACTCAATTATTTCATTTGCCTCAATCTTGAGATGTTTCATTTACTCCATACTTGTCACTTTCGTCATTGTCATCAAACACTTCGCTTTATTGAAAATTGTTGCATACAAAATAAAATTAAAAAACACAACTCACAACCTTGCCTCATATCAATTCTAACTTATATCAATTCAGACGATCATTCAGTACCCGGAGAGGAAGAGGAAGAGACACCATCGAGCTTCGCCTACGACGGCGGAGGTGGAGCATCTGAGAGGCGGATCTGCAGGCGAAACTAGAAATGGTCGACGGCCAAGATCGACTTGGAGACCAGGGCACGTCGTAGGGGCATTCCATCGCTAGCAGAGTAACAGCAGGGTCAGAGCCTAGAGTCATGCCATCGTCCAAGACCTGGATCATCGAGCCCAGGTGCCTCAGTGGCAACCCCAAACACTTAAGATTTCGGGAGAGAAAAGGGATCCCCCGCACCTGTGCAACCCGCGTGACGGAGCGATCGAAGGAACCATCAGCAACGCACGGTAATCTCCATTCCAAACCCCTCCAGAAGAACTCATCAGAGTCTCCTTTTGGAGCCCCGACACACCATGCACGCAGCATCTCCCAACTCCCAAGGAGACAGCATCCCCCGCGAAAGCTTCGCCAAGCAAGAGCTGGAGCTCCGCCTCAATCGAAGATGCGGACATTGTGTCATTTATCCAAGAGCCCATGAGAAGGTTGGCCAGTCCGCCCGCGTCTGAGGAGACCGAACCCGAGGCGGTGGCCCTTTCCACGCGAGATACTTCCGACCGAGAACGTAGAGGTTCTCCCTCTGCACTCGGCAGTGCCAGCGTAGCCCTCACCACGCAGGCAGGGGCAGCACCCTGCGCCGAGCAAAATAAACTACAATGTCCGACTCGTCCGCAAGAAAGCATTTGGGGGGAAGGGCACAAGCCGAAGCCAAGTGCCCGCGACCACCACATCTGAAACATTTCCTCCCAGGCTTCCTATGTGAGACGAACGTCCAGCCCGCCCCGACTCCCTCTCCCACGTCCGGACAATCTCGGATCACCCCTGTACGTCGCCAAACTCTCTTGCCCCTTTCGATTTCCCTCGGAACTTGCTCTCTCCAGCCTATCGCCCATCCTCCCTTCCAGTAAGTATGAACATTTATCTAATCTAAATCCAACATAATATAAAGCAAATACTTACCATTACAAGACTTGGAATTAATGCTTGTACAACTGCACGTACTCTATAATAGAGAGAAATAGCAAGAAAAAAGTTCAAGAAATGAGCAAATTTCTAGTATCTTGTGAGATGAAATGATGCAATGTAATGCATCAATATATAAAACTCAAAAAGTACCCCAAAGTGGCTGAAATTAGGTGAAAAAGTAGCCTAGGTGGATATGAGGATAAATTTCGGTGAAACGTGGCTAGATTCTTTTTTTTTGTTGTTTCAATCAAAATTCAATAAATGGACCGGAATTCAACCAAAATTTACAAAAATTCCACCAATGACAAAATGGATCAAAATATCGATGAAATATGGAAAAGGAAATGCTATGGCGTATTGATTTCGGACAATTGTTGAAATCCGATTTCAATCGAAATTTAGTGGAATTTCGATGAAATTTAAGTCCACGTTTCACATCAATATGCATACTGAAAAGGTGTAATCCTCAAACTATATGTCGGTGGTTTTATATTTCCAAGGGATATAGTCCAACTCATCAACTAGCTCTTTTATTTTTCTCTAGCCTATCTTTAGCATTTGAACGATGTCCTTGCTGGTCAGCTCTTCTTGACCATTTGCTTGAGGATGAACAACTAAGGTGATCTTGCGTATTGTCTTCCAGTTGACACAAAAGATCATGAAGTTATTATTTTTTAAATTGAGTTTGGCTATCAGTTATAAAAATCATGCTCCCTCAGGAGCATCTGTTGTTAGCTGCAAATGGGTATTTACAGTTAAGTACCGTGCAGATGGTAGCCTTGACCGTTACAAGGCAAGACTAGTGGCGCGAGGCTTCACTCAGACATATGACGTGGATTATATGGATACCTTCTCTCCAGTTGCTCGTCATTCCACTCTTTGTATTCTTCTGTCTGTTGCTTTGGTACGTGAGTGGCCCTTGTTTCAACTTGATGTTAAGAATGCATTCTTGTATGGCGATCTGCAGGAAGAAGTCTACATGCAACATCCCCCGGGGTTCGCTGCTGAGGGGGAGAATCATATGGTGCGTAGACTTTATAGTGACATGGAAAGAAAGTGTATTCCTTCTTGACAAATTTGCTCTGGGAAATGTGCTCAATGTTCCTGGCGTACCTCTAAATCTCCTTTTTGTTAGCAAGATAACAAAAATTTTAAATCATGGACTAGTTTTTCTTTTGATACTTGTATGTTGGAAGACTTGGTGACATAGAAGAGAATAAGGATTTGTATAGTTTTTGAATGTTTATATCATTTACCAATTAAAATGACAAATGCTACAATGTTTGTGATTCAAGGAATAAAACAAGAAGGGTTGTTATTGTCTTGTCCAAGGTTGCAAAAAGCGGTAATCGGTACTCGGTCGGCAGGGTCACTGACTACGGATTAATCGGCAGTCGGGCGACTAATCGGATTCAGTCGGCCGTTAGTCGGTTTTGAATTTTTTAAGTATTTTAAATATATAAATCAATTTTTATACACATATTCTTATATATTTACATTGATTTGTACTTTTTTCAATACTATCATAATGAAATAAAAGAAGTAATCGTCTTTAAATACACCATTAAGCTTATTAGAATTAGTTTGCTTTTAAAAAATTCGAAAAACTAAAAAATCTCTATGTCAGACCGATTAGTCGGGTTGACCGACTAATCGCCGACTAGGCCTAGTCGAGTCGGCTACCCCACCTACTCGACTAGTCGGGTCGACTAATCGGCCTAGTCGGCCGACTTTTACAACAGTGGTCTTGTCCATACATAAAGTCATAAGGTATTGAGATTTCGCAAAATTTTGACGAAATTTCGTCGAAATTTCGATTTCGACAAGGGTTGTGTATCGAAACTCCGCTCGATGTCAATTTCTCGGATTTCTACTAATATGGGTGGAAATACCTTAGACATATCGACCCATATCGGTCGAAATTCATGGTTTTCAGTACAAATTTTCTCGGGTTTCATCCGATATTGGAAAATTTTCTTCGTTCCATATACATATATATATATATCAATGATATTATCCATGTGAGTTTTATTTTACTACTTATTTTGCTACTCCCAATTTTAAAACAGATATTGATTTATATATCCAACGAGACCCTTGTCTTGTAGGGCTGTGCATACAATGATTCTTCAACTTGGGGAGCTCACCTTCTTTGGGTTTTAGCAAAGGAGATGAACAACTCTATAGCTTCTAGATATCCAATATCGCTTATTCGTTAAGGTCAGCAACAACGCCCTCGCACTCACTTTTCGAGTTCCAGCCTTTACAGCTTGATCAACCAAGCTATGAAACTCCTCCATTGTGAAAAGGAAGCCAAGGTAGCCAGCATGGATAATGAAGATTTCCACATTGTCACCCCAAGGCCATTATTGACAGTTGGACAGTCTCTTACAAAGATCAAAGGGTAGTTGACGTTCGTCCTCTTCCTTAGTGGAGGGAAGAGGAGTTTAGGAAAGATCTCCCCTCCCTCCTCTCATCCATGGTTGTGCATGTGTGTACATCCCTTAAAGATGGTAGTAAGATCAGACAACTCATGAATGCTCAACTAAGCACAAGAACGTGAAGAGACCTAGTTAAGAGGTGAACTCTCGCTCCAGCTCTTGGTTGAGCTACAACTTAGTTAGATCTCCCTTTTATGAGGAAAATATCCAATGCAGATCTTCCTTTTATGAGGAAAAGATACAATGTTCTATCAGGTCGTCATTGTCAATGGGAGGTGGGCACAGGGCAGTGTTGCCCCTATGCATTCTTCCACCAATGTCGGGTCTCCTTCTGCATATGGATGTGAAGAAGACATGAGTCGTGACACGGCCGGATGATTCTTGTGGCTGGAATATTGGGCTTAGTGTCAATGGCAAGGTATCTCCCTACAGCATATGCAGAGATAGTAATCAGTGATTGATGCAACATGCGTGCAGTTACCAAAAGAAAACGGTAATAAACTGAGAATTAACCCTGAAAATGTCCTAAAACCGGTTTGAAATTATGAACAAAGGAGTCTAATAGCGCAATATTCCGGGGAAGAAGAATGAAACGCTATCTAAATCATTATGAACACATAAATAAAACATCTACTTGTGGTTAAGACCTTTGAAGATTTTCTGTAGCGTCATGAGAGGAAATAAAGCCCCGCAGATTCAATAGGGTGGGTCAAAGACAAATGTTAACGAAGCTTTAAAAAGGTACTTTGATTTCCCACAGGCAACGGTAAATAATGCTCCACCCGATCAAATGTGCATAGCAGTCCACAGCCAAAAGATAAGAGGGAAAGAAATTAGGAAAGATGGCAGCACTCATTACCCACAGCACGATGATAGGGACGTACAGCGCTTCAGCTTTGTCGAGCGGCGGCGGCAGGTCCAGGAACGTGGACGATCGTCGGCGGTGACTTGCTGTGGCGGAGATGGGGACGCTGGCGAGAAAGGTTGGAGGCGGCGTTGAGGAAAGGGGCGGTGGTGGAGACACGGAAAGAGACCGTTGGTGTTGGGGCAGACGGCGAGTGGTCGGCAGCGGAGTAAGGTTGCGTCAGAGGGTGGGAAAATGGTGTTGGGGTTGGCGATGGCGACGAGAAGGGGAGGCGGTGGTGACGGGAAGGGGGAGGGCGGCAGAAGATGGGGGAAGGGCTTAGGAATGCTGTTCACGGGAGGGAAGGTGAGACCGAGAGAACGAGGAGGGTGAGAGAAGTAAAGTGAAAAAAAGGACTACCATATCAAAGGACATGTCTCCGGGTCTTTTACCTAATTCAAAGAAATAAAATCAAAAGCAATTCAACAATTAATTAAAACTAGGACGTAACCCGCGTTTCGCGGCAGAAGAAAAATGTGTTTATTAGATGTAAATTTAAATATTAAGTTGTAATGTTCATGTAAATGGGAAATTTTTATAAACATTAATGTAATTTATTGTGTATTACCATCATGTAAATGAGAAATTTTCATAAACATTAACATAACTTATTGTGTATTAAGATACATACAAAAAACGAAAGAATAATTGTTATACTTCAAAGTATGCAATGTGGTAGAAATTTTATACAAACATGAAATTATTAGATGACCATAAAGGAAAGAATTTTAACATTAATTTGCAGTGGCAAATTTTTATGCATGCAAATTAGTTCTCAAAACTCAAATTTTTATTACATCATTATATACAGTTGTATATTCGGTGGAAACCAAATCAAAATTTGGAAGATATGAGAGGTCAGTGGAGAGTTTGTAAAAAAAATTCATTAAAGTATTTGGATTAGAAGTGGAAATAACATAAGTAAAGGGAAACAATCTAAAACAACGACAGGTTTCATAAAGTACAACTCAGTTGCATAAATATATGGAAGAAATTACGTGTAAATCCTAAATTATAAACTCAAGAAAATTTTTTAGAAAAGAATTTGTTCCACTTGCGCTGGTTTTCGGCTACCTAACACACAACTCTCCTCAATTTATCCGAGCTTGGGATCGATCATGGTCGAGTTAAGAACAATGCAAACGATACGCAAAAAAAATGATGGAAAAAATCATTTATATGAGATGCATTATTCATCCATGCTCTAAATGGTAAGTTTAACTTTTTAGCATAGCAGATACATATAACTTCAAGGGCAACTAAAAAAACTTACATATATATCTTAAAGTACATAAGAAGAATGGAAAGTTATATTAAATACATAAAATGATATTCTAATTAACTAAATTCTGTGTTCCGAACTAATGCTTGACTTTTAAAAATTTTGCAAAGAAATTGTGGTTCTTAATGCATCAAAGAATAATAGAAATTATAAAAGTGATATGGCACCATGTGAGACGACATTTCTTTAGTGAGCCACTGAATTAAATTCTGACTAAGTCCTGCTTTTCGTACTCATCAATATTCGTAAAATTAAGAATTCTGATCATTAGATGCAAAATACACAACTCATTTTGGACAAAATAACTTATAAGCTCGATAAGAGAACATTAAGTAGCTAGCGACTATAATGTAGCTTGGACATGCCGGAATAATCATAAAGCCAACTTGTACAACATTTAATAATAGGTTTTTTAAGAAGCCATATTAAAAAATTAAAGATGTATGTACACCAACTTAAAGATGTATGCTTTGTACAGGTTAAGGTTAATGCCCTAAATTTTATACATATTTCTTAAATATTTTGATAGAGTGTTTTTTAATTTTATACAGACCTAATAAAAAAACTAAAGATGTATCAACAATAGCTTAAAGATACATGCTAAGAATTCCGATCATTAGATGTAAAATACACAACTCAGGTTGATCAAAATAACTTATAAACTCGATAAGAGAACATCAAGTAGCTAATGAATATAATGTAGCTTGCACATGCCAGAATAATCATAAAGCCAATGTGTACAACCTTTAACAGTATTTTTTTAAGAAGCCGTATAAAAAAGTTAAAGATGTATAAACAATAGCTTAAAGATGTATGCTTTGTACAGGTTAATACCCTAAACTCTATATAGATTTCTTAATTATTCTGATAGAATATTTCTTAATTTTATATAGGCCTAAACCTGACGGCCTCAATTATAAGAAATCAACCTTAATAAACCATTTATTTTTTAAACCTTAGCAGCCACGCATATAATGGAACATCTTCATCTAGAATACAAGCATTTTACACGTTTATCTATATTTAATCACCCAAGAGTCGCTCCTATAAAGCACTGTAATTTTGGATATACTTAATTGGTACAGTCCAAGAAATATCAATATCCCAAAACAATGATCGAATGTTTCTCCATCAAGTTTAAAAAGAAGTTTTATAACCGTGGAAGAGAAAAACCAAAATGAAGAAAATATCACAACTACGACCATGGATGCTCCAATACAATAAGAAATTGTCATGCACCATAGTCACAATAACAAACACACCCATAAATAAACTAACAAATTTCAGAAAAATGAGTAAGAACATACCTGAAAAAAAACCACGCCTTGATGTGTTCCCCAAAGAGAGCACAACAGGAGCTTAGAATGAAGACGGAGACCCGCAATGGAAAATCACTCCTTCAGCTGAAATTAAGGATGAAAACGAATGTGAATATATTTGTATCCGATCGGCTATCATATTCGTTTTATACATTTTTAACATTCGTATTCGTTTTAAAATGGGTGCAGATATGGATATCACTTTGACATTCGTTAATATTCACATTCGTATATTCGTTTTCATACATAAGTATAATAACATATTTATTTAGACATGCGTGTAACGACATTTTATGACTGCATTCACCATTGTTGGTACTATTATTATCAAATTACTATATCTAGTATATCTATTTTATGGGTAAACCACCCCAAACAAGTATGTTTTTGTTAATCTACTAAAAATTTTTGTTATTATTCGTATATGATTCGTATTTGTTTTACATTCGTATTCGTTTTTAAGGATATGGTAACACATTTTCACTTTCATCAATATTTGTATCCACATTCGTATTCGTATTTTAAAATAAATATGGATATGATTATACTTATATTTGTATCTATATCCAACCATTTTCATCCCTAGCTGAAATACACAACGCACCTTGATGAAAAAACGTACAAAGAAAAAGGAGAGAAATACAAAATGCACCTGACGAAAACCAAGAAGAAACGCGGCATATAACCCTTATTGCGCATTGCATTTCCAAAATTGACACGTGAAATTAAATTGGCAGGCGGAATGCTAAAATGGAGAGAGGCGTTAATTTAAAGGATATTCTAACAGAGATGGATGGGAAAATTCCAAAAAAATAGAAAGGAAAATGAAGAGTCTAATCATCAGGTGTCTCCAAATAAGTGAGATGGATGGGAAAATGCAAAAGGCAGAAGGAAAAGAGAAGAGTCGTCTGATCATCAACGTGTCATAGGGCTGGAAAAAATGCAAAAAAAGATTGGGAAGGGAAGACTCTCATCGGGAACATGTTACACCCAACCCAATTTTAAAGAGAGAAATAAATGGGAAGCGAAGAGCCGTACAGGGAAGAGCCGCATCCTGCCAGGTGCCAGGGTGAAAAATCCAGCAGAAACTAAAGAGGCGCACCGAGAAAGAACCTCGTCGTGCCATGTGTCGCCAAATGGACGAAAACCCTGACTTTAAAGAATGTATATAGATACTCCTAATAAAAAACTAATTAAGTAGCGTTTAATGGGGGCTCTCCGGGGGAGTCAACTTGTCTATTTTACCCTTAATTATATTATTTCTTAAGGTTTTTTAAAATCAACTGTGGAAATTTATATCACTATATAATAATATATTCTCATTCAAATTTCGACCCAATTCAAGGTCCATATCTCATTCATCAAACCTATTAAATTTTAATGGCCTTTAAATTGCTAAAATTGACCTCTTATAGATGGAGAGGTTATGAATGTATGTTTTTTAACGAAACTTGAATGACTACATGTTGTCATCTAATGGACAAAATCCCTTCATGAGTTTTTAGAAATGCATTAAAAAATAAGAAAAATAAGGGTAGGATAGCCAACTTGACTCCCCTTGTGGGTATCTCCATTAAATCCGATTAAGTATCAACTTAATATATTATGAAGCATCGATGATGGTCTCCCATCCTCATTTTAAAAACTAATGGTCAAGGTTACGCTTGCAAAAGTCAGTTATAAGTATTTAGGCAATCGAGTAAATGAATAAGTATATATCGATAATCGAGTAACTAATCAAATTTAGTTAGTTGTATTTTTAATTATTTTAAAAAGTATAAATTATTTTATATATTCATATATATAGGATTTAGATCACTAAAGTCGGAATTTAAATGTATATATTTTTATATTTATATTTTATATATTCATATAGTATAAAGTATAAAGTATTTTTATATACACATTTATATAGGTAGGGTTTAATATATATATATATATATATATATATATATATATATATATATATATATATGGGAGATGGGAGCCTATACCTGGGGGTGTAGGTAACTACCTGCATCTAGTCTTTTTTTCATGATTTTTGAATTTTTTTAAAGGAAACTTTAAAGGTATTTGCTTAATATATTGAGGGGAATATGTGTTTCAAGTTTCATGTGAAACAAGCATTCCTAACATGTTCATCTAGAAAAGAATCAATTTCAGCAATTCCAATACCGTTAAAATTTGGTAGTCTTGATGGAGATGATAGGAATCTCGAATTAAGTTGAATTTTGAGTAATACCGTGGTGATATACAATGATCTAATTCTCCCAATATTTCATTTTAAAAAAATCAAAAAATAATGAAAAATGAGTCGGCATAGGTAGTTACCTATACCCCCGAGTGTAGGCTCCCTTTTTCCTAAGAAACAAAGAGTTGTTGCCATGTCTAGTGCAGAGTCAGAATACTGGACTGATGGTTGTAGGTAAGACGAGCCTACCTTTAGCATATAGAAGTCCGTGCCAACCTCACTTTGAGCTCTTTCCCTCGATATCAACTCCTACCTTCAGTAATGGGAAAAGTATGGCTTCTTGTTGTTTAGCTCGACTTCCTTCATATTAGTTAATCGGCTCGCAACTAGGCTATTTGCGACTTTCTGGGGTCTTTGGCTACATAGTCGCTGGGACGGAAGGTAGGGAGTTCGGTTAGAACGAAGGAGGAAAGAAAAGTCAAGGGGATGGTGACAGAGGGAAGGTGCAAACCTATGTGTTGTGTGTGTTCTTATATTTATATAGATCAAAATCGATAAAGTGATTACTTAAGAAAAGAGATTTCTTATCGATACTTCCTTGCATATCCCCTTCCATAACAAACTTCTATGCATGACCATGTTGTAATTTCATATGTTGTATTATGTTCAATCAAGAGACTTTCTACCATATATAAGATAATTTTGTTACTATGTATTATGTCTTTTCTACCATAAATATGTTAGACAAATTGTTTGTGTAATATAAACTCGAAAATGTGCTGATCATTCCTTCCCATGTCCTAGAGAAATAAAATGTTATGTAGTAAAACAATCATAGTGGAGCAAAAAAACAATCATAGTGGAGCAAACATAGAGAAGTAAAACAAAGTGGAGCTGATAGATTTAAGTCAACCGCTGACTAATCTGGCTGACTAGTCATACAATTGATTATTTGCTTGACTAACATTTATTAAGTTAGTGACCAATACAAAGCCGACTACACAAATAAAGTAGTCGATCAGCTGAAAGTTAGTCAACTAAACTTTGTTCAATCAACAGTTGATAACAACAACAACAAAGCCTTTTCTCACAATTAAGTAGGGTCAACTACATGGATTCTTCGCCTCCATTCAGATCTATCTTGGATCAATCTCAAGCTTATATCCACAAAATTAAGATCCATTCGTATAGTTTCTTTCCAACACTTCTTGGGTCGTCCTCGCCCTCTCTTAGCCGGCTCAACATCCCAATACTCACATCTCCTAACTGGTGCATCAGCTGGTCTTCTTTGCAAATGATAAAACCATCTTAAGTTGTTTTCTCGCATCTTATCCTCGATCAGGGTTACACCAACTTTCTTTCTAATTGCATCATTCCGAATCCGATCTTTATGTGTGTGTCCACACATCCACCTTAGCATCTTCATTTCTACTGCAACCATTCTCTGCACATGTCTATGGTTCACAGGCCAACATTCAGATTCATAGAGCATAAAAGGTCTCACGGCTGCTTTATAAAACTTTTCTTTAATTTTTAAAAGAATTTTCTTATCACAGAGCACAGCAGAGGCTCCTCTCCACTTTAGCCAGACTGCATTTATTTTATTAGTAACATCTCCATCAATTTTCCCATCATGTTGCAAAATAGATCCCATATATCTAAATGAATATCTCTTCTAAATGGTGTCACCAATCTTCACCTCGATTCCTTCACCATTGCTTCCATCAAAGGTGCACTCCATATATTCCATCTTAGCCCTACTTATACGAAATCCTTTAGTCTCCAACTGATATCTCCAGACCTGGAGCTTCTCATTTACTCCATCTCTAGTCTCGTCAATCAACACAATATCATCAGCAAATAACATATACCAAGGTAATTATCCTGAATGTGACTTGTCAACTCGTCCATAATCAAAGTAAAAAGAAATGGACTCAAAGTTGAATCTTGATGTAAACCAATGTTGGTGTCAAAATAACCAGTCTTCCCAGACGGGGTCCTTACACAAGATAAAGCTGTATCATACATGTCCTTTTATGAGGTTAATGTATAGGACAAGTGCTTGTCTCTTATCCAAAACTCTCCACAATCTCTCGTGGGACAGAATCACAAGCCTTCTCCAAATCAATAAAGATCATATAGAGGTTCTTCCTTTTAGCTCTATAAATCTCCATTGTTCTCCGCAATAAATGGATGGCTTCAATAGTTGAGCGATGTAGCATGAATCTGAATTGGTTTTCTTTTACGTTGGAAACTTGCCTCAATCTTCTTTTGATCACACGTTCCCAAATTTTCATAGTATGACTCATCAGCTGATAAACTAAACTAAAATTGTATCTAAACGATGTGTGTGTCGGTGTTGTATCGATCTAATCCAACTTAAATTAATCAATTTATTCAATTCTCTTTTTTATGAACCAAGTAAGAACCATATGCCGAACATTATGAGATGAAGCATGCTTAATCCTAAGTCAATCACACTAAGCTAGTAAAATGTATCCACTTGCAATTTGTTTTTGTTTGTTTTCATATTTTTAATATGTAGTAGTTTCTTGTTTGATTTTTTATTTTTATTATTTTTGAATTTTTTTATATATGTAACAAGTAAATATAATATTATAATAGTTTTTATTTTTATTTCATTTAGTTTTTCAATTAATTTTTAATAATATGACAACATTTATAAATTAAAAGAGAAAAAATATCTAATATATGTAATAACTTGAAAAGAAAATTACTTTCATATTTATAAAAGGTAATAAAAATACGTTAGATTTTTTATTTTTGAATGTGTTTTGGAAATTTTGAAAATAAAGAAAATAAGATAAAAATAAAATATAACTTTAAAAATGTTATAAGCAAAATAAGGCAAACGTTGAAAGATTTTTGTGCTAAAAGTAATCTTGGAAATATGACACTATTTTTATATAGCGTACATACATTGTAAATTATAAAATACTATTTCTTATCATTTTATTTAACATGATTTTTTATGAATTTTAGAGTTTTCTAATATTTTTGGATGTTTCGGTGTAGGTGTATTTTCTAAGAAAAATATATTTGATGCTACTAAAATAGAGGATAACCTAATTTGTAATAATTTTTGGTTATTAGATGAATAACTAAAAATGTAAAATAATGGAACAAGGAAAATTTGCTTTCATTTTTTAATAGCAAATAATGGATAAAATTCCCAAATTATTTACTGTGTTATTACTTTTTTAATAGCAATAAAAGGATAAAAATTCTCAAAATATGTTCAAGTGAAACTCAATCCATGGCCTATAGGTATATAACTTTTTTATTGAGAGATATTGCAATAAAATCCTAAACAAAATTCCATAAGCATAGTACAAAGTAAATACCTCAAATATTAACATTTTTCAATAAATTTTTTGCAAGCATATAGATCTATCATCATGTAATCTTCATACAAAAAATTATTACAAAATAACATCATAAAGATTTTACATCTTTAACACGATTTAACATGAATTTTACTCAAAATTCATAATAAATCCAAAATGCAAGAAAAATTCCTCAATTGATATAGCATTAATCCATGAAATCAAGAAAAAAATATTATTCAAGAATAGTCACGGGCTGATGAGATTTGTAGCCTTCAATTTATGATCCTTATTGGAATTTTTACAAAAGTAAAAATAACTCAAACTACGATTCATAGGGACTTGTCCATATTTTCATAAGTGGCATTGGTGGGATTATAAATATTCATGCTCCACATGTGCCTTACATGAAGGCTCTGATGGCTACGGACCCGGTTGTTATTCTAAGGAGTGCGGGAGCCCTTTCTGCAAAATCTCAAAGTTGCTGAGTGCAGACTTTTTCTTGATTCAATAATCTGTATATGTGAAAGATGCCTCAATCTAACGAATGACAATGCCCATGTGGCACTCCCAAAGCCTCTAATCTATGGTGGATGGATTAAATATGGACCATCAAAGAATAGATGAAAGAGATTGAGGAAAACAATCTCGATCGAGTGGCATTGAGGTCTCTACGTGGAATAGCTTTTAGCGGTGGATCTAATATGATCGTGCAATTGAAATCCTTCACCTTTCATCGGTTGAGATAAAAAGCAGGAGTATGTCAATCGATGGAATTGCTTCTTCCTCCTTTATCACCTTCTTTTATTCAAGCTCTAAGAAGCCGGAGTAGGTTCTCTAGATGGCAGCTACTCAAAGCGAGGGCTCATCGTCGTATCAATGACTCCTCCTAGAATAGAGGATGAGTTCTCGATCCTAGATGTCTTGGTCAATGGGTTATTACCAAGCTCAGAGCATGGGGGGTAGAGAATATGGATGGTGGTCCACTTTGACGGTGATGAATGAGGACTATATCCTCCAACCATGACTTGGTCATAGATTGGGAGACGGTAGAGGAATAAGTAAAAAAAGAATAGAAGAGGGCTTATACATGGAGGAAAGAATAAATTGGTTGAAATAGATGGATAGTCAATGATTATTGGAGGTATGAGAATCTTTGATAATTGATTTAGTGGCTTGGCAAATCAACCATGGAGCATGGGATAAGCTTATAGTGCTCTCGATAATGGAGGATACGCACTACTCGACCACGACAAACTCTTCTGTAAACCCATTGTTGCTCAATGACTCTCAAAGGAGCTATAACCTTCTCTAAGATGATGCTCAAGAAATGATGGGTATGGATAATTGAGTTTTTCAATAATGTTTTTATTCTCCAAGTTGTGAGGGTTTTTATGATGTGTGGGAGGGGGGGGGGACAAGACAAAAAGTGTTTGTGAGGGTAGAGATGGAGCAGGAAAGGTGTTGGTGGTGACCGTGGAGCATGCGGTTTTGGGTGATCTGGTACTCAGGTGGCTCGAATTTGACCTCGGGTCAACGAATCCAAGGTCGAAGATGAACATCACCCAAAAGCAAATCTAGAGGGCTTATGTGGACCCATCAATAGTCGTTGATCCCGATCAAGAGTGTTGAAGAGGTGGAATAACTTAGGGTCACGGGCAAATGCGAGCATATCACACAGAGCAGTTGATTAAAAGGTTGACATGCCACGTAGCTGAAGGATAAAATTACAAAAATTAAATTAAAATAAAATTTATATTTAAATAATAAATAAACTCAAACAGATGTGTCCAACATGAATACCGTAGATCTTGATGAGATATATACTTTTAATGAAGGATTAAGAAACAAAAGAGACTTCATGTATATAGTTAAGTATTTTTGTCATTACTTGTTTTTGTGGGTTTTATTTTTTTGGTTTTTCTCTTAATATTATTATTTTAGTCTAATAATATACTATATTATATACAATATCTAATTTTCTTGGATTTTTAGGAGCTAAGAAATACTATGCATACAATATTTAAGATATACTTATATGTATAATATAACAATACATGATTGAATATTTTTGTGCATTTTTTTATTTTTTGCCTTTTGACCTTTTAGTAGTTACTTGTATTACATAATACATAAACAAAAATAATACAGTTCTAAAAATTTAGAGAAAATGTGCACATAAAATAATGTGGTATTAAATGTTAAGTAGTATGATATAGGAAATAGCTCAAGAACCTATGTTTCACATATGAACTCCTATTATTTTGAAAGTTATCTTGTTTTGTAGATCTAGGAGTGTACACCACTTTAAAGGTGAGCAGAGATGAAAAAAGTATTTTTTATGCATGAGAAATTCAAACTTTTAGTGCATGCATATAGGATTGACACCCCATTTTCCTCTTATTTTATGGTTTGTTTGCAAAATATATCCTTTATTTTTAGGATTTTATGAGTTTGGATTTTTTATCTCATTCTTATACTAGTTACTGGTTTTTATTAAGAGACAAAGATAAAAAGGTGATATTAGGTGATTTTTAGGGGTATTTATCGAGGACTTGAGCAGAAAACTAGCCTATTAAGCAGATAAAATCAGATTCATCGACCACCCCCAAACCTGACTAATCAGATTGACTTCTCAACTTAGTTGATCGATTTTTCTATCTCGTATCAAAGAAGATGTCATATGATATGTAAAAGGAAAATGCTCCTATTATATAACAACCATTTCCAAGTCATTCAATATCGAGAAGACACTTTGAGAAAAGAAGTGATGAACTTTAGGCAACTACTCAACAGTGTCTTACAAAGATCCCAGCCAACAACTCCCTGCATATAAGGTCCACAACCCTTTAATTGGGGAAAGATGCACATACGATTTCAAAAGAGGAAAGGCAAATGGTGACGGAAGGTTGTTCGACTAATTTTGGAAGATAATTTAAATTCATTTAGACCAAATTGTTAGATGAAACTACCATTTGGTTCTCCACGAAAACATCCTTCTTCTTTTTATTCCATTTTCAATGAATTCATATATATATATAAGTGAAAAGTAAAAATTTTTTAGTTTAAAAGTTTTCTAAAAAAATTAAAATGTTTGATAAGAGCTTTAAAATAGAAAACAAATTGGATTCAAAAAATAGTTCTAGTTATAAAAGGAATATTAAAAGAATTTGAAAAAAAAACTAATTCTATTATTGAAATAAATAAAAAAGAGTCGGTTGAAAGCGAAAAAATCCATAATTAGCAATAATAATAATAAGAATAGCCATGAATTGATCATTCGAGATTATGCAACATTATACATGAAAGATCCTTTTTTGGCTCTCTCTACAGCCCTATGTCTCTTATCCCCAAGGGGTTTTTCTCCATTAGAGTTTTTTCCTGGAAAAATCTATCTATTCTTGGTCTATATTTCTTGGTTTCAATAGGACTCCTGAGGAACGTTGTTTCTATCTACTTTTATCTACAAATTAGAAAGTGATTAAACGACTGGACAAAGCCAAGAAAGAAACTCTCATGTGCGAAATTATAGAAGATGAATCAATCGTATCGAGGTTGTAGCATCATTATTGGCTAGGATCGAAATATCCGTAAGATCAGGATCACAATTTGTATCGATTAAACAAATCGTCGGAATCCCTAAAATAATACATTCTCAAAGAGCTGTATATTCTTCTTGTTGATCAATAATAATTACAATACCATGTAACACCATCATATATTTGATCCTGCCTAAATATGTTTGCAAGATCTTCATTTCCATTGTAATACAGGGGTTGATCATCTTCCATAGATATTTACTCAACTTAGGATATTAGAGAGAAATACCCCTCCCTTCTTTAAAAAAGAACATCATCTTCATGCACTAGTTGTCTATTCTGACCTTGCCTTCTCAATCCACGAGGCAGACATTGAATCAGCCACTCCACGCCCCGTCATACGAAAAGAAAGGCCACATTTGAAGGATGGAAGTTGAACAAATAGAGACTAGATTGATATTAGCAAAGGCTACGTACTCTTCATACTATGAGTTCCCATTTTTCGAAATGAGTGCTAGACTTCTAGTGACCCTCAGATCATCACTCTCTACACTACATTTGGAGGTACCACCTATCCAAGATGCCTATATCCTACACAATTGTCTTAAAAAATGATCACTATTGTGTTCATACACAATACAATTGTTACTTATAATTATCATCCTTGCCAATCATCAGACCCCATTACACCAATCTTTCCATCATTGTCACCTTCAAGACATTCATGATGATCCCACCACAAATTTATACCCATTCATCATAAACATTTCAAGGTCTTGCAAAGCCTAAATCAACCATTTATATTCAGAGTAGAATAACTTTTAGATTAATTAAGAAACTTGAATTAATTTGATTTCATAGTTATGCCCTTGGATTATATTTAATAGAATTTACTGTTGGATTATATCTATCAAAACTTGAGGTAAATCCGAACACTCTAAATATATAACAAGCTCATAACATGAAATTGGTCACATTGCAAAACACATGACATATAACATCAAAAAAATCAAACATTAAAAAAATAATTAAAAACCTATTTATTTCTATGCATGCATATAAAATATAACTTATGATATAATTCTAGATGAAATCACAAAATAGGTCCGGTCGTGTAGGGGTTATAGAAATGGGATAGTGGCTACTACGTAGACGAAAGAGAAATTTTTAGCTTGTGTGATGGGTGTGATTTGATAAATGCATAGGTATTGATTGGGCATATAGTCAAATAAACCAATTCCATGCATGATGAATCTGTTGAATGTCTACTGAATATCCATGAAGTATCTCTTTGGTCCTTAGTTTTCCAAAGCAGCTGCTTTAAGTAGCTATGTCAAAAAAGCAAGACACGTCATGTTCTTAACTTAAGAAGTAGACTAAACTAATGGGAGACATCATCATTAAGAGGTCTAGAATAGATGTCCATAGATTAGCTATTCCATGATAAGGTTTAGCCTCGATCACACCTTCGGTAGAAAAAAAATCATCTTTCACACGACTAACAACACGGCCTTAGTCTAAGTTTTTGCCAACTCTAAAGCAAAAGAAAGGTGCTTTTTTAGCATCATGTACTTTGTAATGCCCATCATTCTACACCAAATATTCATTTCTTAATATTCCATTCCAACTTCATCTCTTGATGACTCCTCCACCTACTTTTAGGTTAGATCCAAAGTCTATTTTTCTCTTATCAAAAAATTACATGATCCTTTCCTTAATTCTATGGGTTCGGATTTGAAGTATAGATGAACAGAATAAATAAATCTAGTAAAATGCTAGGGGACAAATTAAGGAGAATTTCATATTTATTTGGGACCTTTTTCTTTCGTCAATGCTTTCATTCAGTCAAAAACCACATATTTATATGACCCAAAGTTTTAGTTAAGCAATGTTTATTTGAGGTCTCTAAAAAATAAATATTAGAGTTCAAGAGATTCAAGCTGCAACACTTTGCTTTCACATAGAGGAAACCATCATATTATACAATTATAAAACATCATAATCAATGATATTGACAAATCATCAGCAACATAGTACTTGATTTTTCCCTTGAAAGGGTGCATAGACAAGTGTTGTAGTCATCCAATTTCCTACATTCCAAAAATGTAATGTTACAACAAACAATAACCAAATTCTCCTCTTTAAATTGAATTGGTTGTGTTAATTCATTGACTCCCATTGAAACTAATTTGAGTCTTGACTAGAATCAGGAGTGTCCCACCAAGGTCCATATTAATTCGAGAATCCATGTTAATAAGGATTCAATAATTATATGTCGGTCAATGGACACCTAATATTATCTTCTTTTTATAAAATCATGGATTACAATAGAATGGAAAGATCTTGACTACATTTAAATTCATAAACTTCAATTTTACATTGCTAAAACTTACATCATGACAACCCAAAATAAGATCATTGGTGCATTGCCATGTTTCCATTGGTGACTACTCTATTCTTTATTGTCCAAAAAGGCAGTCATCTTCCTCTTATATATGGAAAATACAAAGCAATACACGATATTCCACATGTAAAGAAGCCTAAAAGAGCAAAAAAGGGACAACAACTCCATCCCCTCAGAAGTTTCCATTTTCTACAACTAAAACCATAGCCTAAAATCAAGTGATTAACATCTTATTTAATTAAGTACTAATATGAAATCATATACTTAAGTCCAAATATCTCATTCATATTGAAGATTAACCTTTGGTATGGTACTTCTCCCTCCTAATAAACAAAAACTAAGCTATTAACGTTCAACAACAAATTGGAGTTCCAAACATTACAAATTTAACTCATTTTTTTGTCCAAAATCACGATTCATGTGATTTTAATAAGTCATCTTGAAATTGTTCAAAATTTTCTTCTTTACTATATATAGGTAAGTCGCTCGTTTCTCTCCACTCAACCCTAAATTATGTGCGACTTTTATCAGCCACAATGTTAAACTTCTTCCTTAAAAGTAAAAGCATTCGACAAACTTTCAAGATTAGAACAAAAATTCTTTTACGTATTTTTCTTACCTACAAAACGATGGTTATTTTACATTTTTTTTACAAAAACTTAGCATGTGATCTCGCAAGAGAATATGAAGTTTTCATTACCTATCAATATATCCATCAATTCAAAGATGATACATGGAACTAAAAATTCTTTGTTTATTACAAAATATTGTAAACAATTCCAGAATATAAAATGAAATCAAGAGTTAACACTGTAAACAATAACATAAGATTCCAAAATCATGCGTGGTGCTGAAAATAATGGACAAAGTAAATAACTAATATGAATGAGATTGAAAAAGACCGTCCTCTAAGGAATGAAGGAAGGAAACCTCGACACACACACAAAGAGAGAGAGAGAGAGGGAGCTCTTCGAAGTATCTGATCACTTAACCATAACGCGTAGAGCCACCGCTTCTGTTGATGCTTGGAAGGAGGAAGATGGTAAAAATCAAATAGAGGAAGAGCTTGGCCCGGAATCAGCTCCGAATCTTGATCTGAAGCTGTGGGAGATGGTAAAAATCAAATAGAGGAAGAGCTTGGCCCGGAATCAGCTCCGAATCTTGATCTGAAGCTGTGGGAGATGGTAAAAATCAAATAGAGGAAGAGCTTGGCCCGGAATCAGCTCCGAATCTTGATCTGAAGCTGTGAGATTCCAAAGTGAAAAATAAACTTAAAATAAATGACACAATAATTTATAAATTAAAGTATAACTTCAATGACAAAAGATTTATGTCTAATAGAATTATGTTAATCTTTTTATTTCCTCACCCTTTAAATAGAAACATGTCTTTTAAAAGCTAGTATAGCCCCAATACAACCTTCTAATTATATATTTTCATTTTAAAGTACCCCAACTCTATCTATTATCCTCAACCCTCCCATGAACCCTATTTTGTGCCCAACTAATGAACCAGTTTCCAGCCCGATTAATTAGGTTGAGTTGTAATGTGAAAACGACCAGTCAAAAATCACACTAAACATATATGAATCTTTGCGAAGAGAGTGTGGTGACCTTCTTATTTTACTTGTAAGATGCAAAGATAGAATTCAAGGAGAAATAAAGTTTTAAAAGCAATTAAAGGCAATTCTATATATTTAGTTAATGTGAATACATAACAAATGTTGATGCATAATGAATTAGATCAGCCTAAATTATGTGAATCTAATGAAGTGTGTATTTTAATGCAAGGTGTATACTATGAATCATAATGCAAATAGATATTGAACTTTTGATTTATTTTATTTTATTTTTGCAAAATTTAATTGATTTTTTATTTTAAAATAAAAAGAAGAAACAAAATGATAATTAGTATATGAGAAATAAAGCAAAAGTAATGGTTTTATTTATTTTAAATGGTGATAAACATAAAATAAAATGGGGGAATAAATAGGTTTGGACTTTCTTGTGACTTTATGATATTTTTGAGTGTTTTGAAATTGTGAGAATAGAATTAAAATAGGATAAACAAAAAGCTTTGAAAATAAATTTAAAAGGATTTCAAGTTTCATTTTACAATAAGGCCCTAAAATACATTAGATATCCATAATCCAAGTTTTACACATGAAGTCCAATTTCATTAAATTCGATATTATTTTTGGAGATAATTTATATACATTAATTTAAATGTGAAAAGATCTCACAGGAAACTGTAGAGAGGAGATATGTTGCTTTACATCTTTTAGTCTTTTGAATTAAGATTTTCGTTTATGTGTAATATATATATATAACTTAATATTTTTTTAGCATTTTTCATTGATTAATTTTAGTGATATGTATACAATGGAATTGATTTCATGTTATTTGTATTTTAACATAAATTTATCAAAAATATTTGAAGCTTGTGCTTTATATACAATTGAATATATATATACACACACATTATTTTAATTCCTTATTTTTTATTTTATGGATATTATTTTATGAATTTATTTACATGATAATAATATACATTTAGTCTATTTTTATTGACAAGTTTTATTTTTGTTATTTTATTAGTTTATGTCTAGGAAGATTGACTATTTTGACATTAACATTAGTATGTGAAAATCTGTGATTTATCATCACATTCTTATTTATTATCCTGCCATCTTATCCTCCTCAATAAAATGTAACCTTAATTAAACTTAATTAATAAATTAACATTCTTTCATAACTAACCTTAATTATTATATATAATTAATTTATTTGATTTTTCTTTATTTCTTCTACTTTCTTATTATTAAAATTTTGAAAAAAACTAAATAATTATTGTATATATTTGCTTTGAGTTATATATAAATTAAAAATACAAAAAATGACAGAAGAAATTAAAACAAGTGTTTTTAGTTCATAAAAAATACTTACAAAATTATATCTTGTACTTATGATCTTGTTTAACTTTTTGTTCAACATGATATTTATTGATCTCATTGATATCTACAACTTTCATGCTTTATAATTTTTAATTTGAAGATTCTAAGTATTTTATTTTGATTTTTATTTAATTTCTATATTTTCTTTTTATTTCATTGGGCTATGTGGCACCCTCTAGGTTAGCCACGTGGTCCGACCCTTCTTTCTTTCTTGCCTCGCTCCTCCACTGTTCATCCATTTCTCATCGATTCAATCTCCACCCTCCATTTACACTTTGTTCTGAGCCATTGGATCCCCTGATCCAATGACCCCCGACTCATATCCAACCTCCAGTCTCTCCACTCTCCGGCGTCGCCCCTCGTCTACCCCTCTTCTTCTCACATTTCCTCTAGCTACCTCATCCCACTACTCCCATAACCAACCATTCATCTTCAGAGCCCTAACTTCCTTCATCCTCGCATGACACCTCGTCCCCTCTCATCTCCAATTGTATATCGTGGATCAGCGGGTGAACACACGTCTACTACCTCCTAGAACTGCTTATCCACTTCCTTAAATACTCCATCTCCGGCCAATTTTCAACCATTTTCCCTTGCATGCATGAGCTCCGAGAAGTCCTCCATCACCTGTGACGGAGTAGGTGAAAGATTCTGAGTGAAGACATAGCATCTGACGATAGAATGATCCAAGATGAAACCACCTTGTAACATCCCTTCACTGGAGTTGCTTGAGCTCTACAACCAGCCACCGTGTAGAGCGATGATCAAGGAGCTTCCTCCTCCTCCTAGTGGCCTACCTGCACCTCTTAGACCATCATCTTCTTCCTTATGTCAGCATCCCCATCTCTGTTTCTTCATTTCTTTTTAGTTTCTTTGATTTACCAAAGCGTGTCCTCGCATCTTTGTTCTATTCCTACCACACCTCGAGCTTCCCTGCACTCTACTCATTTTTGCATATCACCTCGTATCGTCTCACCATTTCTCCATCTCCTTATCCACCTCGATCCATCTTAGGCCTTGCATGGAGCTGGGAAGTCATACGGCTCTAGATCTTTGATGAATATATGATTAATCATCATTGTACTTCCTTTTTATCCTCAGAGCATAATCACCTTCATATAAATCTTCACTAATTATACATCATTAACAATAAACCCTTCTCCTATAAATAACCTTAATTTTTGTAATAAAATTAACCCTTTTATTTTTCTTATTTTATTTGATATTAAAAAAATTCAAAAAATAGATTAAATATTGTAGATATTTATTTGCTATTAAAAAGAAGTCAAAAGGATAAAAAAATCCCAAAACATTAAAAAACAGTCTTTTTTCACTAAAAATGCTTCTAAAAAATCTTGCTTTGTGTTTTTGATCTCTTTTGAGTTTTTGCCCAATGTGAAACTCGTAGATCTCCTCGAGATCTACAATATTCATGTTTTGACTTATTTCTAATTTGACTTCTAAAAACTTGAATTTTGCAAGGGTCTAAAATAGTATCTTCACTGAAATGCGACGATAAAATGTCGATGAGGTGACCACTCAATAAACCCAAGGTAGTTCAACAATCAACCCACACGACGTAAAGATAAAATAAAGCAAGCAAGTGTGAATCAAAATTGATTATAACTCTATAAAAAAAGTATAGTGGACAAAAATGACAGGGGTCAAATACAAGGAGAATGGAGGATAGAAATAACAATTGACTAAAAAGAATAATAAATGTTTTTAGGCTTTTTGGGGATTTTTTAATTTTATGGATTTTTAATTATTTAATTTTTGGAATTTTAGTTTTTATAATTTCTTAGATTTTAATTTTTCTTTTCATATTTTATGATTTTTATTTTCATAATAATTAATAATAATATAAGTATATATAGATATATGTAATAAAGAGCTTTTATAGTTATAATTATAACTATAAATACTAAAAATTCACAATATAAAATATTTTTGTTCTTTTATATTTTTCACTATTTTTGGTGTTTATATGGTATTTTTAACAATTATTTTATTTTAATTGAATTAATATGGCAAAATAGTGACCATAGTAAATAGGCTGACTTATTTTGGAATTAAAAAATACCATAATAGCTCAAAATTTTCCAAAAACTAATTTTAATATGTATTACATAATAAATAAAATTCACAATCAGAAACAAATATTTTTGAATTTTTTTGTCTTTTTATGGTTTTATAAGGATTTTGGAGTTTTTAATTTTCAATGTTTTTCTTTATCTATTTTTAGAGATTTTTAGTTTGTAGATGTTAAATAAGATAATAAACGAAATGTATCTTTCTTTGTAAATTTTCAAAATGTTTTTATATTTTTTTTATAATTTTTTAAGTTAGAAAGGGAATAAAACTCTATTTTTAATTTTTATAAATAGAAAATAAATCTCAAATATCTAACCCAAAATATATTTATAGGTTAGGTACTTAGGATGATTTTCTATGAATTTTTAAAGACCTAGAGCCATTTTTAACAAAATAAAATCTACAAAAAGAAAACACAATCCAATAGGAGCATTTATGTAAATATGTTAAGTTTGCAGACTGATCTCAAACACTATAGAGAATAATAAGGCCAAAAATGTAATTTTCCCAAATATTTCCAATAATATATACCTAGAGGGATATTTCTACAATTACTACAATGTTAGGGAGTGGGGAGGGGGCAGATGCAATTTATCGAGAAACTATTACACTTATATTTCAAAAATAAACCAAAATGAAATACATAAACAACAAGGGTCCCTCTGCAAAAAGCCCACACCTCACGTGCACATGCATGTGAGGTGACGTGGCGAGGGACCTAAATGCAAATTTGGAAATTATAGGGGTAAAATGCAAATATTATAAAACTTTTTATGTACATACTAAAATTTAAATACTAAAATGGAGGGTGGAATATGCAAAATACCCTCCGTTGCGAGATCCAACGACTGGAACGAGTCCACTTGACACATGTCATGCTATCCTTGCGTGATGACGGTTCGACAACCAAGCTCTAAGATTAGATCTCAGCTAAGTATCTGATGGTTATGGCTCTCTTAATCGAATGGCAACTATACGAACTGGGCGAAGGGCACGATCAAACGACATAGAGGTGGCTTGGAAGAATAGGGAAGAACCCTGGTTCTTTCAAGCTTCGATCCAGTGTATCTTCATACCTCAGTCTTCTTCTTCACTGCTGAGATGCTTTGGAGATTCCTCCAAGTGTTCGCAGCTACTAGAAGCTTCAAAAGTGGCTGGGACCCATGGATGGGGTCTTGGCTGCTCGGAGATGAACGAGACTCCAAGTATCCTCTTCCGTGACAAAACTCGACCCATATGGGTCTTATCCCTCCAGTACATGCAACATGAAGCACAATCACACGATGAGGCAGATCACGGGGGTTGTATTAGGTGAAATGGGCGTATATGGACGCGAACGGAGGTGTATCACCTAACTTCTGATTCGGAAGGATCATATTAGCTGGAGGTACATGGGGTGCAGAGCAACAATGGGAAAAGAAGATGGATGTGATATAGGTGTCAGAGGATGATAGGAACAAGCAGAATCAGAGGGCAGAGTGATGGCCACAGTCAAGCTCAGGCGGATTCCGGGAACTAAAAACTAAGCTACTACGAAGACTAAAAACTAATTGAAAAATGGAAATGAAATGCTAGAAGGAAAAGCTACCTAGATAGTGGAGAAAAGAGATTCGAAGCTGCCCAAAAGCAGAGGACTGAAACCCTACGGCAATGAAGCTCACTAGAGATGGATCAACCTCAAAATTGGCGCCTTATTCGCCGAAGAACTATTAGGGACTCCTATTGTCACTAGGAACTCGATCGAGGTGGAGGTTTAGGGTTTAGTTGGCGAACGCGGGATCGAGGGGCAAAGGAATGACGGAGGAGATATTATATGCAAGGCGACTTCATCGGGGAGTGGTGCTCGATGCAGAGGCGCCTCGTCCAAGGAATGATGTAGGCATGAAAGGTGGATGAACAAGGAACAAAAGTCAAGAAGAACTCGACTCAAAATAGTGAAAAAGAATCTCATGCGAAAAACTGAGTAAGATCGGTCAAATGCATTCTAACACGGCTAGAACTGAGGTCAGAAGAGTTGACTTAGGTCAACGAAGGACATGCCCTGATTGGGCCACGTTATCCGCAAAAAGACAAGCCATCAAATAAAAATAAAAATAATTCAAAATAAAATAGTAATTGATTTATTTAATTTCTGAAAAAAATCCAAAATAAAATAGTAATTGATGTATTTAATTTTTGAAAAAAATACAAAAAATATTATTTAATGTAATATATTATTATCATTTTTATTTGTTTATATGAGTTGATTATTATAGGTTACTTTTTGGAGGCTCATTTATAGGTATATTTACTTATATATTAGGTATTTTATTTTTATTTTGTATTTTTTAATTTTATTGTTGTATACACTTAATTTATATATGTATAACTAATTTATATATACACAAATAAAATTTTATTGTATTTTTCTAATGTTATTTGTATACTTAAATAAATAGAGGTATTAATTATATATGTATATGTATAATGTATTCATCTATGTATTTTTATATCTTTATTTATTTTAGTGTATTTTTAATGGTTTTATTTTATTATAATTACGTACATATACTATAAATACTATTTACAACATTATAAAAATATTATACAGTGAAAAAATAAGAATAAATAAAATGAATATTTTATTTAGGTATATTGTACAATAGGGGTCTAAACCCTAACTTTTGCATCTTAATTTCAAATTAAATGAAACCAGTGTCATTAAAAATTTAATAAAAAGTTATATACAATTAAATTAGTTTTAATGCATTTTGAGTTCATATGGAGAAGATATGGATCTGGGAAGTTTGTGTTTTGGACTTTTGTTCGGAGTGCAGAACATGCGTTGTATATTATTTTTATATAAAATCAAATTTGTAATTTTCTATGTAATTTTATCTACAGTTTTCATTTAAAAAGTTTTTTATTTCATGTATAAATAATAAAGAATTAAATGGGTCCCAAAAATGAATTATTGAGCCTTTATGAATTAGGGTTTCTTTTATGTATTGGCCCCTTATCTCTCCCTACTTTATTTTAGGGACAGAAAATATTTTGGCATTTTTCTTTATTCTTTTATTTTGGCTTTAAAAATTATATTTTATATAATATTTACACATTAAATAATAGATGTTAATCTATGCAAAATAATGATATGTACATGTATTTAACTAGGGTTTAAAGGCCAAAATGAAAGAATAAAGGTGATGAAAAGGAGATTCATCAACCCCTTCTATTCTTTTTTAAATTTCTCTTTATTTCTTCTTTTCCCTTAAATTTCATTGGGCCATGTGGCACTCCCTGGAGCCACCACGCGGCCCAACTCTTTCGCCACACACGTCCTTCCTCGGCCCTTAGATATCCTTTCCCCATCTCCATCTCCACGGCTCATCTCTCTTCTTTTCTCAACCATATGATTGCATCCTCCAGATGTGATCTGAGATGCCCCTTCCCGCTCGCTCCTCAGCCACTAGATGAGATTACATCCAAGGGCTACATCTCTTCCACATCAATCCATATCTCCTCACCGCATGATCAAATCCCTATCCTATCACGACTGTTCTCTTTTGCTTCACTACCCATCGTAGGATCAGATAATTAGATCTGATCCTAGACCTCACCTCACGCCCACTTCATGGTTGTTAATTCATGAGATCCAACGGTTAGAACCCTGTCATCTACCTCCATCTCACCCTCTTCCCCACATATCGCTTGTCGCACCTCTTCCCCCTTCTATTTTTGGCAATCTCATCAGGCCGCTCTCTCACAACCTAAACCATCCTCCACATAGCCCTAACTTCCATGATCCTCATACACCCTTCATTGCTCCATCTCCGGCCTTTTTGCGCTTCAAGATGGCCGTTACAAATGCCTCCGCCACCACATGTAACCGATGAATCCCCGCCTATAAAGCCACTTGCTCCACCTCCATTTCCCTCATCCACCATTCCTTGCTTGGATCCCTAGTGACAGGGGAAGGAGGAATTGGAGTGTAATAATGGGAGATCAAGCCGGTGTCGACCCATGACACTGACCACCATGCCATGGCCACTCTAGATATTGTCAAGCTCCCTGGTGTAGCTGCCCAGATATGAGCGATGACCGGAGCTTCAACAGAAGCTCAACCCAAGCTCCTACTTTGCCCGAGTTTCTCTTCAGTCTCAGGTAAGCTTCCTTCTTGTTTTACCTTATTTTCTATGATTTTATCAACCTCGTATAGTCACCATCTACATAGATTGAATATCCATGGACCTCTACCAACCCTCAATTATCCCCGTGCAACCCTTCAATCGCCGCCTCTCTCTGTCAAAACCCCCATCCATGTCACCACCTTTCCTCCGCCATCACTATGGAGGAACCCACCGAGCCACCACCTTCTTCACCTTGATTCGGCTCTCATACACCTTACCTCCAACACAAACCTGCTTCGACTACTTCTAACACTTGCATGTACTTCTTTCTTCATTGGTCGGAGCTCTGAGGAAGCTTCCATTCTAGAGCAGCTTCACCAGCAACCTTCCTTCGTCTCACCGGTCCAGGAATCCATGCCGCTTACTAGAGCTACGACGGCCTTCACGGTCACCTCGTGGAGGTTTTCTGATCTCCAACCAACCAACCAACTAGGCCTTGACAGAGCTATGTTGGAATCACCGGAGCACATCCATCACCACCTTGCGACGACATTAGAGGAGAATTGACATAAGCTGCATATACCATCCGATCGTCTGTATCGGATGATACATATGATCCCCAAGCCTCACCCACGAACCACATGGCTTGACAAAACCAAGTCTAATACAGAGTACTGAAGCCATGCCACATGGACTCTAAATCTGCAGACGATCGAGCCTTCTCCTGAGCCCAGCCCGCATACGTGCAGCACCTGTGCGGATTGGAAAAATTACACGGATGCCCTGTCACTTCTCCATATTTGCGAAGAAGTCCTCCCCAGGCACGCATGTCTCATGTGTCGCGCTTGGGGCAAATTACATATTATGCCCCACAGTGACCTATTTGCAATATTTATTTTTTATTTCACATAAATATGCTGCATTCATGCCCCTAAACTCATTGCTCATATCTTGAGCATACAAACTCAAATTTAGTTGATTTCAATGTCATTTTAATGCTTGTTTCATGAACTACATTATGACATTACTTGAATGGTGTTTTGATACTTAATTAAACATGCTAAAATTTGAGATATATTGTGTCAATTTCTCTTTATTTCTCAATGTCAATAATTCATGTTAATATAATATTTGTCCTTGAAATTATATTATCTTTATTGCTAATTTATTTGATGATTTTAGAGGGCATACTTTTATATATAATTGTTTTGCTTAGCGTAGCATACTCTTGTTCGTTATTGCACTACACACATCTCATATTTAGTCACATAAAACCAAATAAAAATGCATCATTTCATGCTTCGTAGTTGTTCTGTTCATGCATCATATCTTTATACTTTTCATTTGTGCATGCATCTGTTCTATTTCATCAATTTTATTTGCATCATTATTGTGCATCATACCGTGTTTTTGTTCATTGCATTTGTGTGAAGACCTAGATCAATGAATATAATCACTTTTATTTAATTGATAATCTTCGATAAATCAACGAGGAGGCTCATGTCCCTATGTTCGATCTTGGTAGGCTTGCCAAGTAAAATAATTATCCACCTATTCAAAGGGGTGGTATTTTGTATGAAATTCGAGATTATCGCCTATATTATGATGTTAAAAATAACAAATTAAGCAGCCAATTTTGTCATTCATCAACACCTTGATTGAGCCCTCATCTCGCCTTCATTGTCATCCTAGTAGATTCTAGGAAGCTTCGGATATGTGTTGACAATTGCCGAAAGGAGAAATATCGTCAACGATCAAAATTTTTGTGAAGCTCCGATATAGTCTTTTTCTCTGTCGATGCTCTATTGTTAGGAGTTCCAAACCAGCTCCGTCCTCGGTTCCACTTCCATCTTTGTCGCGGGGGATTCAACATGCTTCTCGAACCTTTAGGCTATACATTAGTGCAAGGAGATCCCGGTAGCACCTCATCGGAAAAGTCGGAGGAGGTGGTGTAATGGCCACTGGCGAAGGTGGTGTAACGGCCGGAGAAGTGGCAGCGTAACAGTGAGGCTATCCGCCTGCAGGAGGAGGGAGGGAAGGGAAGGAACCTAGACCGTTCGATCGATCGAGATCGAACGACCATGGTTGAGCCACATGGAAAAAAATATTAAATAAATAAATCAATCAAAATTAAATAATTTAATAATAAAATAAATAAATAAAAAGGAAATAAAAAAGGAGTGACACGTGGCTGCTTCAAGACTACCACGTGTCACTCCCATAAATTTCTAAAAATAAATTAAAACAAAATTCAATAAAAATCATCAAATTAAGTCAAATCAAAAAGTGATCTTCATGAAACTTGATCGTCTCAATGAGATCTGCAATTTTCACGAAGGAATTAAAATCAAAGAAGATCATCTGTACAAATGTATTTTTGTGGTAGTATATATATATATAAAGTGCTGTATTTTTGTATGTTGCATATTTTTGTAATTTTAAATAAAATAAAGATAAAAAATAAAATCAGATAAAATAAAAAATAAATATTTACAACCTAATTTTTGGGATTTTAATAATTAAGCAAATGAAGCAAATAAAATAAGAGGGAATTATATATAAACTCTATATATAGACCTAGAGATTTATTTTCTTTGATTTTTAGTTCAATTTTTATTTATATTTTTGCATATTTTATTAAATCATAAATCGAAGAAAATAAATGAAAATAAATAATTCAAAACGAGTTATATATATATATATATAATAACATGGTTAAAACAATCAATATATACATTATACAATGAGATCCCAAAACAGAAGTTTCACATATGAACTCCGATTCTTTTGAATTAGATCTTTTTTGTAGATAATTGAGCGCACATTAATTCAAAAGTGAGTAGGGGTTCATAGGATATTGTATGAGAGAGAGAGATTGAACTAACGGCTTTTGGTCTCCAAAATAGGGTTTGGGTTTTATTGGGCAAATATATAGTTGGTATTTTTTATATTTTTTTCTTTGTTAATGTTAGTAATATGTACACAATGGAGTTAATTTTATTTAATTTGATATTCATGAGAAATTAAAAACCATGAAATTGTGGTAATATAGGTAATAATGTACAAGATTTTTTGGCTTCTTATTAAATGCAATTGTGCATGCTAAAACATGAATGTTAATTACACATGCATGAATAATAATAATGCAATATAGATGAATAAATACAATCGATCAATTGGGAACAATATATTATTTTCATCTTTTAGAGTGATGAGTCACAAGTTCATTAGTAAATCCACTTGATACATCATATTCTTATTATCTCAGAAGAATCACATTGATCATATCAAAATGTGATATATCTATAGTAAATCCACTTAGTACATCATATTCTACAAATATTTACTTTCAAATTTATCTGTACTTTAGTCAAATGCGTAGAAGATGTGCATGTCATATTTTCCATATGCTAGTATCATGGATTCTTATGAATGCTACAATATGTACATGATCATATATCACTCACGTCGTGAATGTTGTTAGCAAGTTCGTGAAAAATATAGGGAAGAAATGAAAAGCAGTCAAGTGGATTTTTTGATGTCTGAGAGGAACATACAATATTGCTTCATTTATAGAAATGATTTATAATGTTTGCTTATTGGATATTCACATTTCAACTACACTTCTAGTGTTGATGGGAGGAGAACAATGAGAAGTTATGTCTTTACTTTCGGGAGTTTTATCATTAGTTAGAAGGCTACCTTACGTCCTTTAGTTGATCTATTTATTACAGAGGTAAAGTATATGATAATAAAAGAAGCCACAAAGGAAGGTATTTGGTTGAAAGGCTTGATTGGAGATCTTGATCTAAAACAAGTCATACTATAGTATATTGTAATAGTCTTATAACAATATGGCCGAGGATTAGGTGCATCATGAGAGGACCAGGCATATTAATAATATGTTTCACTTCATTCATTTTGAGAAAAGAAAACATGAAGAAGGTTATCACATCATATAATTCATATGATATGCTCATAAAGGTAGTTCCTGGGAGTAAGTTTAAACATTGCCTCGACTTGTTAATTGTCATATGTTGGTAGTTTTCCCATGGAGGAAAAGGCACCTGTGGAGTCTAGCAGTTGTTATTCTTCTATCGGATGATTCAACTCAAGGTGGATACTACTGATATGCCTTGAATCCTAATTGATTAGGATCCATCTAGAACCTAACCTAATTGATGTCAGGATCCATCAAGAATATGATTGATCAAAGGGTCCATTCAAAATTTGAATGACTAAAGAACATGTTTGGATTCTGATTGATTTGGGATTAGAGAATATGAATAAATCCTAATTGATCAAGGACCCTTTAAAGATGTTGTGATTATGGGATCAATATGTATGGGTTACTGTATAAAGTCCCATAAGGTTGGTGTTTTGAATTATCCTATGTACATAAGTTCTTCTACCATATTGAGAGAAATCCTCCGCCTCCACCTAGGACATAACTCAGTTACAAGTGAACTGTGTAAATCTTATCTTTGGTTGTGTTTATGCTTGCTTATTAGTGTGTTTGATCTGCATTCCACTTCCTCCACGAGTAACACATATAATAGTTGAGACACTCCATGCTAGCTGTATCAAGGTGTGCCTTAAGGTTTATGAGAGGACCTCAACTTAGTGGCTATATTTATTTGGCTTTTTACGTTATAATGCATGTGGAGTGGGCTTCTTACCTTGTACGTGTCACTCAATCAATCTTTGAGAGCAGTAACAGTTTTCATCTTCTTCGTACCATCCACATTTCTCGAGCATCAACCCTCTTCCCTTATTTTACCTTTCTTTGTTGTTACACCAACTTAAAAGTCATTTCGGTTATAACTATGCCCTTCATTGTTATAATATTGAATTAACAACAACTTTTCTTCATCAAGGTGATGCATGCAAGGATAGATAGAATATGAGGCTGGAAGGGGCAAATGCCCCCATAACTTTCAGGGAAAGTTGAAATCCCTAATTTGATTTAAGAAAAGAATAATTAACACGGTACCCTAAAATAGAATCCGCCGAATCCTCATTCACCATCGCACATCCAACTCAATTCCCACTCTTGCGGCTCGTCTCTCTCCCATTCCCTCTTTTTCTATCTTCCCCCCCTCTCTTACTCTAATTCTCTCTCTCATACACACTCCCCCCTTTTTTTCTTTCTCATGCCCCTACCCTACCGTTGTTCTTTCTGAATGTGCGAGAAAAATGATAATATTTTGTTAGATTGCTATTAAGTTCAAATATGAAGAAAAGGTAGTTTTTTATTACATGAATTTTCTATTACCATTGGTATGTTGATTTTGATCTATTTTTTAATTTAATAGAAAGAACAAGTCTGCCACTAAGAGCAATTTTTAATACAACAAACTCAACGGGATAATTTTATTTTTTAAGCTTATAGTTTAGAAATTTCATAAATCTAAAAATCAAATTTTAGATTGATTGCACGATGAGAACTATCAAAGATAAAACACATCTAGATCCTTTTAATAAGATATCAGGTAATTCATATGTCCTTTTTCTATTTTTCAAGGTATATGTTTGTAGAGAACAAGAAAATTTGGAATTGATAAATAGTGAATAAATATTTGATAATTTATTTATATTTTGATTTCTTAAATATCAAATTATTTAGAATCCACATCGATCTACATTTTTATTACCATTTATCTTTCCTAATTGATACTTTTTAAGAGTGTAGAAAATAATTAATCGTAGTTCTATACACCCTCATATTTTGTTAAGTTTATGTTTAAATATATTATGCCAATGCCACAACATGTAAATGTTAAATTATCGTTTTATAAAATGATGGTTATGCCCATGCAAAATATTTATACCGTAAGTTGTTCTAACTACATATAAATCAAGCTATTAAAAACTTTATTATTTGTGATTGTTTTACATATAAATCAACTTATTAAGAATGTTTTGCATTGTAAATATTCTATATGCCATTGATTTTATTTCATCAATAAATACAAATTTATTTTTCTATTTGTGCCCCCTCCAAAATACTATCCTGACTCACACTATTTTGTCTCCTACCACATCCACTTTCACTGGCTCGCTCCCACGCCGACCAATGACACTCTACCGAAAGCAAATTTCTCTTAGTATATGAGGTAGGCTTCATATTTGTATAGAACTGGATCTAATATTGGGTCTTTCGAGAGGGGGGATCATAAATAAGGTCTTCAGTCAACTTACTTGAGACCCCCCACATTCATCTTCGCCCCTATGTGAGTGAAGAAAACACCAATCGTTATGTACCTTAAAATATTTATTGGGAGAACCCAAGTAATCTGTTGCAAATCCATGAAAAAAATGTTCACAAATCATTTTTCCAAGATGCGGAAGCGAAACAATCAATCTATTGATATTATAAAACTAAAAAGATTCTTCCAATGTATTTCTGAGTCCAGTCGAATTCATAAGTATAGGAAGAAGCACCATCAAATAGAGATAAATCGAAATGGTTGAGAAGAGGAAATGTTCCCTTTTGTTTTGAAGATACTCACGAGAACATATGCGGTGGAGACGAGGTGGGGCCTTTAGCTCAAAGGATTATGCATTCCTTGAATAAATGGATCATTTCAAGGACATAGAATAATAAAGAACAAAGAATTGAATGGAAAAAGATTTGAAAAAAATGCAATAACTAGAATTATATTCACATGGATTTATGAAAAAATTCCATCATGGATATTAACTAAAACAAGATATGAAAAGTAACCTGAGAGTGGAGTTCTCAGGCTTCTAAGCGAACTATCAATTTCACCCTTTTTCAGAGAAGTGAGTCAAGTAGATAAAAGAAAGTTAGAGGACAACCCAAGCTCTCTCTACTTTTAAATATATGGAAATATAACTATAATATATAAACTTATTTTGGCTTTTGACCTCATAATGTAAAAAAGAACTGAAGTAAATGATTTTTTGATCATAAACTAAAGAAAATGTTATACATATCTTGCACACCTTTCTTCAATTAAGTCAACCCGCATCCCAAAGCAAAACCAAAATAGAGTATATGGGCTCATGTTGTAAAATAAGATATAAACTTGTAAATCGAAGTTCACTTTCAAATTTAACTTTGTTATACTTATATCTTTTTTAATACAATTCTCTCAAAAAAATCTTTTTTAATACAATATTGGAACTTTATGTCATTTAAGCTATGTTTAGTATATTTTTCTTAACCATGTGGGATGAGATTTGTCAACAGAATTCAGATCGTTGCATATTACTAGTTATATTCTCTCTCTCTCTCTCTATATATATACACACACACACACACATGTATGTATGTAAGTGTATTATATGGAAAAAAATAGCGCTACTCCATGTGAGGTAGTTAAGTTAGCTACAATACCCTTTTTTATTATATTTTTTAACGACACCGAGAGAATTTAGATCATATAGTATCAGCATATTCTCGTTCAAAATTTAGCTAAATTTGATACTCTTATCACATACATAAAGGCTACCAAAATTTAATGGTCTTAGAATTGCTGAAATTCATATGGATGGGTTAAAATGTTTATTTTTTTATGAAATTTGAAACACATAATACTCTTATTAGTTTAATTTAATCCTTTGCTAATTGGCTATCCCACATAGGGTAGCCTCATTTAACCCTATATGTGTTGGTATAAACATATACATGAGTTAAATGGACTATACCATGTGGGCTAGCCAAGTTAGCTACTCCCCGAAGGATATGGGAAAATCCTCAAGTGCATCACGGAAGCATGAAGATCCCATCGAATGCGATCGGGAGCGACTAGTCGTACTAGTGGCTCGAGACAGCGGAAATTTAAAATCGACAAACCCACATGATCCAAGAACACTTCTGGGATCATTTCATCTTAATCACAAATAGGTATAAGGTTTACCTCTTGAAGCGTGGTTGCGATCGAGTCTCTAAACCAAGAGACCACATGTCTCAAGTCCAATCCAACAGAGGAGACACTTGCGAGCTCGTTGATGAGATACGTCCTTCTCGCAATCCATGTTGATGATCCAAGCGATAGATCTCCTGATCTCGTCACACAAGATCCAACATCTTATTCATGAACGAGGCACACCGAAGGAGATGGAGATCCACAAGTAGATGATCCGGCAACATAACGACGATGCTGTGGCGATGGCGACTCTCACAATAGCTCCATGGTGGACGACCATTACAAGAGAGACAGGCTTGGTGTGTGGAGAAAGAGAGAGGGAGAGAGAGCATTCATAATCTTGTAACTCGAAGAGCAAGGGGTGCCTCTTCTTATATAGGATTTTGGGAGTCCATGGATCCTAATCCATGGACATCACACAATCAATGGGTGAGATTGATTTGTGTTTCTTTCAATGGCTATGATCTTGTTGTAAAAAACAACAACAATTAATTTAATTTAAATTAATATATATATATATATATATTTATAAATAAATATAAGTTAATTTCAAATCAAATCAATGCCAGTTTTGGAGATATTGAGGAGACTAACCACATCTCCTAAAAAGGGGGACGACTACCAATAATCTCATGAGATCTCATTATCTCATGAGATCTCATTATCTCATGATATCTACAAGATTTACAACAACAATTGTTGTAAATTATTTCATAAAAATAACTCATATTATCTTGTGAAATATTGCAATCACGCCATTGAAAAAATGTGAATCACATTCACATCCCAAAACAAAATGTAAATTATATTTTTAATTAATCATCCAACGTTAATCCAATTCACATCAATAATTAAGTAACAAATATAAATTACAATAGGCTCTCTGTAATATATTATAAATCACATTTATAATATATTTGATTAATATGGATAGTGCTATCCACATTATTCATATCCATGATAATTAGATCACATTTAATCATCTTGGATCTCTATTCTCATGTGCCCAAATAATATGAATCACATTCACATTATTCACATCTTTGATAATTATATCACATTTAATTATCTTAGATAACTCTCTTTATAATATGAATCAAATTCATATAATTCATGATAATTAAATCACATTTAATTATCCATTTCTCAATACTCGGATACATAATATCAACAATGAAATTATCCGTGAACTCTTTCAAGGATAATGTGCTTTCTCCGCGAATACTTGGAGAAAAGGACAGGGCGATTGTATTATTCCACGTATAGTGACTTGGATATTGAGATCACATCTCAAATCCAGATCTTGCGGACCTTCCATAGATGTTTGATTAAATTAAGCCGTAGATCTAATATTCTCACTATATTTGAATCACATTCAGATCAATGTCCAACATCTGGACTAAGATTAGACCACTTCTCTATGAGAGGAGTCACTAAAATCTGGATCTGTTTCATCACTCCTTCGGAATGGAAGCGTCATGGTTATACAATCATTTATGATCACATCACCCTCAAGTATTCCCAATACCTGTACATCCTGCATACTGGAAGACCAAGAACAAACTCGAAGTTTTATATCTCTTTTGGACTATCTCCTTCAGGATTTTATCATTAAGTTTTCTCATTCGATCATTGGGAGTTAGTATCGATCGTATACTTTCCAAAAGCATATATCATACCCAGGTGTTGATCATATACTTTCCAAAAGTATATATCAAACCTACAAATTCAGTCAAGCTTCCAAAGCGAGACGACAGTGCACGTAATTTGATTCTTCTCAATATCTCATGAGTGAGCTCATGTCTTCCGATTCAGTAATGAACCTGTATGATCTCTTTGAGAGATTGTATTACTCATATACCTTTGCATGCACACCAGCACGCCAGTGTATAAACCTTGGTTAAGTCATCAACCTATTGGTCTGCCAAATGTACGTACTCAGACATATAATAACACATCTGTCTCCGGTCAGAGGATGCGTTCCTATATCGTGACATCATACGACATAGGATTTTGGTCATCTCGATCTCGTTAAGTCAACTCTTTGACCTAACTAATCTGACACCCCCGAATCTCTATTCCTATGCAGAGGACCTGCATCAAGAGGTCAGTCATATATCAGTCTTTAGAGAAAGAATTGACATCTCTTTCTCAGGCGGGAGATCCTCTCCTAACAATCATTTGGCAATGCTTGATGAGCCCTCAATCTAACTCTTTAGATATTCCTCCAAACACCAACCTCTATGATTCAATAATTAAATCAACAGTTATATGATCATTAAGATGACCATGGTACATAACCCTAATTGTATTAAGGGACCTATTATGCTAATTAGTTATTCTTCATTTCAGATCATGGAATGATATTTGCAATAACATTTATTGCATAATGGCTCGCCGTGGGCTCGCATGTGCAACACTCCCACCCTTATTTTTAATTTTGTGGAGTTTTTAATGATACATGGGGGATTGACTTAGACTAATAAGAGTAGTATGTATTTTAAATTTCATGAAAAATAGACAATTCTAACCCATCCACCCCGAAAGCATCAATTTCATCAATTCTGAGATTGTTAAATTTTGATAGCCTTGATGTATGGATAAGAGTCTCCAATTTAGTCTAAGAATGAGAATTTGATGATACTATGTGATCTAAATTCCCTTAAGTGTCATTAAAAAATAGGGATTTTTACCCCCACAAACCCTAAAAACTTATTAAATCACCTCTACGTCCTTCTAAACATCGATATTCCTCCCTCAATCGTGTAAACTTGCTAACTCTTACCGTATGAATCATGCAGTCAACTCACATCTATTAGGTTGTTAAAACTAACCAGATTCCATTAATTTTGTATACATAATGTCCATTTCTTCTATCAAAATTATAATAAGTGCCCTTCTTCTTCCTCCTCACCGTCCTTTCTCTACCCACCATCAACTCTACCCAATTGTGGAGGACACGATGTCGTCGGTCTCTCTCGTATCTAAGGAAGAAGAACACTTTAATCTGGTCGATCTACTTTAGGAGGCCCAACGAGCTCATGGGGAAGAGCGTAGTGGTGGGGTGCTGGGCAGAGCATGGTGATGGGGTGCCGGTGATGGTGGAGTTAATGTTAAGAGGCTTCTCCTTTGTCTTTAGTTCAAAGGGTGGTTGATGAATCCGTGATTCATCGCCTTTATTCCTTCATTTTGACTAAAATTCTTGGTAAAATACATGTAAATAATCACTAATTCTAATTAATTGTTATTCTAACCATAAATGTTAATATTATATATTTAACACTTATTTTATCTAAAATAAAAGAATAAAGATAAAAATAAAAGTAAAAGAAAAGAAGGATGTAGATATGTAATATATACAGATTGATCCTAACCTCCATGTTAATATTGACTTGGTCGACAAAATAAATAAGTAGTGGGAGATAATGATCAAAACACAAAGAAAATCAAAACCAAAAATATAATTTAAACATTTTTCATATTGTAAATATTTCACCCATTTTATTCATCACCTATCACCTCAAACCAAAACACTTCTTTTGTAAAAATTGTTCACAAAAATATATATTATTTTATAAAAATATCAAAAAAAATAATTTGTCAGTAAAAATAATTAACCGTAATGGACCGAAAAAGCTGCAAAAGTCAACTTCCGAGGTTCATATCTATTTATAAAAAACTCCAAACAAACCAAACTTACTTTTAAAATCTGTTTTATACTTAGTAATACTTATTAAAAATATTAAAAAATATTCGAATAAAACCAATGAGTTTTGGCGTTTGGGCCACGTTGTATACTTGTATAATATGTAGAATCTTCCTAGATTTTTAATTAATTAATTATAAATCCGATTAACTTAATTTGTTTTCTAAAAATCTTCTAAAAAAATATATAAAAATATAACTAAGTCAAAATACCAATACAATCCGAAGCCTCGAAGCCGCTATCTAAACTTTCCGGACCTCAAAACTCGGTTGTATGAACTCCGAATTGGAAAAACTCAGTTCTAAAAATCATATTACTAAATTATCTACAAAATGACACAAAGATTAGCTAAAATTGGAGTTAATGTGAAAAACACAGTTTTCGGGTCTGTATTAGTATATTGTACAATATACTGTAATTCATATTATTATTTTATTTAAGTTATTTATTTATTCAATTAAATTAATTAATTATTTAATTTAATTATATATATTTATTTAATTAACTAATACTTAATTATACATATAACTATTTAATTTATTACTTTAATAATTATTAGTCATATTTAATTATTAATCATTAATTTAATTATGAAATTAATACATCAATAATTAATTTAACTTAATTATTTAATTATATATTTATTATTACTACTAATTATTTAATTGAATCAATTATTTCATTTTTCCCCTCTCTACCTTTCGTTTTCTCTCTCCCCCTCTCCTCTCTTCCCCGTTTTCCTTCTCCCCCATGCCTACTACTTCTTCATTCCCTTTTCCAGCGCCACCAACTGCCACCAACTTCCTTAATGGCCGGTCGTTTGCTCAACACTCCGGTGGTCCCGTCACCACCTCTGGTGATTGTATCCCCGTCTCTCTATAAATATCCCGTTGAACCCCCTTCCGGCAGGTATCCGCCATTCGTTCATCTCCACTTGAGCTCTGAGGGTAGGGTTGTGACAGAGCCTTGACCTCCGTCGAGCAAGGAGAGGGAGCGGAATGATCTGTCGCTTGCATGTGCTCTCGGCCGTCGCGATCAGCCTCTGTGTCGCCGCGTATAGAGGCAATTACCCACGGAGATCCCTGATCTCCAACCCAGGCGAATATAATCATCCGCATGATTTCCAGGTTTCCTTATACCCTTCTCCCCTTATCATCCATTTCTATCTTCTCTTCATTTCCTCCCTCGTTTCTCTTCTCAATTCCTCCCTTCTCCTTGATTTCTGCTTCGAATCGATTCTGAAATCACCGTCGATTGTCAAATCCTTTTTGATCTACCTCATATAGATCCTCTTCAGTTCTCCATTTTTTCTCCTTCCACGTACGCCGATTACTTTTGGTGATCGGAGTTTGGGCTCCGAATTCCCCACTTTTGCAGAGGAATCCATTATTCCCCTATTTGCACTTGACAATAAGCTGAGGTGTTGTCTTCCAGCGATAGATTCCAACGTAGGTGCTCGTCGTGGAATCGAAATATCGCTGAGGAATATATGAAGCCTGCCTCCAGAACACAATTTTGCTGATCCGAAACTACGTCGTCATCTATTGCTCAAAGCACAACCAACAATCATCTGCACGGGCAACAGATCATTGAACATCACCGAGATCGAAACCATTACCTTCTGGATCCGCTTCAACTGACAAAGATACCATCATCTGCTGTGAATTGAAGCCATCGCTGCCTACGATCGATATTGAAGACTTCCACTGTAGGAGATCAATTTCTGATTGAGGATGCCAATTCGAGGATCGAGCGGACAACATTCCTCAAGCCCCAATTGGAACTTTCATTTCGATCGCGCGATCGGATTTCATTTAACGGCCAATGCCGCGTCGCGCGTTGGCACTAAATCAATCTCGCCGCCCCAACGCTTGGAGAGTCATGCGTGAAGCGCTTGAGTCCAAAGATTTTGAGGGTGAATTGCATTTACACCCTCAGGGGTTTAACTAATTATGTATAGGTCCTGCAGCAGTAGTCACATGGGAATCCACGTGACTTTCTGGTGAAATTGCACCGCTACCCCCATGTGTTTCTGCTATTACAAGAAGGTCTCGTCGTTTCAAGCGCGTGCTGAAGCACGTTTTATCTGGGTTAATTGCGTGAAGAACCCTGACCTTTCCTGATTTTACGAACCAAACCCCTTTTTCCAAGTTTTATTACATCCATATCCCCATACTGTATCATACACTTTACATAATAAGACACATAATAAACAAAATACCAAAACATAAAAGTATAATAAAATACGTATAAATATCATATTATACTATATAAAGTATAAAATCATATTTTGAAAATTAAAAAAAAACTTTTTAGTATAAATAAATAACTTAAAAACATAAAAATATAACAAACCTTAAAAATCCTAAAAAATTATAAAAATGCATTTAGAAATCTAATAAAAATTACTTATAGAATAATTTACTATATTTTGCTTTCAACCAAAAATAAAATAAAAATAAAATATTAGAACCAATAAAAAATTAAAAAATCCATTAATACTTATAAAAATTATAACTAAATAAATAAAAATCACCTAAAAATGCATAACCTCTCATTTTAAAGATAATTTTATCTATTTTCTAATAAAATTAAAATAAAACTATTTTTTTTTCTGTTTGCTAGTTTAAAAATTCAAAATACAGCACAATTTTGAATAAAAACTTAAATTTTCACCTTATAACTAAACCAAACCCTATAAAAATACTAAAAACCTTTTAAAACTCCATAAAAACAAAAAAAATCAACATATAAAAATAAAAAAATGGAAATTAAATAAAAATACAAATTTTTCTAATAATAACAGTTCACAAAATTACTTAGAAATACACAAAAAATATAAAATTCATTAAAAATCAAATAAAAATACATAAAAAATCTTAAAAATAAAATAAAAATTAGGAAACTATTTACCTTAGGTATTATATAGTTTAACCCTAATTTCCAACAGTTTGCCTCCTTGACTTCGACACTCCCATGTTTAACCGCTATACGCTTAAGTTTAGGAGTATAAATAAAATAAAAGAAGATTAATTCGAAATTAATCTTTTCTGGTAAAATTACCCGGTCGATACAATGACAACGAAATCTTTCTCTCTAATTCTTTTACAGGTTCAGAAGCTGATAAGGTGTAGTTTTTCAGTGGTAATCTTGGGAGATCCTCCATGTGATTTTCAATGGGCAGGGACAAAGGAAAGAATCCAACATTTTTTTGCTCGGCACTCTTAGAAACCATGCCAGAGAAAGCAAAGTTGCTATTGTCCTCCTCAAGATGCCCCCTCGTCGACACCCTGCCATTATTGCTCTCCGCCTTCTTCTTCCTATTAGAACCTGATGCCGCAACATATTTTGAAAAAGAAGAAGGCTTCCCCTTGGAGTTGAGAGGGATGACATTCTTTACAGTGCAATCTTTCCACAACTCCTTGCTCTTAGACCACATGCTGTTAAGCGTGTTGTCCCTGGAGGAGACAACACGAACATCCTCCTTGCCCGTTTCCACAATGGCATTCCTGTTAGCATCGTCTTCACCCAAGGTGAGTCCCTGAGGGTAGAGATTGGCATAGTTCCTAGCACTTCCAATGCCGATGCTCCTGTCCACGACCTCCATAATGACGAACTCACGTATATAGGTGCGGAGGGTCCAACGAGCGTCGACATCGAGGTCAAGTTCTCCTCTAGATGGGGGTTTCTGGAGCTCACCGTGGAGTGCAACCTCGATCCTAGTGAAGAGGTTTTGCTGGAGGAAGTTGAGGTCGTCGTCGATGGAGTCCATCATGGACCCACACGAGGGAAAAATGAGAGCTTGTATGGGAACCTTAGAAATCAGCAGATCAAAACCCTAGAATGGAGGAGGGTGGGCTTACGTGCTTTGAATTTGGTCAAGAGGGGAGGATAATGTGAAGATAAACGTCCATTTGTTTGTCAAGTGTCTTTGTTTAGCAGCTCCAAATATTCGATTAATCGATTCAAGAAATCTATCTTAGAAAATTCAAAAAATAATCATTTTCGTCATCGGAGGGAATGGTTTATCCATGAGAATAGATTTTTTTGGTGATTTGATGGATGGATGGAGATGGGATGAAGAGAGAGAAAATAAAGAGGAGGAGGAAGAAGAAGACCAGAGGAAGGGGAAGAAGAAGAGGAAGAAGGAGATGAGGAGACGGGAGATCCACCATCAATTTCACCTCTTGTTAGATTAACCCACATTATTGACTAATGTAAAAGTAAAATTAATGGTGGGGCCTATGTGGTAAGACGAAGCAAATTTATAGGGTCGAGGGAGGAATATCGATGTTTCAAAGGTCAAGAAGGTAAGTTACAAAGTTATAAGGTTCGTGGGGTAAAAATCCCTAAAAATGTCATAAAATTAATAAGGTGTATGTAACTAACTTAGATACCTCACATGAGATAGTATATATGGTGGTTTACCCCACAAACCATATAAACTTTACTCTTCGACCTTTGAAACAACGTATTCCTCCCTCAACCTCGTAAACTTGCTCCGTCTTACCCTACACCCTACTGTCAACTTTAACTTTATTGAAGTCAATTACTTGGATTAAGCTTGAGTTAATCTAACCAAAGAAAAACAGATGGTGGATCTTAAATCTCCCTCTCTCCTTCCTTCTTCTCCCTCTTCTTCTACCAAAGCCGACTACAACATCTATTCCTTTGGACCTTCGGGTGGCGTGGTGAGGAGGATGGGAGGTCAGGCAGTGTTGGAGGAGGAAGGGGAGGTCAGGAGGAGGAGGTCGCCCTTGCGGAAGACCTAGAGGAGGAGGAGGGGGAGCTAGGTAGGAGGAGGTCGGGGAGGAGAAGGGCACACTCACGACAGACTTGGAGGGGGAGGGTGGGAGGTTAGGCGGTGCGGGAGGAGGAGAGGGGGTCGGAGAGGCAAAGGTCAGGGAGGAGGAGGTCGCCTTCACGACGAACCTAGAGGAGGAGGGGGAGCTCGGGGAGGCGGAGGTCGGGGAGGAGAAGTGCACACTCGTGACAGACTTGGAGGGGGAGGGAGAGACCGGTCTGATGGTGGATATCAGAAGCGGAAGTGTCGGAAATCTTGATCCCGCCGCATATTGGTGGAGGACAAATGTGGGGCAGTGGATCTACTCCTCCAATCTCTTTGAGGCACTCCACCGAGTCCACCACCCATCCTCGTCTGCCCCCCACATGGACGCGCCGTGCACGATGCCGTCGATCACACATGTTCTCCTCCCATGGTCCTCCTCTACCCTCGGGGATCTCGCTTGGCAAGGACAACCACAACCTCCATTCCTTTCGACCTTTGGGAGACGTAGGGGAGGAGTGTGGGAGGCCAGACAATTTAGGAGGAGGAGGGGTGGAGGTCGGGCAACAAGAGGGGAGGGGGTCGGATATCACACGATGTGGGGAGGAGGATGGTGCTGGGGAAGGAAGGCATCTTTTGTAAATTTGGTAAAGAAAGAGGGCAATATGTACCTATTTTAGACGGAATCCAGTTATGTTTAACAGTTAAATGGATGAGAGCTAACCACATGGTTTGTGGGGTAAGGGTTAGCAAGTTTACGGGGTCGAGGGGCAAAATACATTATTTCAAAGGTCGATGAGGTAATTGACAAAGTTTACAGGGTTCATGAGGTAAAAATACCATATATATGGGAAAATGAGTCCGCCCCTTGGGGAGCCAACTCAGCTCCCCCACCCATTTTTCTTAATTTTTGATTTTTTTAAATGCTTCCGTAGATTTTCATAACTATATCCCTATATTATGTCATTCAAGTTTCATGCAAAATAGAGACTCCTAGACCTCCATTCAGATGAGGCTGATTTCAACAATTATGCGACTAATAAAAATGATTGTCTAGATGGAGGATGTAGGAGTCTCCGTTTTGCTTGAAACTTGAATGAAAATATAGAAATATAATGATGAAAATCCATGTATTCATTTTTTAAAAAAATAAAAAATAGAGAAAATATGATCGGGATTGAATTTGGTTATCTAGTGAGTAGCTCCACTTTACCCTATATATGGGAAAAGGAGTATGCATCCTTTATTCTCGGTATTTTTTTATTTTTCTCAAAAAAATCTAATCGAATTTTAATCACAATATGTCACCAAGAAGTCATTCAAAATTTGACTTAATTCGAGAGTTATATCTCCTTCATCATAGGGTTCAATGGAGCTATCCCCTTGGGGCAGCCAACATGGCTGCTCTCGCCTCATTTTCAGCATTTTTTATTTTTTTTCAAAAATATAATCATATATTCATCTAGATATCCCTCTTATATGTCATTCCAATTTTGTTGGAAACATAGAATCATATAACGTCCATCTAGAACATGTCGATTACACCAATCTTTAGACCATTAAAATTATTTTCTCTAGGTAGAGGGTTTAGGAGTCTCTGTTTCTAATGAAATTCAAATGATATATTGGAGGGATATATAGATGAATATACATTGTGATATTTTTCAAAAAAAAATGGGGCGGGGCGACCCCATTTTTTCTATATATATAGAAAAAGGGAGCCTACACCTAGGGGTGCAGTTAACTACCTACACCCGACTGATTTTATCTTTATTTTTGTTTTTTTTTGAAATGAAATCTTGGGGGAATTAGATCAATACACCATGGTGTCGTTCAAAATTCAACTTAATTCAAGACTCCTATCATCTTCATCAAGACTACCAAATTTTAACGGTTTCAAAATTGCTGAAATTGACCCCTTCTAGATGAACATGTTATAAATGTTCGTCCTACATGAAACTTGAAACACGTATTTCTCTCGATATACTAAGCCAATCTCTCCTAAGATTTCATTAAAAAAACCAAAAAATCATGAAAAAAAGGCCGGGTGTAGGCAGTTACCTATACCCCGGGTGTAGGTTCCCAGCTCCCTGTATATATGATATCTTTCAAATGGGACATGGTCCTTCCATCCATAAGGAAGGACATAAATCTCCCTCATCCGTATTTAATCATATGGTTGTTATTAAATGTATATTAATATTATTTAAAAAATTAGCAAATACCCATTTTGGTCTTTATAAATTATCTAAATATAGTATTTAACCACCTCAATCATCCCCTCCATCAATATGTCACCTTAGTTGCTTATTTCAAAAAAAGAACCCTGATTATTTTGGTATGGAGGCGTCATTTTAGTGTGTTAACGCCAGCGAGCGGAGAAAGAGGAGGAGAACAACGACGTTAAACTCTGTGTTGGAGAAGATGGAGTTTTTGCTTCATCGAAAGATACTGCTCAGGTAATGGATTTTATATAACGTGGTAATCATGGATCACTGCCCAATTTTATTCGAGATTTAGAAACCTCATTCCGAGTTATATTCGAGATTCCTATGTAGTTGTTATTATCTATGTCATTGCACGTGAGTTAATTTTATATAATTTAGTTTAGTACATCTATAGATATGTATCGTGTTTGATTTTATGTTGATCTTTTGTAGATCGATGGTCTTTTTTTAATACAACAAAATGGATTGAGGAAGTGAGAACCGAAAGAGGAAGGGATGCCATTATTGTCCTGGCTGGAAACAAAACATATCTAGTTGAGAAGAGGTCCGACCTTTATGGTGAGGGATCTGTCAAAGGACTACGCGAGAGTGGTGATGACTATCAGAGAAGTTCTTTAAGCAAGCGACAACGACAAAAAAGTGCTGTAACCAATCCTCGATGAAGAAAGATTAGTAGTTTGATACAATATTGATGTGTAGTATACGATATTGAAAGGTATTATATAATTTTGATATGTATTATACATATTTATTATGTATTTTTATATATCAATTGGTTGCGGGAAATTGTAATTTTTTATATATCTTGTATATTTGATGTGCATTACACATTTTGGATGTGCATTATACATTTCAGATGTATATTTTACATATTTGATTTGTATATTCTCATCAATTAAGCATGAATGACTACTGTATTTTTACAAAGAACCATACAAATTTTATTATACAAAGAACCATACAAATTTTATTATATAAAGAACCATACAAATTTTATTATACAAAAAATCATACAATCGTTACAAAGAACCACACATTAATTGCTAATATTGAATTATATTATGCAAAGAACGATGCAAAATTCACAAATAATGACTTTTTTTGAATGAACCACGGATTTTACAAAAAAACATACAATTGTTACAAAAGGAATCACTGATTTTACAAAAAAAGGTGCGAGGATTCAAACATGCGTCCCACGTAATGTCGCCCAGCACAGAACTAGACATTATTTAAATATGATAGTGTGAAAATACAAAAAAAATAAAAGTAGCTTAGTATTTTGAAATATTAATTGGCATACATAATTAATGTAAAAGATAATGATCAAAATATCCTTTTGAGCAAATTGATGATGTCGTTAGATTTGAATCTAACGGCTACGATCATTGGCCTTCCTTAAGGATGGAGGGACCAAGTCCTATCGGAAAGACTAATATATATATATATATATATATATATATATGAGAAAAAGAAGGCTGTTCTATGTAATAGCCAAAATTTTGCATATTTTTTTCTCAAAAATTCCACCATGTATATTCATCTATATATCCCTTCTACACGTCATTCGAATTTTGTGAGAAATAGAGGCTCCTATGCACTCCATTGAGAACATGTAATTTAAATGGCTGAAATTGTTGTAATATAGATGGAGGGTATACGAGTCTCTGTTTCTAACGAAATTTGAATGACATATAAGATATATATATATAAATATACATGGTTTTTCGAAAAAAACTAAAAAAGGATGGGGAAGGAACTGCCTTGTGTAACAACCAACTTGGTTGTTACTCAAAACGCCTCCCTGCCACACACACACACACACACACACACACACATACACACATACATATATACATACATGAGGAAAGGGAGCCTATTTTGTGAAGTAGGTAACTTTACCTACTTCACATCCATTTTTAGCAATTTTTTTATCTTTTTTTGAAAAATACCACTGTAGATTTTCATAACTATATCCCTCTAATATGTCATTCAAATTTCGTCAGAAATAAAGACTCCTATGCCCTCCCTCTAGAATAGGTAAAATATAACAAATCTGTGACCGCTATAAAATAACTGTATGGATGGAGGCTGTAGGACTCTCCGTTTCTGACAAAATTTGAATGACATATTAGAGGAATATAGTTATGATTGTGAAGTAAGTAACCTTTCCTCTACACATACATACATACAGACACACAGACACACATACAGACACACAGACACACATACAGACACACATACAACATACACACATACATATAGACACACATACACACACACACACGTACGTACATACATACATACATACATACATACATACATACATACATACATACATACATACATACATACATACATACATACATACATACATACATACATACACACAGACACACACACAGACACACACACACACAGACACACACACAGACACACACACAGACACACACACACACAGACACACATACATACACACACACACATACATACATGTATACATACACACACACGCACACACATACATGCATACATACATACATACATACATACATACATACATACATACATACATACATACATACATACATACATACATACATACATACATACATACATACATACATACATACATACATAGGGGGCCTTTCAAATAGGATGCGGTCCTTCCTGAGTTCAGGAAGGCCGCCTCTTTTTTGTATAAAACATGAGCACTTTAGTAGAATACATATACAATTTGTATTATAGGTGCACGTTATAAATACAAACTGCATACAAAACTGCGCGTTATAATACAAACATTAAAACTACACATTATAATACAAAATTGTATATGTATTCTACTAAAGTCAGCCTATTTTATACAAAAAAGGAGCTGGCCTTCCTGTACATAGGAAGGATTGCGTCCTATTTGAAAGAAATCCTATATATATATGAGGATAGAGAGTATGCACCCGGGTACATGTAATTTTACATGCACCCGGCCCTATAACTTCCACTTTTTTTATTTTTTCGAAAAATACCGCCATGTATATTCATCTATATATCCCTCCTATATGTCATTCGAATTTCATCAGAAATAGAGACTCCTACGCCCTCCATCCAGACAAGTCGATTACAACAATTCTAAGACCATTAAAATTACATGTTCTAGATGGAAGGCGTAGGAGTATCTATTTCTGACGAAATTGGAATGACATATAGGAGGGATATATAGATGAATATACATGGCGGTATTTTTCGAAAAGATAAAAAAAGTGGAAGTTATAAGGGCGGGTGCATGTAAAATTACATGCACCCGGGTGCATACTCCCTATCCCCTCTCTCTCTCTCTATATATATATATATATATATGAGGAAAGTGATCTTACTCCATGGAGTAGGTAAGTTACCTACTCCATTTTCTTTTTTTCTATTTTTCTTTTTTTTTTGAAAAATACTTTCATGAATTTTCATAACTATATCCCTATGCCCTCCGTCCAGAGCAGGTAAATTTAATGGTCTTAGATTTGTTGTAATTTACATGTTGCAGATGGAAGGTATATGAGTCTATGTTTCTGACAAAATTTGAATGACATATTAGAGTGATATAATTATGAAAACTCATGGAAGAATTTTTTAAAAAAAATAAAAAATGAAAAAAAATGAAAATGGAGTAGATAAGTTACCTACTTCATGTAATATGATCCATTTCCTCGTATATATGTGAGATCAAAAAATTGTGAGAGCATGAGAGCAATGATTCTGGACCACTAAATTCTATCATCTCTCTCCTAGTTGAATCTAGTGGTCCAGAATCACTGTTCTCATGCTCTCATAGGCAAGGTTGCAAAAGGCGGTATGCGGTATTCAGTCGGTAGGGTCACTGATTACTGATTAAATGGTATGCGGGAGTTTAAACGAAAATTATATGGGTTATGTGATTTTGCATTTTTAATTAATAAAAAATATTACATATATATATAATTAGTAAAAAGGTATAAATAAATAAGAAAGATATAATCACATGTTCACAATATAGATCGAATATTTTCAAATTCAAGGAAAATTTCATTCAAATATCAAAATAGATAACATTAACAACTAGAATTCATAGCCAAATGTCAAAATAGATAACATAAACAATTACAATTCATAGCATGAATCCAAAAAATCATGGATAATAATGATTCTTTGAAGAAAGTAGATACATATTTTAAAAGGATGTTTAAGACCGTTTAAAAGACCGCTTAAGCCTGTTTAAACGACCGTTTAAGACCGCTTATGCGGCCCACCTGTTTATGGATCCATTTTTGCTTAAACAATGCGGTAGAGCACCATATGCATTTAAACAACTGTTTAAATGATTTTTTATACCGTTTTTCATCCCTCCTCACAAGTTTTAGTTCTCACCGGATCAGCCCCTCTCCCTCTAAAGCCCCTCTCCCTCTAATGCCTCTAATTAATCACGTGGCCATTAGATGAGTTTTGACCTCTCAAAGTCTTGTTGGATAAATCTCCGGATGACACCTTTCCAGCGTCGGGATCTCCTCCTAAGATTCTTCCAAACACAAACAGCTCCATCTTTGTACTCCCCTTCTCTCTCATTCCCCCCCAATTTTATCAGAAACAAAGGCTGTCCACACCGCATGGCATCATTGCCATCCACTTAATGCCTCCACCTCCTCAAGCATAATATCATATTCATGAACCCTCCCTCTCCCTAGCCTACTCCTCAAGTACCCATGCATCTGAACCCCCCCTCCCCTCCCCTCCCCTCCAATGGACCCAAACTTTGCTGATGCTGACCAACTGAGAAGCTGAAACCCAGGAAACATGGAGTGACATATGGAGAGTGATGTGCTGCTGAAGCCTGAAGCCAAGGAGAAGAAGCCCTCAACACCCAACATGTGGAGTGCACTGAAGAGGTCCCTACAGTGCAAGTCCACCCCTGCAGACGTCTACGATCCAAAGGCCACGCAGCAGAACTCCAGCCTCACCACCATATCCACCACCACCGGCAGCAGCACCTCCAGGAGGGGAAGGTGCAGGTCTGGCTGCTCCAGGTCCATCTCCAACCTCAGGGACGTGATCCATGGCAGCAAGAGGCATCTTGAGAGGCCACCCAACTGTAGCCCCAGGTCCATTGGGAGCAGCGAGTTCATGAATCCACTGACCCATGAGGTCATACTCAGCAAGTCCACTTGTGAGCTCAAGATCACCGGGGTCGGTGAGGGAGGTAACCTGCAGCAGTACCAGAGCCCATCTTCCCTTCGGGGGAGCAGCAACATCAGCTTACCGAGGAAGTCCCCTGTAGGCTCCAACAGAGGGGTGGGCGGAGAGAGGGCGTCCTTCAGGTCCATGGGGTGCTTTGTGGAGGGTGATGGGGGCGGTGGCAGCGTTGGGTGTCACAAGTGTGGGGAGCAGTTTGGGAAGTGGGAGGATGTGGAGGAGCACCATGTTGCCAATCATGCTGGTGAGACCTCTAATTTGATCTTCCCTCTTTTTTAAATCTGTTGAGTATGATTTTATGTATGTGCATAATGGTTATTAAACAAGTTTGATCCTGTTTGGACTGCCTTTTGATTTCAAAAGGCATATTTTGTTCTGAGTTAGTTATCTTTGGTTAGTTAATTATAACTGAAAGTAAATAAGATATATTGATTACTTAGATGTATGAGCACCTGGAATTTAAGGGCCAAGGTATCCTTCAGAGGCTGTGGATTGTTTTTTTGTTGAGAACAAATCTTGGGCTTCCTGGTTTAACGACACTGGTGTCTGGTTCTATTTGGGAAAAAGATTTTTTTTCTCAGCCTCTTGGAATCTATGCAGTTGTAGGATTAGCCAGAACCAAAGCCCCATAAAAGGAAAGCAAATGATACCATCATTGAATTTTCAGAATCTATAAGATCATTTCTAGAGTTTTTTCCCCAACGTGGATGAGATATGTGCATTTTTTTATTCTGAAATCCTGATTTATATTAACATTGTTTCTTGGACAAACTGGCTAATATGAAGTTGAACAGGCCTTAGCTAATCTACAGTTGATGAAGGGTATACTTGTAGTTTCAACATGCTTTGTTTTGATCTTTTCGGTGACCCAGTTGCATCCAATGTCATAAAACCCATTAGAAAATATTCAGCATTTCAAATTCTAATGAATTTTAATTCCTTTTTCATTTTTTTGGGCTTACAGTTCTTCACTGGTAAACTAAATTTTGTTTCCTCAACAGTGACTGAGCTTGTCGAAGGTGATTCATCAAGGAAAATTGTGGAGATTATATGCAAAGCAAGCTGGATAAAAACAGAAACGAACTTTGCGAGAATAGAGAGAGTCCTAAAGGTCCACAATACTCAGAAGATGCTTTCACGATTCGAAGAGCACAGAGAAATGGTGAAGCTGAAAGCCAGCAAACTTGCCAAAAAGCATCCGCGTTGCCTAGCCGATGGCAATGAATTGTTAAGATTTCATGGAGCAACCTTAGCCTGTTCCCTTGGACTAAAAGGGACTTCAAACCTCTGCACTTTGGAAAAATGTGGTGTATGCCACATCATAAGGAACGGCTTTTCCTTACCAAAGGAGCCCAAGAATGCAGTGGGTGTTTTCACTGCTTCTACTAGTGGGAGGGCCTTAGATTCTATAAAGATTTCAGAAGAGGATACAACATTGAGGAAGGCATTGTTGGTTTGTAGAGTGATTGCTGGGAGGGTGCATAAGCCATTAGAGAACTTGCAAGAAATCGAGGGCCAGACAGGTTTCGATTCGTTGGCCGGAAAAGTGGGTCTTTATGCCAACATCGAAGAGCTCTACTTGCTCAATCCACGAGCACTCCTTCCGTGTTTCGTGGTAGTTTGCAAATCGTGATGGTTTCTACAAACACTCTTCATGGATACAACAAGGTGATTTATCTAGCCTTAAGTCAAATCTAACACCATATCTTGCAGCTATTTCGCTTCATATTATGATCTCCTTGCAATCTTGCGGAAATGCAAAGATGACATGCCTTTCTGGTGAATCTCAGTCCATCCCATAAGAAATTTTTGCATTTGCTTGTCTGAAAATGTAAAATTGTACGTTGTCATCTTCATGAATGACAGTTTTTATGGTTTTTTGTCAGCAAGCCTGTACTTATTCTGACTTGACATTCAAATATCCAATTTTCAAATCACGAAGAAAAGCCACAATTTGAAAAAGCCCTTTATTTTTTTTACTGCGCCTCTGTTTGTATGCTGCAACACACCAACACTTGTTTACCAAACCTTTACCATGATTTGTCTTCTTGTATGCTATTGAACTGTCAGCAACTCTGTTGGTCACGGGAGTTGCTTTCTGGAAATGCAATCTTTTTTACATTTCCCACTTGTTCCTCAGTATATCTGACGACTTGTTTGTATGCTGCATGCATGCAATGATCAACAATGGTAACTCTACTTCACAAAAAAATATAACTGGCACGTGGAAACTGGCATCTTTACACAACCATTAAATTGGTCAATATCAGCTTAGCTTATTACAATTATGATTAGCATCTTCTCGTATAATATTTGTTGAGCATTGTCACTTACAGTGAACAGGTATTTGGATCTTCTGTACGGGTCCATGTATGATGTATCCGGTGGCATATAATTACTTGAACACCCATCTTTTCTCTCTTGTAGTAAAGACAAAGGCAGGTCACTAGTGGGCAACAAGGCTCTTGCTCTCATGGTTTTTCCTATCTGTCCAGAGAAAAAATTCCACACAAATATTATAGACCATGTAGAATTTCAGGGTATTCTTCATCAGTACCCATTGTCTTTGCATCTAAATAAACTCGTACTTTTACCACGGGATTGCAACCAGACGATTCAATTCATTATCTTAATAGCACTTGAGTTGCGACAATTTCTTGCACCAGAGAAAATATGAATTCCATGCCATAGGACGACCAGCTAACTTCATAAACTTGGGATTGTTACCAATGGTTGACTTTACTTTCTATGCAAAAAGCAGCATGTCAGTGAGTTCAGTTCGGTTCGAAAATTTGTGGGTTGGGGGGGGGACATCAATGACCTGATAAGATTTAAAAAAGATGATAGGCTGTTTTTGGAGGAAGGGGAGATGAGTATGGTAGGAGGGATGGTGTGACATTTGAGGTTGTAGTTCCTTCTCCCTAATAACTGTAGGGTCTTGTGAGTTGTGATCTATAGGAGATTCAGGGACAGGTGGGAAATTAATGCAATCAAGGCTCTGTGGGTCTCTATGCCAACAGTGCTGAGTGCCCCATACAGCCAAAGCCGAGCTGTGGGTCTCCTTCCTTGGTGGTACCATCATCCTGCAATTTGCACAGACTGGAGTAAATGGGTCTAGTAAATTCTCAGCCCTTTGAATTTCATTGGACTCAAAGGATCTGTCATTTAAAAAGGAATCATTCATTCTATGCTTGTAGATGGGTTGTTTTGAGCTTGTTCCAGGAGATTCAATTTGGAATTCATTGCGCCGTCCTTGCTTGCATAAATCTTGAGTAAAGTTCGTGAGACGAGTGATTGTGGTCCTTTGAATTTATTGTAATCAAGAGTTTATGGCATTCTGGTTTACCAGAGTTTCATGTTCACATGGTCTCAACTTGTTCAAAGGTTTTGTGATTTCTTTTGATATTGAGTAGATGGTAATTCGTGACCTGATCATTTGCATGGAGGACACACTGTTCAAACAGCATATCGAGCTTTTGAAGTGGAATATGAATTTTTATTATACATGGGAAAAAAATACGGCCTCTTCCATAGCTGCTGGTATTCATTATGATTGAACTATAGGAGCAAAGTAAAATATTACTCGTCTACAACACATTGACTCGGACACCTCCACTGTGTGATGAGAAAAGAAAAATATTTCTACAACTTAGATTATTATAAACTCCGATAACCTATAACACTGAACTTGATATGATACTCCAACTTGAATCTCAACCAGCCATATCTTAATCCCAGGTTACAGGAGGAGAAAATTAGGCTAGATAAGAGTGCGATTCAACTTAAAATAGTCGACATTGTGGATAAGACCCAATCAGGAACTAACTTTCATTTTTGCCAAACTTGGGAGATGAAAAGAGAGGGAGGTGGATTAAAAGTGCATATGGCCACAAATGTGGAAAAGTTGTGCTTATCAGGATAACAAGAATACCTTCGCGGTTTTATCATCCACATAACAGACTTTAGACCTTCATAAAAAGACCCTTAGGAGAGCCACTTCCACCTTTGTCCTCCATGAACAATTTTTGCTCCTCCATAAAAAAGGCCCTTGGAAGAACCACTTCCACACTTTACCATCCCCTTCATAAAGATATTCTTGTTTAACTGGTATGATGAGAGCAAATGAGAGGGCCATTAGCAACTAAAGGAGGAAGAGAGTAGACTTGGATACTAGAAATATTACCGAAATGCCAATCATCCCCAATACCTTGAAAATTGCTCATGTAAATTAGGATAACATTCTAAATATGTAATCACAAAGAATATATAAAATACAAAAAAGAATATTTGCATTCCCATTCATAATGTTATGAGTGTTTATATTATAGGTAAATGGATCTTTGATGAGGATCCATTTACCTTTATGAGAACTGTGTATCCTTCTCCCATTGCTTTTCATTATGTGAGAAAGCAAAAAACAATCCTTCCATCCCTACTCCTCGCCACCCCCGTTGAGTATGGGTATCTCTCCATTGTTGATGTCGGTCCTCCGCCATGACACTAGCGTGCATGCATTTGGAATGAAGAGGACATCCCCCATGCTTTTTCCCATCTTCTTGAAGGGTTTCCACATAAATCATGATGTTTTTGTATGATTGTTTGCTCAAGCTGGAATCCAAGCATAAGATCGTGATGTGCTTTGATTGGGTGTTGTGTTAATTGATGGAACATCCCCGTCACTAGTGTCTTGCGACATGGGCTTCACATTGTCGAATTGTGGTGAAGCCCTCAAGCCATGTTTGTTTCGGCGATGTCTGTATGATGAGTCTAGGAATTTCTAGAGCTGTAAGGTATCCATGTTATTCTTGTCTAGATAATGTCGCTGTGAGCATTATTTTCCAGTGGATATTTTTTTGTTGCCTGTGAAAAAATGAGTTTAGCCTAAAGACGCTTTCTCTTCGCCTCGTTGTGCTATGAGTTTGTTTTTATTGGTAGAATATCTATTTCTTGTTCTTTTGAAGGCGATGGAAAACAATACTGGGATGGGCATACAATACGCAAATATCGATAATTATCCTATTCAAGTCACTACTATCAACTTAAACAAAGGAAGCTTTTTATTGTGGTATGTTGTTGTGTAGATGGCGATGGCAAGTCATGGTCAGATTTGTTACCTCCACCTAATACCTGATGTTAAAGATCCCTCATGGGAACAATGGTTCCTTAAGGACAACCAAGTAAAGGTTTGGATAATTAACTTTATTTTGAATGAAATCTAACATCTAATTCTTTGGATGAGATCGACTGAAGACATGTGGATGGTTCTTGAGAGTATGTATAGTCAAAAGAAGAAGGAATTACGAACTTACTAATTGACTCGGGAGATCTACAATTTGCGATAGGGGATATTTCCGTATCTGCCTATTATAGTGTCTTGATGTCAAAGTTGTAATACCTTTATTATCATTCTAAAGAATTCTGAAGTGTGACACTGATCAAAAGATTTATCATGAGTGGGCAAACAAAATCTTCACTTACTTGGGTGCTCTAAACTACAAGTTTAAAAATGTAATGAGCCAAATATTGAATCATGTATCTATTCTTAGTTTTAAGGATGTTTACCATCAGGTTGAGGTTGAGGAATAGAGAATCTCGGTGATGGATAATTTACCAATGGTCGTCCAAGAAACTAAAACTATCTCTACCGTATCTCGAGGTTGTAACATAGGAAAGTAGAACAAGAAAGGTACATACTGCAAGAAATCAGTCCATACTATTAGTTATTGTTAGGATCTTCATATTGAGCGAAATAATCGGAAAGGAGATATGATTAAAAGACCAAAAATATCCGTATAGGGTTGTGGAGAGAGGAGAACAATCACTCTCAACCAGATCTGGGATCATCAAGCCTATCTCTCCATGATAAGCACTCGAGGGGAAAACTTTAATGAAGCTTCGGTTATCAATCATGCTCTTGTTGATGCTGCTAAGAAGAAAGGTAATAATGTTACTAATGATAAGTACGGAGAATGTTGCCAATGTTGCCACTAATCGTATGACGAGTGACCCAAAATTGTTTAAAGCATATAAACTAGTCTCTGGCAAGGATCGTGTTGATCTTGCTTATGGGTCCCATGCTACAGTGGTAGGGAAAGGGAATATTTCTCTCCTTGACAAATTCCTGATACATGATAGTTCATGTTCCTAACATGCCTCTTAATCTTTTATCTATCAACAAGATACCGAAATATTGAAGTGTAAACTAATTTCTTTCTTCTGGTCGTTGTATGTTACAAGACTTGGTGATATGGAAGAGGATTGAGACTGGTTTGGTTTCTGAAGGCGTATACCGTCTGTTAGACATGTGAGCCTAGGGAGAACCATTTCTACAATAAATGTTATTATAATCTTTTTAAGGTATTGATCTTTTCTCTTCATATACGAGATTATTGAATGTATGCACCTGTAAGGTCCTTTAGTACAATTAGGGTTATATATCATGGCCATCTTGATAATCATAAGACTTTTGGTTCAATGATTGGATCATATAGGCAGGTGCTTATATGATATCTAAAGATCTAGATTAAGAACTCATCTAGCATTGTTAAATGATTTCAAGTAAGGATCTCCAATATGAGAAAGAGATGGCAATCTTTACTCCAAAGGTTGGTATCTGACCGACCTCTTGATGCAGGTCCTCTATATAGAAATAGATATTCGGATGCGTCAGATAAGTTAGGCTAAAGAGTTGACTTAACGGGATCGAGATAACCAAGACCTATGTCATATGCTGTCACGATATATGCATGCATCCTTTGACTGGAGATAGATGTATTATTATATGTCTGAGTATGTACATTAGGTAGACCATTAGGTTGATGACCTAATTTAGTTGTATACAATGGCAAATTGGTGTGCATGCAAGGGTATATTAGTAAAACAATCTCTCAAAGAGATCATATTTGTTCACTACGGAACATGAAGATATAAAATCACTCATGAGATATTGGGACCAACCAAATTCCATCGATGATCATCTTGCTTTGGAAGGATGATTGGATTTGTACGTGTGATATATGCTTTTGAAAAGCATATGATCGATACCAACTCTCAATGATCAAATAGGAAAGTTAATGATAAATCTCAAATGAAGACAATCCAAATATGATCAGAACTTCGGATTTACTATAGGTCTTCTATTATGCAGGATATACAGGTATTGGGAACACTCGAAGGTGATGTGATCTTAATCGATTTTATGACCATGACACTTCCATTCCGAGGGAGTGATGAAACATGTTTGGATTTTAGTGACTCTACTCAGGAGACTAGTTATCTAATCTTAGTCCAAATGTTGGACATCGATCAGAATATGATTCAGATGTAATGGGAAGATTAGATATTATGCCTAACTTGATCATGAATCTCTGAGAGGTCTTCTAGATCTAGATATGAGATTAGATCTCAGTATCCAAGTCACTATACATGGAATATATAGTCTCCTTGTTTTTATCTCCACCGTGAAGAAGGCACGTTGTTCTTGAAAGAGTTCAAGTATAAGTTTTTATTGACAATATCTGAGCATTGGAAAAATTGATGATTAAATATAATTTAATTATCATTAATAATGTGGATATGATTTGCACTATTTAGACATATGTAGAGAGGCATCTAAGATAATTAAATCGAATTTAATTATCATAGATAAGATTAATGTGGATAGCACTATCCACAATATTCACAAAGATCGTGGATGTAATTCACAATATCATATAGAGATTCAATTGTAAATATGTTTTACAATTTATAAGTTAATGTGAACTGGATTCACGTTACACAAATAAATGTGAATTTGATTCGCATTGCACAACTAAATGTAAATGTGATTTACATTTAGTATTGGGTGGTTGAATATGATTCTAAATTATCAAAGACATGATTGAAATTGTTACAAAATAATTTTAGGTTGTTTTGGTGAAAATTCAAGTTATAAAATTGTTGCACATATTGAAGATTTGGTGGAGATTGAAATCTCACCAATTAAGGAATGCAAGGGAGAACACTCCACTCCTAATAGGAGTGGACGACCACGGTGGAGACACCACGATGACCGTCTACCCTGTAATATGAAGGATGATCTCATCTTTCCAATTTCTTCTACATGGATATTAACTTTAATTGAATTAATTTATTGAAGAATCTCTTCAACTTATTTTTTCTTTTAAAATTAATTATAACATTACAAATTATTGCAACAAAATCTTGGCCATTGATTTCAATTAGGAGTGCATCTCCACCAACCAATTTGTTATAAAAGAAAGGCTAACCCTAGCCTTTTCTTTTATACAAATAAGTTGAAGCAAAAGTTGCAACAACTCCCTCTTTCTCTTCTACATGCTATCTCTCTCTCTCTCTCTCTCAATTCTTAGTGGTCATCCACACTAAGGTTTGTTGAGACCTCCACCATCGTCGCACTACCGTCGTGCTATCAGACAGATTGCTTTTGGATCTTCATCTTCTTCGGCACCTCGTGCTCATGAAGGAGACATCGGATTTCGTAAGATGAAATCAAGAGATTTGCTATTCAAATCGTCGACTTAGATTGTAAGAATCACACATCTCATCCATTCGCTCACAAGTGATCACTTCATCAGATCAAACTTGAGATGGGAGGTCTCTTCGTTTAGAGACTAATGAATTGTGCTTGCGTTTCAAGAGGTAACCCCAATATTCATGTGTGATCTTGATGAAACGATAAGTGAATGATTCCCTTGTCATGTGATTTCATCGAAAAATTTTAATTTCCACTGCCCGTTATGACTATTCTGACTAGTTGACCTAGATCGTGTATGATGTGATCTTCATGCTTCCATGACGCACGAGGAGCAAAGCCTCACCTTCAAATGGAATTTGTCCAAACATATATGCCATGTTTCCTTACTTAGACATGGTGTAAATTTCTAAATTTCCCATTTTAGATACCTTTCAATCTCATTGTGATACTAAGTAACAATCCTAAATTTGTATCTATTTTTCATGATATTATGCATGGATTAGGTATAACATGGGTAATTTCTCAAAAAAATTATGGGCAATTCATCCATAATGGAATCATATAATTGAGATTTCAAGTAAGTGTTTACAGAATCTTTTTGTCTCCGAAGAAATGATTCATCGAAGGTCTTGGATGTGATCCAAACTCTAAGGGAACAAGATTTTGAATATCGGATGTGCGACAAAATTGTTGTTTTCGCATAGATGCAATGTTCGATTAGTTTTTTGCTTGCGTGGAAAAGCTACTATTTTTACCATGTTTGTATGAATTTTTGAGATGCTAAAATATGTTTAAAATGTTTGAACATGTCCCCAAAAGATTTGCTAAAGGTTGGTAATGGACGAGCATTGTTTTAGATTAGAAAAGTTCCTGTAGTGTTGCTGTTCTTTATATAAAAAGTCGGATATGCAACTAAAGGAATTTTTGTGTAGTTTTCCTACCATGAAAATTGTGAGAAACACACTCATATTGTTAAAAATTAAACTAGCAAACGTCTCGAATTTATTTCTCACGATTCTAATGAATTATAAGTTTACCCTAATTAGTATGTCGATAATTGATGTAGTTGGGCAAACAAGGATAAATAAAAAACTACTAAATTGATTAATCAATTACATTAGAAGTGGTCGAATTTATTTTTACTTGGGCATGCCCAAGGTCGATCGCAAGGAGGCAAATGTCTCCATAGGTTAATATTCTGATAATTTAGAGACTAGGTTTTCAAGGAGGATATTTTTGAATTTTTTTATGGAAGGTGAATGGGAATGCACATGTGTCTCGGCCCAGGGATTAAAATGCGATTTTCACTTAAATGATGTCAAAAAATTTCCAATATGAATGCAAAATTTAGCTATTGTTAATTTTTGATAATTTTCGGGAGTTGATGTGCGCTCCCGCACCCTTAGTTAATTCGGGCAAATTAATGGTCCAAATTAATTTTAAGTGTTCGTTGCAGTCGGATACGAGAGGTTGATCAAAAACCACTTAAGACAGATTTTGGTCAATTTTAAGCAGTAATATTTTTTTACTTGGTGGAGTCCAAGGTCGATCTCAGGGAGGCACCTGTCTCCTTAGGTGGATTACAGCAATTTTCAAGTGTTGATATTCGAGGGTCGAAGCTTTTTGGTCTTTTTATTTCTTATGCAGACATATGCAGACAAATCTTAGCCAATTTAACTTTAAATTTAATTGATGTATCAAACGAAGTCCAAAAATAATGAAAATTGGCCAGATGGTTATTTATGATGAAAATGACCTACACTAATTTTTTTTGGAATTTTTCGACTCAAAATAAATTTTCTGTGAATTAAATAAACAGACAGAGTGATTTTCAGTGTTTAATTTTTAATAAATATCAAATCACAATTTTTCCAAGAACTAAAATTATCCTAGGAAGGTCTAATGATCAGGGACCTAGGAAAATTGACAGATCTAAAATTCACTGTGAAATGAATTAATTAAAATTAATTTAAGAAAATCACTAAACTATTTATTTAGGCCTCGATATGCGTGCAAATGATACAAAATTTTTATGGAGTGTTAAAAATGATGTCCTTAAGCTACTGTGAATTTTTGGTGATTTTTGAAGGCACTGATAATTGATTAAAAATCAAAAGGCATCACTGGGCAAAATATGTCTCAAATGAACCAATTAATTCATTGATAATTCAATTAAGCCAACAAAAATCAAACACGTGTACAAACAGATAGAGGACAAAATTCTCAACAACTTGCAATTTTTAGAATTTCAAAATGATGAAAAATGCATGCTATGGACACGTGCAAACACAAGGGTGTAAATGCAATACTGGAAATTAAAAATTCAATAAGTAAATATGCTGACAGGGACTAAAATGCAATTACCGATACTATGCAGGACTTCTATGCAATTTCTCCACGAACCACGTGCTCCTCACGTGATTTCTGCTTCACAGGGGCCTTTTTGCAATTTCTGAAAGCTCTAAGGGCGTCTATGCAAATAACCCAGGCCGCACGTGCTCCTCACGTGGGGCGGCCTAGGTTCGGGGGGCGTCGGAGGCTCGGAGGGAGGCTCGGGCCTTCTAGAGGTTCGGCCCAGCCTCGGTGCAGCTTCGGGTTACCCGAGCCTAGGCTTGGAGGCCGAGGCTCGGATAGGGCGACGTGGCGGCCTGAAGGCCCTTGGATCAAGATGGATCCAAGGGGTGTCGGTGAAGACGCGTGGCTCGATCAAGATACGTCAGATCTGGGATGATCTGACGGCTCCTGTCTTCTCCCAATGTTGATGACGCGGCGGGCTGATCACCGTTAGATCCTGGGCAATCCAACGGTCGCTGATGAGGGCGGCGAAGTGGACACGTGGAGAGGCGAGGGCCGTTCGATCAGAGGATCGAACGGTTGCTGCTCCTTCTTCTCTATCGATCCTCCGCCGCCTGCGGAGGAGAGGGTTGCGCTCCGGTGAAAGCAGCCGAGCTCCGCCTCGGTCGTCAAGCTCCGGTGGTGAGCTTCGTCAGCCCCCACCTCGCTCGGAAGAATCGTCAGTGCGCGGCGAAGGCTCCGGTGGTCTCTGGATCCCTGGAGGAGGGCTGGAGCTCTGAGTCGATGAAGCTCGAGGAGAGCTCCGGTGAGGCTCCAGCCAATGATCAAAGGAGTACCTGCAAGTGTTAGACGTATAGCCGAGGCTCGTGCGTGCGATTGTGGAGAAATGGTACTGGTTGGCGAGGCCTACGGAGAAGTGAGGTGGTCGGGGGACGTTGCTCCGGCCAAGTGGCGGAGCTAGTGATCGATGAACGGTGGAGTGAAGCGTCTGACGATGCGGAGGGGTCAGCGAGGATGAGAGCTTCGACGCGGAGCTCGGCGGAGTGAAGGCGAGGCGTGAAGATGATCGTGGACAGGGAATAAAATCGGAGAAGATGAAGGGAAAAGAAGAACGAGATCGGAGGAGTAATGGAGGTGATTACCTGGGGATTGGGGCTCAGATTTGAGCTCCAGGTCGTCGCTCAAGAGGTCGGTAAAGCCCCGAGCTCAAGCAGCTACGCGGAGGGCGGCTGCGACACGGCGGTGGCACCGTGGATCTCGCCGGAGAAGAAGGGCCGTCTTCGCTCAAGGATTCACTCAATTCCTGTCACAAATCGAAGGCTCCGAGCTCTAGGTTCCTCTCTGGAGTGGCGGATCGGGCTGAATGTGGCCGGAGGCTGGGTATTTATAGGATGAAGGTGACGGCTGGAGTGGGTGAGTGGCGAAGTTGGTGGCTGTCGTGGGGCGAGTGTGGCGGAGATGGTGGTGTTTGAGGGAGCTGGCGAGGGAGAGGGATGAGTGGGGTGTGTCGTGGGAAGGTCAGCGGCCGGCGAGGGTGGAGGGAGTGCTTCCGAGAATAGGAAGGGGGTGCCCCTCTCGCAAGGCAGAGATCGTGGGAGAGAGGGGGCACCCGAGGTAGGAGACGAAGTCTCCACCGTTGGATCTTGGGATCCAACGGTGGAGATCAACGCTTAGCGATCGGTTAGGATTAGATCTGGAATGCCCAGATGAGGGGTCATGAGAGCGCCACGTGGCGCGGTGTGGCGAGGTGCGGGCGGGCGGTCCTGATCAGTCCTTGGCGATCGATCGGTCGGCTGAGATTATTGGGGAGCTAACGGCTCAGATGAAAGGGCTGAGAGCGCTGCGCTATCGGATGGTGGTGATGAGAAGTGGGAGATAATCGGACGGCTGAGGGAGTGAGCGCACGTGGTCACAGAGGGACCGTTGGATCTGAAGCGCGATCCAACGGTGGGGGGCGAAGGCGGATCAGACAAAGGGCAGCGGGCCGCGTGGCGCAATCAGAGGGCGCTACGTGGCCTGCTGTGAATGGTTGGAGGAAGAAATGCGTGTAGAGAGAAGAGGAAGCCGAATTTGGAAAAACTCAAAACATGAAAGTTGTAGATCTTGATGAGATCTACAAGTTTCATGTTGACCAAAGACGGAGGTGAGGTCAAATATGGTACATAAATACAAAGATACATAAATATACATATGTAGTATACAACATGACCCAAAAACCCAAGTTTCTCATACAAGCTCCAATTTCAATGAAATTAGTCTCATTTTGAAGGTCTTTTGATATGTAATATTCTAAGAGTGAGTAGACCTAAGTAGGGGTTTGTATGCGGGCTTTATGTGTGTTTTAATGTACAGGGGTTCTCAGGATACTTGGGCTATTTTACAAGGGTGATTCCTCCCTGTTTTATTAATGAATATATATATAGTATAGAGAAGAAGTTATTTTGATGAAGATGTCTTTTACAGGGGATTTTTGGCTTCTTATTTAAATGCAGATGAGCTGCTATAATGCATGAATTATGGATGCATGCATGAGTGTTATTTATGCAAGATAAAAGGAAATATGCCTCTATTTTCTCGGGAACAAGGCTCTATTTTTGACTTTTGATGTGAAGAATCACAGATTCATCAACCCCCTATACTTAAACCTTGCTCGTCCCCGAGCAACTAAATGAAATGCAAGAGTGAAATGATTTTGGGTTCCATGCCAAGGTCATGAACAAAAGTTGAAAATGGAGCCTGACTCGACCTTTGGATTAATTGTGTGGCGGAACCTTATTGGGACCTGAACTTAAGACCTAACAGACTTCAAGTTCCACAAGTCTTCTATTCAAGACGCCTTAACAGTCAGGTCAGAATAATTCCTCAAACGCAAATTTCTGATGACTATGATTCTTACTTGTACTGTGTAAGTGAGATATAGCTCTCCATATCAGAAATGACTCGGAACCAGCCTCCTCTAACAAGGTAACTCTATAACCTGGTCCAGTAACTCTTTCCTCGAGGAGCGGGGTATTCCCTTCTAAGTTCAAGTGCGACCAACTCAAGAGGAGGGGGTAGAGAAAAGAATGGACGGTGGCCAGTGTAGCCACCTATCCCGGGATGCCTGACCAGTGTAGCCAAGTCATCCAGCTGCATTTTCCTTGCTAATATACATACTCCGACAGGTATTATTCTTTTTCTTGGACCTGTCTGATTTTTTTTTTTTTTGGAGTTCTTTCTTTGCATTTTTTTTGGAACTATATTCAAGGTGCAACATATACATCAGGAGTTTTTCCTCTTGAGCCAGTAGACTATCCCTCTTTTGAAGCATTATTGCAACCCACAGCATCCCGTCCTTAGCCTTCATCACCACTAGACCAAGTTGAGACGCACTTCCTTCACTAGAAGAAGAAGAGAGGTTCCGCCTAGAAGTACTACCCTCATATGCTACCCCAAGCCAAAGGAAACTACTTCCTCAACACCTCATCAATGAAGAGCTATGTGCATTGTGCTTGTCCAAGTTAGGTCATTATCTAAAAGAATCCTGCGTATGCACGAGATATTCTACTTAGACTAATTAAGATGACATGTGAACATAGATTTGTGGACTCCAAGAATTAAGTCACTTGACCTGAGAAATCTTAACTCCAGTCCCTATAAGGTTCCTCTGAAATTAGGTGGATTAAGGTCAAATCAAGTCCATCCTCAATATCTACTCATGACTTGGTTCAGAACCCACTAGCTTTTCACTTTGCATATGCAAAGATATGCAGATGAGATGAGATGTCATGCTATGAAGATGCAAGACTCTTTATGCAGAGATGATGTGCAAGAGTAAATAAGAAGCCTTTTTGTTTTATTTTTCTGGTATACAACAATTTTTTTACAACAAATTTTACAAAAGTATGTTTTACAAGAATTTTAAGTATTATACACATATTATACAAGTATACAAAAAGTTTTTTTTTTCGATTGTTACCCACCCACAATTATTGTAAAATATATACAAAAATGCGCGAAAATACGCGAAAGTACGAGCTATGGGTAAAGTATATATGTAATATATACACGCCCCCCTATACTTAGCGTGTGCTATGTCCTCAGAGAACGAAAGCGACTAAAAAGACATAGCTCGGGCTAAGCGTAGGAGAGCTAAAATAACAGAAGTATAGAAGTCGTCTCGCCCCCCTATACTTAGGCTCTGGCAGCCTAAGTGTAGAAGAAGATCAGAAATGGGGCGGACGAGGTTAAGAGGAGAAATGGAGGAGTATCAGTGCGGGCATCGGTCCCCCCTATACTTAGGCTTAGGTCAGCCTAAGTATCGGTAGGAAATGAGTATAAGGACCAATGTGATCTGGAGAATGTACAGTGAATCGACTCGGGTGACCCCTTCCCCCTATACTTAGGATCTGGTCATCCTAAGTACAGTCCGAGATAATGACTCGATGATGTGGGGACGGGTTACTAGAATCGTGAAGGTAAGGATAGGATATACAGGAAGAATGATATATATACAGCTGAGTCGGTCTGAATCTTTTGAAGATGCTGCTGATGGCTGGAGTTCATTGCTGCAAGGTCTCATACGCGGCTTGAGATGTATCTGCTGTATCTGTCTCGCATATGAATACAATCTCCTCCACATGGACTAACTGTTCATTGGACTCGACGAAGTGCTTCAACAGCTGCCCATTTACTAGGAATGTTGGTGCGTCATCTGCGAGATCTGAGATCTCGACACATCCACTATCATGCACCGTTCGGACAACGAATGGTCCCGTCCACTTAGACTTTAGTTTGCCTTGGAAAGTCTTCAGCCTGGCATTGAACAACCATACCTTCTGTCCAGGAACAAAGGTCTTTCGTCTGATATATCTATCGTGCCAATGCTTTACCTTGTCCTTGTACACCACACTGTTGTCGTATGCTCGGTTTCTGACTTCCACAAGCTCATTCAGATCCATGTCTCTTTGTTTCTGGCCTAGGTGTGTGTTCCAGTTGACTTTCTTTATTGCCCATTCTGATTTGTGCACTAACTCTGCGGGCAAATGGCACGGCTTTCCGAATACCATTCGGAATGAGGAGGTGCCTAACGGAGTCTTGTAAGCCGTCCTATACGCCCAGAGGACTTGATCCAAGATCTGAGACCAGTCCTTCCTGTCTGGGCGGACGAGCTTTTGCAATATGGTTTTCACCTCCCTATTCGACACCTCAGCCATACCATTGGTTTGTGGGTGGTAAGGACTAGCGACACGGTGTTCGATGCCGTAGTCCTTCAGGAGTTTCTTCACCTCCCGATTCACAAAGTGGCTACCCCCATCTGATATCATCATTTTGGGGATCCCGAACCTAGAGATTATGTGCTCTCTGATAAATTTACAGACAGTCTTGCTGTCTGCGGCTCGGGTCGGGATAGCCTCCACCCATCTGGACAGATAGTCAACCGCAAGAAGGATGTATTCAAACCCGTGGCTGACAGGGAATGGGCCCATGAAATCGATGCCCCAGGCGTCAAAGACATCACAAATGATGACTGGCTGCATTGGCATCTCATCCTTGGAACCAACGGTTCCTCCCATCCTCTGGCAAACTGGGCACGACTTCGCGAAGGCGGTGGCATCGCGAAACAGAGTCGGCCAGTAAAAGCCACATTGAAGTACCTTCCATGCGGTCCTCTTCCCGGAGTGGTGTCCTCCTGCCTCTAAGCTATGGCATAAAGAAAGGACACTCTGGTATTCCTCCTGAGGAATACATCGTCTCCAGACACAATCCGGTCCTTCAAAGAAAAGGATCGGATCCTCCCAATGGTAGTGTCTAGCGTCCGACCTTAGTCGGTCAATTTGGCTCTTGGGCCAATCCTCGGGAACTTTCTTGGAGACAAGATAGTTCACGATATTGGCATACCATGGGAATGAGTCGATAACAAAAATCGACTCGTCAGGGAAGGAGTTTCGAATCGGGGAAATCTCGGAAGTATTAAGATCTTCGAGACGAGAGAGATGATCGGCTACTACGTTCTTCTTTCCAGGTTTATCACGGATGTCCAAATCAAACTCCTGGAGAAGTAAAATCCAACGAAGAAGACGCGCCTTCGCGTCCTTCTTCTCCATCAAATATCGTAGTGCCGTGTGGTCTGTGAACACAGTTACCTTGGATCCGATTAAATGAGATCTGAATTTGTCCAAGGCAAACACTACCGCAAGCATTTCCTTTTCGGTAACTGTATAGTTACGCTGAGCAGAATCAAGCACTTTGCTTGCGTAGTGAATTGCAAACGGGACGCCATCTCTTTTTTGTCCCAATACAGCCCCAACAACATAATCTGAGGCGTCCGTCATGATCTCGAAAGGAAGAGACCAATCTGGGGCTTGTAAGATGGGTGCGTCCATGATCATTCCTTGTAACCGCTTAAAGGCCTCAAGACACTTGTGATCGACAATAAACTCCGCGTCTTTGCCTAAAAGCTCAGTTAGCGGTCGGGCAATCTTAGAAAAATCCTTTATAAATCTCCGATAAAATCCGACATGCCCGAGGAACGACCGCAACTGCCGTACGTTGGCTGGTGGCTGGAGTCGTCTGATCACGTCCACCTTGGCAGGGTCAACCTCCATTCCTCTCTTGGAGATGACATGCCCCAACACTATGCCCTCCGTCACCATAAAGTGACTTTTCTCCCAGGAGAGCACCAGATTGACCTCACAACATCTTTTGAGGACTCGGTCCAGATTCCTAAGGCAGGAATCAAAAGAGTCGCCGTGGACCGAGAAGTCATCCATGAAGACTTCCAGGAATTCGCCGACCATTTCGGCGAATACAGCAATCATGCACCTTTGAAAAGTACCTGGAGCATTGCATAGCCCAAAAGGCATGCGCCTGAAAGCATAGGTACCAAAGGGGCATGTGAACGTGGTCTTTTCCTGGTCCTCTGGAGCTATGGCTACTTGATTGTAGCCCGAGAACCCATCAAGAAAACAAAAGAATTCTTTCCCCGCTAGTCTTTCTAAAATCTGATCAATAAATGGTAGGGGGAAATAATCCTTTTTCGTCGCGGCATTCAGGCGTCTGTAATCCACACAGACGTGCCACGACGTGGGTACTCTTGTTACGATCTCCTCTCCGTCCTCATTGGTGGTCGTCTGAATTCCCGACTTTTTCGGGACAACATGGATTGGGGCCACCCACTTAGAATCGGAGATTGGGTAAATAAAACCCGCGTCGCACCATTTTTCTATCTCTTTCTTCACAACCTCTCGTAGATTTGGATTCAATCGACGTTGGAATTCACGAGAGGGTTTGGCTTCGTTCTCCAAATATATATGGTGCGAACACAGAGCGGGATTTATCCCGTGGAGATCGGAAATGCTCCAGCCTATTGCCTTGCGGTTCTTCTCCAGGATCTCTAGCAAGCGAGATTCCTGCTCCTCGGTCAATTGCGAACTGATAATGACCGGAAATTTCTTGTCTTGGCCCGTAAGGAAGGCATATTTCAGGGTTGTGGGTAAGGGCTTGAGCTCAGGGACGGTATGATCGTCTAAGAAGTCTGGCTCAATCCGATCTGGTTCGGTGTTGGAAGTGGCTGGATCCTGTTCTGCAGTGGCTGCCACCAAGCTCGGCTCTGGAGTCGGATCGTCAAAGGTCTCCATGCAATCGGCAAACGCCTCGTCCGACTCGTCATCCTCATCTTCCGATTGTCCTAAGGATGTAAGGACTGACAGGCCCACTTGGGCCTCTGTGTCATCGAAGATGTAGGGCGATGCAGGCTCCGAGCTGTACTCGTTCCTGAGGATCTCGCAGACTGACTCATGCACTGGATCATCTTCAAAGGAGATGGACACATTGGTGCTGGCTGGGTTCTGTCTCCATGGCCCAACTAAGTCTACATGTTCACGGTCTGTTTCGAGAGAAGAGTACTCGGTGCTGGATTCGGAGTCTGGTCTCTGCCATCTCGTCTGCTTCATCTCTAATTCCTCATCTCCGCCTGGAGTTTGGAACTGAATTTTCCCATTCTTATAATCGAATAAGGCCCCTGCTGTTCTGAGGAAGGGCCTACCCAAAATGATCTGGGAATCTCTCCAATTACGAGGGGTTTCCATATCGAGGACAGTAAAGTCCACCATGTATTCTTGCCCCTCGACTTTGATCACAATGTTCCTTAACTCTCCTTGAGACCTCTTAGTGGATTTGTCCGCGAACTGAAGAATAGCTCTAGATTTCCTAAGAGGTCCGAGATTAAGCCGCTCATAGAGGGCTGTGGGCATCAAATTGATCGAGGAACCATTGTCCAGGAGAGTGCGTGCAAACGCGATGTCATCAACATGACTCACTACATAGTGTGCACCCATGTCTCTTCGTTTCCGAGGAAACGAGTTCTTTATTGCACAAGTCGTGGCTACTGATAGGACGTGTTTCTCAACACGGCTTTTGGTTTTCCTGCTAACCCTAGTAGGTGTGCATCTCACCTTAAGATATTTTTGGAATGCAGGGGTCATTTCCACGAACTTGTCAAAGGGGATTGTGACCTTGATGTGTTTATTACAAAACTCAGCCATCTCAGGGTCATCTTTTTGGATTTTTTTGTTTTTCTTCTTCCCACCCTTGAGAGCTTGGGGGAAAGGGATTATTAACTCAGGTTCTGGAACTGAAATATCTTCATTAGCTGCTGAAACTGAGTTCTGAACAAGACTCTGACTCGGACTTTTATACAGACTCTGACTCTGACTCTGACGAAAGGGAAAATGCTTGGGCGAAACCGGTGATGCTTCTTCCGCTTCTTCTGGCTGGTCCTCCTCAGATGGAGGTGCGGGCTCATCGGTGTCGTCGGACTCGGGATGACTGCGGGGCTGGTGCTTCGAGGACTCAGATGTCCTCTTCTTCCGCTGGCGGTGACGGTGGTGCTCCTCCTCTTCCTCCTCCGAATTCTCCTCAGGTCGAATTTCGGAGGTTCCTTCCTGTTGTGCCCGTGCCCGATCAGGTATGGTCACGGTCCTTCCGCTCCTGAGGGACATATGATTAACATTATCGTACGAAAGGATCTCATGTTCAGATAAATAGTTATCTGAATAGTATACCTGATCTCGGGGTCGGTTCTGGCCCTGCTGTATGCTATTTGGGTTGGCCTGAACCTGTGCGGGAATTGGAGTCCTTGGCGCCATTTGTTGGTCCTGAGCACGAGAGACCCGATTGATGTCGGTTCTCATGTCCAGGTAGTCGTTTTGCATCTGCTGGACCCTATCAGACAGGGTCTGGATCGCCAAGGTGAGGGACTCCAACTCGGTGGGCTGGGCTGGCTGCTGAGTGGATGCGGTCCTGAACTGGCCCTGCTGGCCGTACCGATACTGCTGCTGGGGCGGTGCTGGCCCCTGCTGGTAGGTGCGCTGCTGCGGCTGGTACCCCTGTTCTGGCCTGGACTGATATCGCAGGATTGTGACGGGCCTGGTTTCCTGGTAGACTGGGGTTGGGCGGTGTGCCCGGTCCTTCCCCATCTCGATTTGCCGGACTAGTGGGTCACGGCTATACCAGAGCCCGTTGATCTCGTAAACGGGCGGAGGCTCCTCGTACTCTGTCTCCACTGGTGGGGGTGCATGATGGTTCTGCTGGGTGTAAGTCTGATCCCAGCCGCTCTGAGACCCCGGTTCCTGTTCCTGTACAAGATGGACTCGATGTACAGGTACAGGTGGTGCAGAAGGGGTGGGTAGCTTGATCTTGGCTACCTTTTCAGAGAGTTCCTCCACCTTCTTGGGAAGGCTCGAAAGAGACTCCATCTCCGCGACTCTCTTGTGGATCTGTTCGACCATGGTAAGCTTGTCTGCAATCATCCCCATGCTGGGGATGAGGTCCTCTGTCAGATCTGCAACAGTCCTTCTAGTTGTCTCATTGGATAGAATCGAGGGAGACAACTGATAGGCCCTTGTGGCCTGTGACCTGCCGGTTTCTGCCATCTTCTCTAGGATTTTCCACACGGCGTGCTCGTTCTTGTTCAGATAGCTTCCTCCGCAGGCGGCGCTGACTAACCCCTGCATCTCTGGGGTTAGGCCGCAGAACAAGGTCTGGACTAAGATCGCCTTAGAAATGCCGTGGCATGGGCATTTCTGTACTAAGTCATTGAACCTGTCCCACGCCTCGTGGAACGGTTCGCAGGGTCCTTGGGCGAAGCTGGCAATCTTCGTCCGCATCTGATTGGTTCTACTGAGTGGGTAGAACTTCTTCAAGAATAGGTCCTTGAACTGCATCCAGGTAGTACATACCACCCCTAGGTTTTTCAGCCAATGCCTTATCTCCTAAGGCAAACGGGGTGGCTTTCAGCCGGATATAATCTTGGCCAACATTTGGATGGCTCAGATTATTGCAGACTAGTTCGAAGTCACGGAGGAAAGTGTACGGCTCTTCACTGAGGTTTCCGTTGAACTTCGGCAGCAGGCTAAGGAAGTGGGGCTTCAGCTCGAATGCCTGGTCGGGAACTGCAGGTGCTAGCCAATTCTGGATTTCATTCTCCGCCGGGTTATAGGTATCGACCATTGGTCGGTCGATCCCTTCAGCTACTATTATCCGCCCCATTCGTGCAGTGAGATCCGCATTTTTCTGTTCAGCTTCAGCAAGGCGTCTAAGGATTTGTCTCATCTGGTCCTCATCGGGCGGCATCTTTGGCGGCATTTCTCCCTCTAGTTCTGGGGATTGGAAAATAAGGTCGGTGTTAGAGGTTGAATCAAGGAAGGGATTACCGAGGCAATGATCTTCCTCGGTAATCTCAGAGGAGATGAAAGGGTTGGTTTGAGAGTAACCACCCTGAGCAGGAGGGAACCAGGACTCAAGAGGGTCATGAGTCCTGGGTGGTCCAAGGTGTGCTCGGACCGGAAAAGACGAGTTACTTGGGGGACTCATAGAGAGATCAGTGAACGGTGCGTCGAGATCTCCCCAGTTACTCATCTTGGTTAAGCAAGAAGAAGATAGGATTTTACTCCTACCTGAAGCAAGCACAAGATCAATCCAAGACCCTCGATTCACACTCAACACAGTGAAGGACTCAAAGTTGAGTCCAATTTATCTTGTAGTTTTTAAGTGTGATTTTCAAGCAAATCTAGCAAGGATTACGCGGCCTAAAGGGAAGTCGGCTCAGAGCCGGATGCGTCTTCCCTGTTTATCCTGTCGCCTAAGATACCGCCGCTCCTTCCTTTCTTCGCTCCTATCCCAAGCCGATGGACTCAGTGACCACGCCCCTATCTACCTGCAAGCAGGCGGAGGCTGACAAGGCCGGAACTTCGCCCCGGGGGGTTACTGGCAGCTTGTCGCGAAGTACCGCAATTTCGCCCCTATCTACCTGAGACAGGCGGAGGCTACTTGGTACTAGTCAACGAATCTGAAAATATTCGGCTCGTGATATTTGCTAGGATCAGTTAGAACGTGATATGGAAGACGGGGATTTGGGCTCTACCTTAGGGTGTTCACACACACTCAGGTACCCTCACTCAGCCTGAAAACAAGGTCGGGGATTAGTCTCCCGCAAACAATTTTTCAGCTTTTATTCCCTTTTTATGGTCAATACTGTTAGCAGTCCTGGTTTTAAAGTTAGGTTATCACTGTAATTAATCACCACAAAGCACGCCTATCGTACAGTCCCAATTTCCTTTTTAAATTAAGTGAGAAAATCAGAGAGGGAAATCGAGAAAAGCCGATGCAAGTTGAAATCGATGATGCGTATGCTGAGTACAGAATACTTACAGTGATCCTTCGCTTTTTGATGCAGGATGCAATACAGAATTGAAAACTTTATTCTACATGCGAATGCAGGCGATGAAAGCCGCTCCTAGACAGGCAGTTCTATTAGCGTGAAGAACAGTTTAATTTGAACTAAGTCCTGCGGTCTAGGTGCGTCTATTAAGTGTAATGTGTGGTCCTATTGATTACGAGCACAAACAAGTCCTAGAGTGGCTCGAGGAGCCGCTAGTGCAAGCTAAATTACCAATCACCCACACAGCACACGGGACACAGTTTCCACTATATTTACACGCGCGAGCTCCCAAACGGGAACCGCTGGAAATAATGCAAAAGAAAAATAAAATAAAAAGTACAATGCCTCTCTTTCTCTCAACACACTTTAAATGCTAAGTCCTTGAAGCGTCGCCGACTCCTCGCGGTCCTCGCACAAAAATGAAATAGAGGTCAGAGAGTGACACAAAAAATAAAGCAAAAAGAAAACAAATAAGAGAAATAATTACAAGAAAAACCGGGGGTCAGACTACCCGGGGATTAGAAATCAAACACTGCAAAAATATGCTACAATTAACCTAAGCCGTGCCTCCCCGGCAACGACGCCATTTTGATGTGCGCTCCCGCACCCTTAGTTAATTCGGGCAAATTAATGGTCCAAATTAATTTTAAGTGTTCGTTGCAGTCGGATACGAGAGGTTGATCAAAAACCACTTAAGACAGATTTTGGTCAATTTTAAGCAGTGATATTTTTTTACTTGGTGGAGTCCAAGGTCGATCTCAGGGAGGCAACTGTCTCCTTAGGTGGATTACAACAATTTTCAAGTGTTGATATTCGAGGGTCGAAGCTTTTTGGTCTTTTTATTTCTTATGCAGACATATGCAGACAAATCTTAGCCAATTTAACTTTAAATTTAATTGATGTATCAAACGAAGTCCAAAAATAATGAAAATTGGCCAGATGGTTATTTATGATGAAAATGACCTACACTAATTTTTTTTGGAATTTTTCGACTCAAAATAAATTTTCTGTGAATTAAATAAACAGACAGAGTGATTTTCAGTGTTTAATTTTTAATAAATATCAAATCACAATTTTTCCAAGAACTAAAATTATCCTAGGAAGGTCTAATGATCAGGGACCTAGGAAAATTGACAAATCTAAAATTCACTGTGAAATGAATTAATTAAAATTAATTTAAGAAAATCACTAAACTATTTATTTAGGCCTCGATATGCGTGCAAATGATACGAAATTTTTATGGAGTGTTAAAAATGATGTCCTTAAGCTACTGTGAATTTTTGGTGATTTTTGAAGGCACTGATAATTGATTAAAAATCAAAAGGCATCACTGGGCAAAATATGTCTCAAATGAACCAATTAATTCATTGATAATTCAATTAAGCCAACAAAAATCAAACACGTGTACAAACAGATAGAGGACAAAATTCTCAACAACTTGCAATTTTTAGAATTTCAAAATGATGAAAAATGCATGCTATGGACACGTGCAAACACAAGGGTGTAAATGCAATACTGGAAATTAAAAATTCAATAAGTAAATATGCTGACAGGGACTAAAATGCAATTACCGATACTATGCAGGACTTCTATGCAATTTCTCCACGAACCACGTGCTCCTCACGTGATTTCTGCTTCACAGGGGCCTTTTTGCAATTTCTGAAAGCTCTAAGGGCGTCTATGCAAATAACCCAGGCCGCACGTGCTCCTCACGTGGGGCGGCCTAGGTTCGGGGGGCGTCGGAGGCTCGGAGGGAGGCTCGGGCCTTCTGGAGGTTCGGCCCAGCCTCGGTGCAGCTTCGGGTTACCCGAGCCTAGGCTTGGAGGCCGAGGCTCGGATAGGGCGACGTGGCGGCCTGAAGGCCCTTGGATCAAGATGGATCCAAGGGGTGTCGGTGAAGACGCGTGGCTCGATCAAGATACGTCAGATCTGGGATGATCTGACGGCTCCTGTCTTCTCCCAATGTTGATGACGCGGCGGGCTGATCACCGTTAGATCCTGGGCAATCCAACGGTCGCTGATGAGGGCGGCGAAGTGGACACGTGGAGAGGCGAGGGCCGTTCGATCAGAGGATCGAACGGTTGCTGCTCCTTCTTCTCTATCGATCCTCCGCCGCCTGCGGAGGAGAGGGCTGCGCTCCGGTGAAAGCAGCCGAGCTCCGCCTCGGTCGTCAAGCTCCGGTGGTGAGCTTCGTCAGCCCCCACCTCGCTCGGAAGAATCGTCAGTGCGCGGCGAAGGCTCCGGTGGTCTCTGGATCCCTGGAGGAGGGCTGGAGCTCTGAGTCGATGAAGCTCGAGGAGAGCTCCGGTGAGGCTCCGGCCAATGATCAAAGGAGTACCTGCAAGTGTTAGACGTATAGCCGAGGCTCGTGCGTGCGATTGTGGAGAAATGGTACTGGTTGGCGAGGCCTACGGAGAAGTGAGGTGGTCGGGGGACGTTGCTCCGGCCAAGTGGCGGAGCTAGTGATCGATGAACGGTGGAGTGAAGCGTCTGACGATGCGGAGGGGTCAGCGAGGATGAGAGCTTCGACGCGGAGCTCGGCGGAGTGAAGGCGAGGCGTGAAGATGATCGTGGACAGGGAATAAAATCGGAGAAGATGAAGGGAAAAGAAGAACGAGATCGGAGGAGTAATGGAGGTGATTACCTGGGGATTGGGGCTCAGATTTGAGCTCCAGGTCGTCGCTCAAGAGGTCGGTAAAGCCCCGAGCTCAAGCAGCTACGCGGAGGGCGGCTGCGACACGGCGGTGGCACCGTGGATCTCGCCGGAGAAGAAGGGCCGTCTTCGCTCAAGGATTCACTCAATTCCTGTCACAAATCGAAGGCTCCGACCTCTAGGTTCCTCTCTGGAGTGGCGGATCGGGCTGAATGTGGCCGGAGGCTGGGTATTTATAGGATGAAGGTGACGGCTGGAGTGGGTGAGTGGCGAAGTTGGTGGCTGTCGTGGGGCGAGTGTGGCGGAGATGGTGGTGTTTGAGGGAGCTGGCGAGGGAGAGGGATGAGTGGGGTGTGTCGTGGGAAGGTCAGCGACCGGCGAGGGTGGAGGGAGTGCTTCCGAGAATAGGAAGGGGGTGCCCCTCTCGCAAGGCAGAGATCGTGGGAGAGAGGGGGCACCCGAGGTAGGAGACGAAGTCTCCACCGTTGGATCTTGGGATCCAACGGTGGAGATCAACGCTTAGCGATCGGTTAGGATTAGATCTGGAATGCCCAGATGAGGGGTCATGAGAGCGCCACGTGGCGCGGTGTGGCGAGGCGCGGGCGGGCGGTCCTGATCAGTCCTTGGCGATCGATCGGTCGGCTGAGATTATTGGGGAGCTAACGGCTCAGATGAAAGGGCTGAGAGCGCTGCGCTATCGGATGGTGGTGATGAGAAGTGGGAGATAATCGGACGGCTGAGGGAGTGAGCGCACGTGGTCACAGAGGGACCGTTGGATCTGAAGCGTGATCCAACGGTGGGGGGCGAAGGCGGATCAGACAAAGGGCAGCGGGCCGCGTGGCGCAATCAGAGGGCGCTACGTGGCCTGCTGTGAATGGTTGGAGGAAGAAATGCGTGTAGAGAGAAGAGGAAGCCGAATTTGGAAAAACTCAAAACATGAAAGTTGTAGATCTTGATGAGATCTACAAGTTTCATGTTGACCAAAGACGGAGGTGAGGTCAAATATGGTACATAAATACAAAGATACATAAATATACATATGTAGTATACAACATGACCCAAAAACCCAAGTTTCTCATACAAGCTCCAATTTCAATGAAATTAGTCTCATTTTGAAGGTCTTTTGATATGTAATATTCTAAGAGTGAGTAGACCTAAGTAGGGGTTTGTATGCGGGCTTTATGTGTGTTTTAATGTACAGGGGTTCTCAGGATACTTGGGCTATTTTACAAGGGTGATTCCTCCCTGTTTTATTAATGAATATATATATAGTATAGAGAAGAAGTTATTTTGATGAAGATGTCTTTTACAGGGGATTTTTGGCTTCTTATTTAAATGCAGATGAGCTGCTATAATGCATGAATTATGGATGCATGCATGAGTGTTATTTATGCAAGATAAAAGGAAATATGCCTCTATTTTCTCGGGAACAAGGCTCTATTTTTGACTTTTGATGTGATGAATCACAGATTCATCAGGAGTAAACTGAATTTTCTGTGGACTAAATAGGCAAAATATGTGACTTTCAGTAAATGAATTTCAGTAATAAGTAAACTTAAATATATTCCAGAAATAAAATTAATATGGATGTATCGAAATAAGAGATACCCATGAAATATCTTAAATCCTAAAAATACCAAGTTTACAAACAACTAAAATTTACTTAGCATGTTTTTCAGTCTAAGTATGGGGGGTTGGTCTCCTGTTATTCCTTATAATCTATTCTTTTTGTACCCATATTTAATGTCTTTCTGTCCTACACTTAGGATTTTAAAAGCCCAAGTATATGGAGGTCTACCCAATTTTCTTATTCCTATTTTGTCTTTCCTTTGTATGACTAGTACGAGTTATGTTTTTCATTCCACTTTGTGCCCATTAGGACATAACACAAGCTAAGTATAGGGGGGGAGGGTGTATGTGTGTATATTGCATATATAATTTTATTCATAACTCATACTTTCACATATTTTCTATATTTATTTTGGACTATGAGTATGGAGAATTGAAAATTTTTGTAAAAAGATAGTTTGGAGAATGTTTGAAAAAGTATATATTTTAATTGGTTTGCAATATTTTATAAATTATTTTCAAAAGGGTAAAAAATTAGTTTTGAAACTATACAAATTATTTTTTGTATATATTTATAAATATCCTTTACTTAAATAAAAAATCAAACCTTACTTCAGTTTTTCAAGAGAATTTATCTTTTCTGAAAGGTTGCCTTGTATGTAATGGTTAGATTTTTGACCATTGGATTCTTAGACTATAAAAAGATTGCCTAAACCTAGTTCTCTAAAGAGTCAAGCATGGAGGAAAGTCTAGATTTAAATTCTATATTTAGGAAGATCAAGTCGATAAGAAGTTCCTTGAAAAGAGTAATGTCGCTTGAGGAAGATAATATTTTGTTAGAGGAATTAGATATGAAGGAACCTACACCTTTTCTTGAGGATATTCTATTATATGATTGCCATCTTACTTGTAAGTTAGATTTCCCTCTTGTGTCTAGTTTTTCTCTTATAAGGAAAATGTAGAAGTCTGTTGCAGGAACCAAGGGTTAGATATCTTCCCTCTATTTTGGAGAATTTTAGGTCTTCCCATGTGGATATGGATATTACCTTTGAGGAAGAATGACATCATTCTAAGCGATTCATTTTCTAAGTTGATGAAGATCTTTCTTATTATGATTTGAGGTTTACTTTGTGAGGAGGGAACAAAGAAAGCATAAGGTAGCCTGTGATTTCGAACCGTGAAGATTTAAGCCTGATTTTTGAGGAACTGAAGTTTGCAGTGTTGTGTGGGTATCCTTGTATTATATTTTTGTAAATGTCTATAGTGTATAGTTTGTTGTGTTATGTCTTCATTCCTGAAGGGTACCTATTCTCTAACTCTTTTTAAATATTTAAAAAATCTTCTCAAAAAATTCTGTAGATATTAACTTGTTACTTTGGTGTCTCTTAAGACTTTCACTTTGCACTCAAGGCTTGTTGAGAATCTTTAACACTTGGTTTAGAGTTAACATGTCTTAATCATTAGGGTCTTAGACTTAATAATCCATACTTCCCTAGTTAGAAAGATTTGTATGCTATATTGCATGCTTGATCTCTGTCTTAAAGAATATGACCAGCACTCACTTGCACGACTGCATTCATGATTGAGACGAGGTTAATTTTCACTTGAGGATCTGGGATTTATGATTTTAGTTTGGACCTAACTTTACGATACTCGAGGATGGGATAAGATTAATGAAGGCTTCATGAAACCCGAGTGTCAACATCTTAGCCAGTATGGGACATGGTTCTCATACTAATCCCTTGATTTAAACACATAAGTGCCAGGGTGTGATAACATTAAATTAAATTATTGGTCAGTCTGCGCCAATCCTTGGTAAAAGCAGTGGAACTAGCCAAAAAGAAAAAGAGAAAGAAAAATGAAAAGTAGAGCTCAAGCATCACCAAAGTTACATTCATATGAGCTTCATCCAAAGGCGAGTGCTCCCAAACTTTTAAGTTTCCATTTGGATCGAAATCTTAGGCATTTATGAACTGGGCTAGTACCTCAAAAAGGACTCTGCATCGCATAGTGATACAAGTATGGGTGTATAAGGTATCTTAGATGCTCAAAACAGACACATATCAATGCATTCCTAGGAAAACAAGTACAAACGAATCAACTTCTTTTGATAGACACACTGATTAATAACAAAAATATATTATGTTGAGTTAATAAAGTACTTGAGAGATACCTTTTTCCAATGAGAGGGAGAGAAGAAATGATACCATTCTATTACCTCCATTATCTTGCCTATCATCTACACTTTCAAGTCTGACAAAATAAAGAGACGATAGATTGAAGTAAGACTATATTTAGTCTCAAGTGTTGAGGATTAAGTCCTTAGGAAAATCTCTTGTATTGGAACATTAGGTGACATCTTGACTCAACTCTTGTGAATGCAGTCAACACATTAAGACATATCTCTTATATGCATATATACTTTTAAGAGCGATGATTAGAGAATTGAATTCCTTTTGATTAAGACATGGTTCAGCTTAGATTTTTAGGATCTCTAAAATCAGGTGCTCTGGATTGATCAAGCCTTGTCCTTTCATATGCACATGTCTGGAAATTCACTAATTAACTAATCCTCTAATTCATTATTTATTAGCTCGAGGACGAGCTTAGCTTAAGTATAAGAGGTGATAAATCCCATATTAATCTATATTATTTATTTATATTATCTCTATTGCTTAAGAAAACCGACAAGATTCAATCATACTAGCCTTAATTAACATTCAGAGTGTTGTAAATAATTAGTTATAATTTTTGTATATTAATAATCCTATTAGTGTGCTTATATTTTATGTGTTTATGACTTATTAGAAATTCAATAAAAAATAGTAATATTGTACACTTAATTTAACATAATTTATAAATTAATATTCCTAAAAATTAAGAAAAGAAAATTAAAATAAGCAATTGAATACTCTAAATTACTTGCAAAAATATTTACTTTGGGTATATGATTTATTCTCTTTGAGTTCTACATGAAAGTTATAGATCTCATTGAGATATACAACTTTCATGTCGATAGCTTTTTCAGATTTGATCTCTTATCTTTTTACATTTTATTCTATTTGTTTCATTTATTGATTTTCTGATTGGGCCATGCGGCACCATCTCAAAGCACCACATGACCCACTTCTTCTTTGACCTTTGTCGCTTCTTGAGTCGTTGGATCTTGCGATCCAAGGACTGTGGAGTCATCTCCAACCTCTCACTACTACCTCTGTGAAGCCATGCAAGTCGCCAACTGCCCAACTTCCAACCTTTTTCCCAACCATCTCCAATGTCATCTCCACCAACTTCCACCTCCAAACTCTTCCCCATATATCCCTTTTCCATGCCATATAAGTAATTCATCTCAACCCTAACTTCCTGAGTAGTTGGAGGTGGTTGAAACCACTGCATGCGATCATCAACCACTCAACTTCCGCAACCTCAAAACCCTCTCTCCTCCTTGGTCAACCGCATCCGCCTCTTGTACGAGCCACCCCCAAGCACTGACCTCCTCTCATTGACAGTGATGAGGAGTTTTTTAGTGCAACGACAGAGAGCTGACTTAGATGAGATCCTAGGCAAGATCCGCCTTGCTATAGCACCATTGAGGGTTATTCGAGCTTAGTTCTTCATCTAGGAACTTCAAGTGACGATAACAAAGCTTTAAGCTTCGTATTTTGGCTAAAATTGATCACCATTTCCTCTTCCATCTCTAGGTAAGATTCTCGATGTTAATTTATTCATGTTTTCTTCATTTTATCCCATTGTTATTCCTTGATTAATCTATGATCTGAAACCTTGTAAACCTTCCTTGACTCCATCTTTCACGTGTATACTTCAATGATCCTATTCACCTCTCCATAGTTGTGTTCATCTCGCCCATTTTCTTCTTCTGCATGAAGAAGAAGACCCATCTAGGGCTTAATCCTTCATTCGATCAACCCTCTATTTCACTCGCTTTTATATCTCAATAGATTTGCATGTGATTCGGCTTTGGTTTGCCATAATTTGCAGGGTCCACTACACTTCATTGATCAGAGATCTTTATCCTCTACCAATCTCAATTTTAATCTCCGATGAGACTTCATCGCCACAAAGCTCCAAGGTTCCTTGCCCCTTGATTTCTTCATTGACAAACTCGTGAAGGGCTAAGAAATCTTCCTCAATCATCAGGAGAGCCCGACAATGAAGGGACGAGGGCCACATTCTTGCCGAAGCCCCGCCTTCACTATCGTATGCGGAGGAGGAAGACAGATGCCCTTGAGTAGCAACAACCATTTGATCATCCCCAATTGGGCATGATTTGACAATCATTATTTCACCACCTCTCGTCTGAGGCAGAATCTGAGGCAACGTTCCAACCTTCGCTTCAGGGATCTCGATCTTGTGTCGAAGCTTTAGAGGTAGATGCGTGGACCGAGTCGACCGAGTTGACCGAGTACTACCCGAGCCTGATCCCGATTACGTATCCTATACATGTGCAACTGGGAAAATTGCAAGTTTTCCTAAGAGTTCTTTAAAATAGTAGATAAGTCCTGCATGGTGAAAATTACAATCATATCCATCCAGTTTTATGTATTTGCTAAGTAGACCAATTTGGACTTGTTTGTAATTAAATAAATTATGTTTTATTACATGTATGCTCATTTGTTGTATCTCTAAAAACTTGTGAACATTTTATCTGATTTTGATGAAATTAGTTTTGTTTGAAAGCTAATTTCATGTTCTTTAATTTAGTGTAATTTATTTACAGATTTGATCAACAATTCGCACAATAAAATCCAGAGTGTAAAATCTATCTATTTAACCCTATATTAGTTCAAAGTTGCATTGTAGTGAATTTGAATTGCATTCTTTATTACTTTGATTGTTTAATAATATATTAATTGGTTTCAAAAGTAATTTAATTTCTTAACCAGGAGCATATTTGTGAGTTGTACATCTATTCTATCCCGCATTGCATTATTATTGTTCATGTAATTTAAGTACATAAAAAATATTTTGAAAATTGCAACCATGCATTTTGCTTGGCCTAGATTGCCTACAAATCGCCTAAGAAGATAATTGACTCCTTAATTAAATTAGATAATTATTTGTGTCCCTGTGATCCACCCTAGACTTACCCGTGTATAAATTTAAGCAAAGTTCTCCTCATAAAGATTTATTTGACTTGGTTATGTTAATTATTGATTGGTACTACTGCAACGAGTGCATGTAATCCTTCATTTGATCAGCCCTCCACTTTTATCCCTTTTATATCTTAATAGGTTTACATGCACTTGGGATTTGGTTTGCTATAGTTTGCAGGGTCCACTACACTTCATTGATCGAAGATCTCCATCCTCTACAGATCCTGATTTTAATCTATGAAGGGATTTCATCGCCACGAAGCTCCAAGGTTCCTCATCCTTTGATTTCTTCATTGACAAACTCGTGAAGGGATGAGGAATCTTCCTCGATCATTAGAAGCACCAGATAACGAAGGGAAGAGGAGCAGGCTCTTGCTAGATCCTCGCTTTCACCGCCTGTGTAGGAGGAAGACAGAAGCCCTTGAGTAGCAACAATCATCCCAGATTGGGCGTGATCTAGCTGTCATTACTACACCACCTCTCGCACGAGCGGAATCCAAGGCATCATTCCAACCTTCACTTCGAGGATCTCTATCCTGTGCCGAAGCTTCAGAGTTGGATGCGTGGACCAAGCCTAGTACCACCCGAGCTTGATCATGA